>JAQQZS010000014.1:22021110-22033576 GCA_030068045.1 Platyallabes tihoni | reverse complement strand
GACAATTTCTTTACCCGCCCCAACCCGACCTGCGGGTTACCCGCGGGGTCCGCGGGTTAAAAGACGACCCGCGCATCACTAATGGGGACGCAATTTTAGATTGTCTAATATAATGCACATTAATACAAGTCAATAAGGGTTTGGATGAATGTGTCCATCAAACAAAGGAAAAAACCAACAACGGCCATGGAAATAACTCGAAACTGACAAAAGTTATAATAAATAATAATTTAATGAACATTGACTAATCAGTTATTGCTTTTGAATTGTCATTTAACAGAATAATAATAATAATAATAATAATAAAGAAAGTAATGCCACTGGCCTTGACCAACATGACCGGAATTGTAAATATTGTAAATTCTTCAGCTCATAACTTTCCTCATAATTTAGACTTTTTTTTTTTTTCATCCATATCGTTATTGCTTTACAGAAATATTCTATTTTGTCCAGTGCAGTTTATTTCTCACAGTAAAAATTCTTCTTTTTAGGTCGCAGACTTAAAAAAAAAAACAAAACGTTTTTAAAGATATCTCTAGCTCTCGGTGAGACTCGTGGCCCCGCCCACAGGTCACCAAGGTGGTTGTGGTTCTCGACTTCATCGCCACAACTTTGTAGCGTTGTGTTGCATACAGGCTTATCGACCTCCTCAGCCTTTCCCTGGTCATTTGCCTCGGACGCAAAACACCAATTCCAAATGATAAATTAATTTTTTTTCCTTTTTTTGATTTTTGACTGAACTTCAGCAGCAGCACTTCCCATGTTCATCCAGCTCAGTGTTATCAACGCTGCACGTCAATGTCTAATTCAATACTCATTTTTTGTTTCCATTAGTATCAGAGATTGATTTATTTGTTCTAAGCTGGGATGTAATGGGCCATACAAATTGATCCCGCCTTTTAATGTCTATAAATGTCTATAAATTTGAACACCGTGATCAACACACTCCCACACACACACTCAACTCCCTGTACCTGAGCAGTATGTTAATCCACACAGTGATCTATCAATCATTCAAGCATTAAACACGTCTAACTGAAGTCCTGACCGAGTGAGAAACAGGTGCAGATGATGACAGATGATCAGGAGGTGATTAGTTAACTGCTGATGCTGAATGCTGAGTGGTTGGAACAGATGAGAGGGGAAATGAGGCTGCTGAGGCTGATACATAAACAATTCATTTTTAAATTGCACAGGAGATTGAACTGCATGGCTCATACGCACTTGCACGTAAACATGTGAAACCCGGTACACATTTAGATCTCATTGAGCTGAACAACTTTCGCTCTGCATGTCATGACCTCTACTCAACAGGAGGTCAGTTATTTTGGGTTGTTTGCAAAAATGCACCCAGTGGATTTCGAAATACTCCTCCTAGGGGATTTATACGATCGCCACCAAACTGGGCCAATATGATCTCGAGACACTGAGGAGGCAAAATTGCGAAGGGATTTTTGATATCTCAAACGGGTCAATCGTGAAGACGCCTTAAATTTATGGTAACAAGTGGCTAATAACTTTTCTTAATTTTTATATATAATTCTATATACAGTAGAGATATTATGCCTGTGCCCACTGTGCCTATCGTCTTTCTGGTGCGCCCATACGGCGATAACGCAGGTGCTTGGGCCCGATCATTGCAACTGCCGTATATATTTAAAAAAAATTGTACCAACCTGTCGCCATAAAACATTTGTTCCCATTTCCGTAATGTACTTCCGTCAAGACTTTTGCACAGACCTGTATGCTTTATAGAGATGTCCGCCTTGGCTCATTATTTTTTATTTATTTTTTTGCGTTCCCAATTCGGAAAAAGCAATTATGCAGAAACTAAAAGCTTCATTTGTATTCCCCGATATGTCGCTAGATAAATCGGCACTGCTGCGCAGCCTGATAAAGACATATTAAACTCATCAGGGCGTCTCAAACGGGAAACTTTAAATCATTTCAAGGAGAGCAGCAGGAAGACCTTTTTATTTATTTAAATTTTTGTAAAGAATAATTTTTTCCCGCGGTGTTCCCGCTCTCGCTGCGTTTCAGCAAACGGTTTCAGGGCGTACACACGGCCCATAATACGGGTTCTCCTGTGGAGAGAGAAATACATTTTAATGAGCACGCATCACTGAAAAGGTCAATCATTTATTGTTGTTTGTTTATTTACTTATTTATTTATTTACAAAAAAAAAAAAAACCCAAAAAACAAAATGCACACAATGTACTGTACAAAATCCCACGCTGTGTCACCTGAAATGTTCTTTTTGTAGTCAGACGTGGCGTGTCGGGTTCTCTCACGTCCCGTCTCGCGTCTCATCTCCATTTTATCCCTGCGCGCTCTCTATTTGATCGTACACACTGATGAGACATGTTTGTGTTGATGACGCGCTCGCTCGCTCGCTCCGGTACAGACGAGTACGCCGGCAGGAACGCGGGAAGATAAAAGACTGCAGCTCTCCTTGTTAGGTTGCTGGATGTCAAGTGCTCAAGCATACAGTACTACTTCCTGTTTCAGTCTTGTTTAAAGTACACTTATAAATTATTATTATATTTTTTTAAACTGTGTTTTTGCAAAAAGCTGTGAAATCTCCACTAAAAAGATTCAAAAGATTCAAAAACCAGTAACACACCACTTAGTTCTCGCTATATGTTTTTACATTTTAGTTTTTAAGAGCGTGAGTGAATAAGCTCCTCCCCCTTTAGCAGTCAAATTCATAATCGATTATGATAAGAGAGTGGTACAGTATAATAAAATCCAAACCAATAAGCTGCATGTCCGCTCGATTAGATCGATTGTACGAGCGTATAGGACACGCTCTGGATTTTTTCCGATGGTCTTAAAATAAATAAAGGCATAAAAAGTATAAAACATGAGCTTTAAGACGAAGAGTTCTTAAGACGAAAATCTATATGGCGATAAGAATTTTCATTAAAAAAATAAATAAATAAAAATTTGCCGTAAGAAATGTTGTAAATGCAGAAAATCCATTTCGGCCGGCCTACAGTATCACGTAGCTTTTGAACGCATGCCATTCCAACATTGGTATCGTGGGTTGACTCTCTCGAAACAGCTTTCGCTGACTAAAAAACTCGCTTTGCTTTGCTTCCCACTGACAAGCACAAGTTTTGAACGGCTCCTGGACGTTAATTGAGTTAATTGGTTTGATGATGCAAATCTTAAATCAGGTGTACAACCCCACGTTTAGCTGTTCAGGACATTATAAAGCGTTTCCTACCTTCTGTCCTCCACGCCTACGCTCTTCCGTGCGACCTTCTGTACACGCTGCCCCGTGTGTCTTCTCTTTCTTTTCTGTGTCTCTTTATGTGTATGTGAACTTCGACGTGCTAAAGACGTTCCAGTTTCTATACCGTACCGTATGTCTAGGTTACAGTATACGTGAGTATATTTTATCTCGCACACTTGTTGATATTATAGGTCATCTCCGTTCGTCAAATGGCTCCTTTCAGTGAAACTGGGCAGTTCTGTCAAACTGGGTGGGGATGAAAGTTCAGGCCTGGCTTGTATATTTACTTCCCCTTAATAAAAAACAAATCTATATATAAAATAAAATAAAGTAACGGTGCTCCCTGCATTTATCCATTCATGCTCTCCTGAATCTGATGGTCCTGTTAGTAAAGACTCCTGGAGGCGTGAGCTCGACCCAGACGTAGGAGTCAGACAGAACCAGAGGAGCTCAGTGAGGGATGGACTCACATGGCACAGAGGTCGATTTTAACAGCGGCTTCATCTCCAGCTGGGTCCGCAGCTCAGAACATGAAAAGAAGAGGCAGTGATGAATGGGAGAAGGTGCAGGAGACGAGTGTGATGAGGCAGGAAGGAGAGAGAGAGAGAGAGAGAGAGAGTAAAGCTTTTACAAGTTCAAGGATGGTAGAGGAGGAGAAAAACAAGAACGAAAAGAAGGAAGGTTTGACCGAGCAGCTGCCTTATGCAGATTATTGTGAAATAAACGCTTCAGAGTTTCAGAAAGAGACAGGTGTAGTGTTAAAAAAAATAAATAAATAAATAAATAAAGCCTCGCTGCTTCTATTCGAGAAGGAAAGGGAAAAGAGGGAGAGGTAGGTAAGAGAAAGAAGGAAGTTAGGAAAATAGATAGAAGAAATGAGCTAAGAAGAAAGAAAGGAAGATAATGAGAGGGTCAAAGAAATGAGGGGGGGGGTCTGGTCTATGGTAAATAAAAAAGAAAGAAGCTAAGAGAAAGAAAGAAAAGAAGAAAACATGAAAGAAATGAGAAAAAGAACAGTGGAGAGAAAAGAAGATAAGAAAGAAGGTAAAGGAACAGAAAGAAATGAAAAAAAATATAGGAAACTGGAAGAAAGAAAGGATTAAAGAAAGTAAAAAAGACTTAAATGAAATGTTTCTCCAGGACCAAAGCGCTACATACGGCGTAAATTAACAGAAACTAACTAGCTAACAAAGAAACCTAATTAGCTGACTAAAGATTAGCTGAATAAAGAAAGAATGAAAGAAAGAAAAAGTAATTTAAAGAGAAAGGAAAAAGAAATGACAAAAGTAATGAGACAGTATAGTAAAAGAAGCTAAAAGCTCTCATTTATAATGACGGACAGGCACAAAGGCCACGCCTCCTTCCCTAAAACTAATGTGAAACAGGCCGTGCCTCTTTAAGTGTGACTGGAAGTGACACACACCACCTGAACGTGATCACGCCTTTATTATTATTATTATTATTTTTTTTTTTTACAGTGAGTGACTGGCATAGAGACCACGCCCAGTATCTTTTTTTTTTTAAATCCAAGGCCACGCCCACCTCCTTCACTGAAACAGTGCTGTGTTGTTAATGTATGATTTGTGTGTGTATTAAACTTTACCTGTGTCCCTGTGTGTCCCCCTCCGGTCTTCCTCAGAGCACGGAGACTTCCTGGCGCTGGACCTGGGCGGGACGAACTTCCGCGTGCTGCTGGTCCGAGTGCGCAGCGGGAAACGCCGCAGCGTGGAGATACACAACAAGATCTACACCATTTCCCAGGACATCATGCAGGGCACGGGGGAAGAGGTACCGCTCACTGCAACTGCGTGAAAAGTTTACAGTCAGGTCTAAAAGTTTTTTTTATTTATTTATTTTTTTTAAGTATTTCAAAATGCAGAGAAAAGAAAACAAGCAGACGGAGACGGCGTAAATAATTAATTACGGTAGTCTGAACATCGTTATGAAGAATAAATCATCCGTGTGTCCCGGACGTACACGGCTCGCCCGACTTTGTGCCTGTTTCTGTTACATGAATGAACTGAAAAGTTTCTAGTTCATTTTTATTATTATTATTATTATTTTTTATAGTTGTTGTTTAGTGCGGTTTTAGGTCCAGACCAGGACACACACACTGTTCCCAGCATAAGTTTGTCCTGAAATAATGGTTCTTACGTGGCACTTTTGTTTGTTATTCATGTCCCCCATCCCCCCCACCCCCCCCCCCCTCGTACTTTACTCCGAGCGTATTCGCGTGAGTCATATACCATAAACGCCTCCGAAAAAGGTTACAGATGAAATGTTTTTCGGTCCCCTGAAGATCCTTTCACGCTGTTTTTCACTTCACGAAGAAAGCTTTTAAAAAGTGCTGCTGCTGGCATGTCCTGGTCACTTTTTTTTATTTTATAAAGTGCAAAGCGCTGTCTTTTTGACATTCTGAACACTCAGGTTGCGAGGGGGTAAAAAAAAAAAACAGAGTAAACGGCATGTGGAGAAAAAAAAAAGTTTTGTTTAGTGAGGCGTTGAATTAGAAATAATTCCAAAGTTACTTAAATACACACCGATCAGCCCATAGCATTATGATGGCCTGCCTAGTATCGAGTAAATCTCCTTTTAGCCGCCAAGTCAGCCTTAAACCTATAGAGCCAGGACTCCGTTAGACCTCTGAAGGTCTGGACCGGACATGTTTCTTCATCACGTCCCTCAGACGCTTGATTGGATTGAAATCTGGAAAGGTTCGGAGGCGGAGTCAATACCTTCGACACGCTCAAGACCACTGCCATCAGGGAACACCGACTCCATGAAGGGGTGTGACCCGGTCTGTGAAGGTGGGTGGGATGTGTCAGAGTAATGAATGGCAGGACCTGAGGTTTCCTCATCAGAACGTCCCATAATGCATCTCTGCATCCCCTGGTAGAGGTCTACATGATGTAAAAGAAAGCCAGTTGCTCACATTGGTGGACCTTTTGGTGGAGGATACGGGTCAGCATGGACACCCTGACCAGTCTGCAGCTACACAACACACTGTGATGCAGTGTGCGGATTCTGACACCTTTCTATCAGAGCAAGCTTTCACTTTTTCACCAGTTTGTGCTACAGTACAGGACTCTTCTGTTGGATCGGTCTACACGGACCAGCTTTCACTGCCTACATGCACCAATGAGTCTTGGCTGGTTTTCCAGTTTTTTCCATCGTGAGCGAGCAATTATGGTACGTACTGACCATAGTTTTGGCGTTGCTCTGACCCAGTCGTGTAGGCATCATTATGTATAGACCAGTTTGTCTCCACGGTTTCCCACAGACCAGCCATGATTGTGATGCACTTGTAACAACAAAGCATATAATAATAACTTGCACATGAGTGTGTTGAAGGAGACATGGGAGACAGAGACACCCGAAGTGTGTTCCTCATGTCCGGTCTGCTCTGTAATTTCGTTTTCGTTGCCGTCACTGCAGACGACCCCGTCTCACAAGAGTTTTGTGGCGTCTTCAGGATATCAGGGCTTGATTTTTAATCCAGAACGATTTGAAGTTGCCTTAGACACACTTTTAAGGCCGCATCTATTATACAGAGCGGGCATGGAGCGTGTGAGTCGCGTGTTGTGATGTGCAGTTGAGAAAAACAGGCTCCTCATCAGGAGGTTACATTAGAATCCACTGATCTTTGTTTCGCCGGCTTTAATGAGAATAATAAACCGGCTGCCTGTAACGAGTCGGTCCTGCGGAGAACGCCGGTATGGGCTCCAGTCGCCGTGTTGCCGCGAGGCGCCTTGTTTATTTTCCTGCAGTTTAAAAATAATTGATAAGGGCTGAGCATTATGACAAGAAAAAAATATATTATATTATGAGACCTGAAAACATTTAGCTGGTTTTAATCGAAATGATAAAGCATTTGACATATTGGAAATTAAATTAAAATGCGGTCATGATGTATATGAAAAACAAAAAGATGGATGGATAAGAAAAAGGGAAAATAAACACCAGATGTGACTCAATTATATATTTTTTTCATTGTATAATCATTTATTAACGTGTGTTCTCTGGATTTTTATTTTTTATTTCTTCCCGATCTCTACATGCACTTGTCGAAGGTCAGAATGCCACAAAGCCTGTGCTGAAGGCCCTCTTGAACACCTCTCCAGCGTCTTTAACGCGCTCTCGCATTAAGTTCTCAGCAATCTCTCGGTTTGAAATGCGCTGTGCCATCTCCTGAAGCCCCGCGCTCCGGCTCGGAGGAGAGCTCTTACGCTGAAATTGCACACGGAGATAAAAAAACAGGAGGGGTGAAGTGCAGTGCGAGTGCGCCCCTGTATTTTTCCGTCCATGCTCGAGCCTCTCTGGGTAAAGACCTCGGAACCGGGTCGCTTGCGCCGGACGGCGTTACGGCCACCGTGGCCTACGTTAGGTTAAAGGATGTTCTCGTCCATGAGTGCTTTTGATAATCGGAGACCTGCGACTTGAGAGCACTCTCACTCTCAGAAAGGAGAAAGGTTGAAGATATTCCTGTACTTATGTGAGAGGGCTGTACACTTAAAGCCTCCGCGATGCGAGCCATCATTGTCGTCTGTAAGGCGTGCTCCATCCCTGGGATTATATACAGCGTTACAGGATGTTAGTGCAGTGTTTGTCCGAACTTTGGCGTTGCCAAAAAAAAGGGCATCATTTTAGAAATGATTGCATCAAGCAAAGAAAACAACTAAGGAGACTTGAAATGACTGGAACCGGGTGAAAAACGCTTCACCTCATTGTTAAAACCTGGAAGGTTGATGCTGAACCGCCAACTTTGTGGAAGAAAAGAAAAAAACTGGCAACTTTGGGGTCCAAAAAAAGGACAAATCATGAACAGAGAGAACACAAAACTCTTGGTGAAGTTGCATGGAGAAAAAAAAAATCATACCAGAGTTATGTTTAATGTTTAATGGTGAAATAGTTGTTTTCTTTGCTTGATGCAGCGCAATAATTTCTGAAGTGATGACTTTTTTGGCCAGGCCCAAGTTAAACTAGAGCTACAGTATGTAGCACACACACACACACACAGTGTTAGTGAGACTCATCAGATTCAGTTTGCTAGGAAGCATAAAGTTTGGACTTCGGAGCGATGTGGAAAAAGGGTCATGTGACCTGATGAGTCCAGACTGATCCTATTCCAGAGTGATGGGCGTGTCAGGGTCCCCATCATGCATAGTGTCCAGTGTACAAGCCTCTGGAGACAGTGTTATGATCTGGGGTTGCTTCAGTTGCTCAGGTCGAGACTCAGCAACGTTATGGGGCAATAAAATGAAGTCAGCTGACCACCTGAATGTACTGAATGCGCTGAGAATATCTCGGAGTTTCTGGGAGTGTCAGGAGTCATTTTCACACATGAACCGGCGATTGAATGAAAATGAATTGAAATGAGTTTGCGTCTTTTTTTCTCGGTGATCTGTACTTTATCTATTTGATCATGACACGTGACACAGACACAGCGTAATGATGTAATTAATATGTGTGTTTCGGCAGCTGTTTGATCACATCGTCCACTGCATCGGTGACTTCCTGGAGTACATGGGAATGAAGGGAGCGTCATTACCTCTGGGATTCACCTTCTCGTTCCCCTGCCATCAAACAGATTTGAACAAGGTACAGCACACACACACACCACATAACACACCATGACACACCGTCCAGTTTGTCTTGGATATTCCTTTTTTTTTTTTTTTTTTTTAAGAGTTGCTTTTAGAAATGAAAAACGCCGTCGTGTCCTAGCCTGCATCGTGTGCGCGGCCCAAATGTCCGACCTCACGCTCGTGTCCTATTTCCGTCGATTCATCACCGATCGTCTCTTTCATCACGCTAATCAGGCTGTAACAGCTTTGACACTCGATATTCCGCGACTGATGAGCGCTAACACGGTGACGATGACTGAATCCGATTCCTGCAAATTACAGACGTTTTCTCCACGTGTGAGCTAATCATACAACAAACACACAGCTGGGGAAAAAGCACAAGGCTAGCCAAGCGGTAAATGACTTTTGCTCGTCCAATAGAGAGGATTATGTAGAGGAGAGGAAAAAATAAATAAATAACACGGCGTATTGTGTCGACAACCGGGATGCTCTTTTCATAACCGGTGAGTCAGACTCCAGAGACTGAGACGGAGAGAGATTGTCTCGAACGCTCTCCCTGAAATGTACAAATGAAACGTAATTACACTCATCTGATTACCTCGTCACCTCGTTTAACACTTTCAGCTGTTCGTTTTTTCCTCTTAAAGAAAAAAATTATAAAAGCTAGATAACTTTATAAGGTTGTTCATTTAAATCACAGGCTGTAGCTTCTATTTGACTTTCTCTTTGACTTCTTGCATGTGTTTTCTATAACTAGTCGTCTTGTGTTGGAATGTGAGCACACGGTGTGACTCTTTCAAGTGCCTTGGGTCCATCGACTCCCTGAAATGACTCCTCGGAGGAAGTTTTGGAAAAACAGACAATCTACTTTTCCATCATTTCTTTATATTTCAATTCTTGACTCTCAAATGATTCCTTGAAAGAACAAACTCTTTTAAATCCAGACTCTAACTACCAGCTTGCTTTTTGACTCCTCGACTCTTTCAGTTGACTCCTTGGTTGGAGTGACGCTTTTTTTGTTCATACTTTAACTACGAGTCAAATTATTCTCATCATGAATTCTCAAATTCCGGTCTCTCAAATGACTCCATGATTTGAAGCGAGCGTTTTATGTTTACCACAGACTGTATCTATGATTCAGTGATTCTCTACTTGACTCCTTGAATGTTTCAAGTGACTCACTGATTGGAGTGACTTTTTTTTTGTGCAGACTGTAACTATGAGTCAAGTCATTTTCCTCTGAATTTATTTGAGTCTCTCAAATGACTCTTTACATTGGAGCAATTGTTCCGAATACAGACAGTATGTTCTGTATGATTCAAGTAATTCTCTACATGACTCCTTGAATCTCTCAAAAGACTCTTTGGTTGGAGTGACCATTTTACATGCAGACTGTAACTACAAGTTAAGTGATTCTCTTTGAGTTTCTCAAATGACTCCTTGATTTGGAGCGATGGTTGTAGTACCTATGATTCAAGTGATTTTCTAATTGACTCTTTGAACCTCTAAAAAGAATCTTTGGTTGGAGTCACCAGTCACCATGCAGACTGTAACTACAAGTCAAGTGATTCTCTTCTTGAACTCAAGGAGTCGTTGAGAGAATCCATTTTAACCACATACTGTATCCATGATTCAAGTGATTCTATTTTGACTACTTGAATCTCTCACTTTTGTATAGGCTGTAAGTATGAGTCCAGTGATTTTCTTCTTGGATTCTTTAAGTCTCTCAAATGACTCCCTGAATTTTCCGCAAATGTTTGAATCACAGACTGTGCCTATAATTCAAGTGATTCTCTACTTGACTCCTTGAATCTCTGCAAAGACTCCTTGCAGACTGTAACTTCAAGTCAAGCGATTCTCTTTTTGAACTCTTTGATTCTTTCAAACGACTCCTTGTTTGGGGAAACCATTTTACCTACAGCTATGATTGAAGTGATTCTCCAATTGACTCCTTGAATCTCTCACCAGTCTCCTTGGTGTTGGAGTGACCATTTTGTCTACAGGCTCCTAGAATATCTTCAGACTCCTTGTTCAAAGAAATAATTTTAACCTCAGACTGTGTAGCTATGAATAATTACGAGATTATCTACTTGACTCCCTGGATTTTCCAAATGACTCCTTGGTTGGAGTGACCATTTTTACGTTCAGGCTGTAGCTACGATTCAAGTGATTCTTTTCTTGAGCTCTTTGAGTCTCTCAAATGACTCATTGAATTGTAGCATAGAATATGATTCAAGTTATTCTTTACTTGATCCCTCTTTACTTTAATCCCTCAGTTGACTCCTGAGTTGGAGAGACCATTTTATGCGTAGTCTGTATCTCCGAGTCAAGTCATTCTCTTGATTATGGGATTGCACTGAGAGGTACGCTTGCAGCCCCACATCACCTAAATCTGAAACGGTCCATCTTCTGATCTCAAGAACCTCCTTATCTAAGGCTTTCAGCTTGGACTGGTCTATCCTGGAGCGATAGAAGGAATTTGGGATAAAAGTCAACACGTTCCTCAGAGCCACAAGTAAATCAAAGGAGTCATAAATCTTGTGCCGGAGGAGGAACAACTCGAGATGAGCTGGTGGAACTCTCGCAGCGAGCTCATAAAAACACCTGAACCTCATGTCCGTGCTTGTGCAAGGTTCAAAACATCTCCACCTCCACGAGCTCCGGCTGTCACCAGGCCGCTTTTGCGTCATGATGCATGTCTCGTCTTGTCCTTGTGTCTTTCCCAGGCCATAAAATTTATTCATGTTCTGGAACAAACAAGTTCTGTGGCTCTGATATAATAGAAGAATGTGTGTGTGCACGTGATAACACCAGCAGAAGACGTGCAAGCTGAGGGTTGCTCACACGGTCTGGACTACGCCTTAATAAATATGAACCAATTATGGCTGAATTTTTTAAAAACAATTTCAAATTGTGCCTGTAATCCTTCGATAACAAGAAATCAAACTCTCCTTACATATATTTTTTTTAAATACGCTTTGATCTCTTCAGAATGACGGGAACGTCTCACCGAAGGTCCGCTGACCTTTAGATCCCTCGAGGGACCTCGCTCGTCTTCTCTCCTCCTTATTGTTCTTCCTCACGTTATTCTTCATTTGCACACCGCGCGATACGCGATGTTAATTCTCAGCTAGTCGTCATGTTGTCACCCCTTAAGCTTGGATTAGCATAACCTTTAGGAACGCGCGTCATCCCACAGAGGAGTGTAAACCGGACTCGGGTTTATAGCATGAAATGGGAAATAGTTTTCTAACAGGCTGAAAGCGTCACTGATTATTATTCTAAACTTCTTTGAACAAAGTCGACCTGCTCTAAAATTTAAATATCTTAAATATACAGTCTTGTGCAAAAGGCCCCCTTTATTTCTTCATTTTATTTGAAATGATGCTATTTAACACTTTGTTGATTACGTAACAACCTCGACAGCGACCTCATTTCCCCTCTCGTCTGTTCCAACCACTCGGCATTCAGCATCAGCAGCACAGCGGTAATTTATGATTCCTCTTGGTACCGGCTGCTTTAAAAACCAGACTTAAAGCGGCTCCCTTTTGTTCTTGCTACCGTCCTTCAAATTCAAATTCAAATTTTATTTGTCACATACAGTCATACACAGTACGAAATGCAGTGAAATGCTTATACGAC
>JAQQZS010000014.1:21871470-21882912 GCA_030068045.1 Platyallabes tihoni | reverse complement strand
AAAGATGTTCCCATAGCGTTTTCACGCAGCATCTCGTTCCCGCCTTTTCAGGGAACAGGGTTACAGCAAAGTAACCCAAGACGTTTACATTAGATGCTTTTAATCAATAAAACGTAACCCTCTCAGTCAAGCACAGAACTGATAAGGGAATTTTTTTTTTCATAATTTAGTCACTTACCAATTCCCATCCTCCCACCTTATTATATGACAGCTACATTTGTTGAAAAAGGGAACGGGTTGTTTTGTTGTTGTTTTTGCACCACCTGGAAGCCTTGAAAATTCTGATTAAAGATTAAATTACAAACCAGTAAAAAGTATTACTTTTACTCTGATTTGGACGTGGAAGCTTAAGTATTAAATATGTGTGAATGCACAGTGTGGTTGTATCCACTGACCAGAAACCAACTGCAAACGAATCACAATAAAACACAATGTGATAGAATTCTCTCCAAGAGCATACTGTATGTCCAAAAATCTACAGGCCAAAAACAGCACAGGTGGGCAAAGTAACCAAATCCAGTACTTGAGAAAAGGTAGCGATACCTTATAGATAAATATTAATAAAGTAAAAGTATTTCTCTATTTATGAATCAAAAGTATCACAAATACTGAGCTCCAGGGGGATCTCCCTCTCTCTCAAACTCTCCCGGGGAGTGGTGGTTCAGGTGTCAAAGGCTCTAAGTTGTTAATTTGGGTATCTGAAGGTCCGAGTTTGAGACCCGCCATCGGTGGGACTCCATACTACCCAGCCAGTGCAAACAGTGCTGGTCCCATCACCATTTAGAAAAATGGGAGGGTTGCATCAGGAAGGGCATCTGGCTTAAAACCTGTGCCAAGTTGTACGCAGATCAAATGGTCCACTGTGGCAACCCCTTGACAGGAGAAGCTGAAAGAAGGTTTTTAAATGTCTGTCTCTCTCTCTGTGTGTCTGGCGTGTGTGTGCTTCCATGAATGTTCTAGTTTGTCTCTTTCTGCAACTATCTCCACTTCCAATTTCAAACACCTGCTACATGATTAGGGAAGTTAAGTCATGCACTTATGCATAATAGGTAGTAGGTGGATATTTTACTGCTTCCAATACAATGCACTGCTGTGGTTTTGTATTGCTATGTAACATCGTGCAGAAAGTAGTAGTGAAGCGGAAAGTACAAATATTTTAAATGGAGCAAAAAGAAAAAGTATCCAATAATAATAAAACTACTTGAAATATCTACTTAAGTATATTAATGATGTACATGTACTGTAGTTACCATCCACTTCTGCCCAACAGGATTATAATTTTATATGAACTCAGTCATAAACTCTGCAGGTGCAAAACTGAAAGTGTCCGTGGCTAGGTGCTACAGTATTTTGACTAAAGCAACAAAACCATCAATGCCAAAACAGGTTGGCCATCTCAGTTATTATTCACAGTTACTGAAAAACATCCAGGATAGCGCAACAAGAGGTAAAAGGACAATCTTGCGAGACATGTCTCTGACCAAAACTTGCCAATATACTGACAGACACTTTCCTTCTTGTGTGATGAAACGTGCACTCGGATTCGAAACGAGCCAAACTACCCATTTTCAAATAATGTGAGGTTCGCTGATAATTCATGAGCGGTCATAGGGAATTAATTCACTATACTGGTTCATGAAGGTTAGAGCATGGATAGTTGTGAAAAATATTATTAAAGGTCTTTTGAAATATCACATGGGACAGAGTCAGATAAACAGAGCTAACGTGTTGACATGCAGAACTACCCTGCTGATATGAAGCTCTGCTCCAATTTTTATGACGGTTAGAATATTGACCCTCATGAAAACAAAATATTATCAGAGGCGTTAATAAATATTGCGTGGTACAAACATAGCTTTACAAATCTACCATGCTGATATGAAGCTCAGCCATGACATATACTTCATTCACAACTCAATATGGAGGTGAGCATGACATTTTCCATCCAATTTCATACTTTTTTATCATCTTTATGAGAGGAAAGACCAGGCAGTCAGTGGATCCATGCAATCTTTTAAATAAGTAAGAAAAACCACTTTGGGATGTGCAGTTAAGGAGCAAGTGACTGGGTTGACCCCAGAGTTGATTGCTTTTTAACACTGCATGCAAAAAAAAAAAAAAGTTTGAACACTAAAATTTTGTTGGACTGTGTTTAGATAAGATTATAGTGCTCATTGTTTTATAAAACCTTATGTAACTTCAACAACAGTTATTTTGTCCAGAGCAGGATGGACCTTGTACTGATGAACCCTAAATGAGTTCTGCATCAGTTATGGTCATGCCCTCAATAACCTCTTTATTTCTCTCTAAAAAAAAAAAAAAATGTCTGGCATTTAAGAACAACACTTTGATTTTGGTACCTTATACAGTAAGCCTCTCAGGGGGAGGCTATTTGATGACAGAATTGTGTGTTATGAATCAGACAACCAACAGTAATACACTGAGATATAATTGGACTGGTGAGAGAGCTATGGAATGTGGGCTCAGATTAGCAATCGGTTATTTGATGAATGAGTGTTTTACCGCAGATCCTGCCAGAACACTTCAATATATTAAAAAACGTAGCTGTATTTCACTAATCATTCAGCCCACATCTCACCCACTTGCCTACTTAAATTACACTGGCTACCCATTACTTGCAGGAGTGGATCCAGGAGTACCCCCTGTACTGCTCCCAACACACCCAATTAACAGCCTTTCCTGATGTAAAGTGGTTCTGTTAGAGCACTGGAGGTTCACCAGGACCACAATCCTGCTTCTCACCTAGAACCCTCCCACACACGCTTGTTTGTTCAGGTCTACAAATTTAACCGATTTTATTGTAATAATGGCTTGTTTAACAAATAAAAACATTGATAATGGGATTTTTTAGTTAAAAGATATTAATTAAAATGTATGTAAGTATTCTCTGTGCTTTGCAACAGTCATAGTATACTGGTAAAGGAAGAATTGATTATCACAGCTATAATGAGATAACATTTTGTGAATGCTCCTCGATATTAAATATTAATTATGCCAATCAGCCATAACATAATCAAATGAACAAAATATTATGCCCAGTATGGTGTAGGTTCTCCTTGTACTGCCGGGGTAGTTCTAGCTCCTTGAGGCCTGACTCCACAAGACCTCTGGGTGGGTGTGCTGTGGTGTCTGGCACTGGGGCATTAGCAGTGGACCCTTTGGGTGCTGTGGGTTGCAGGTGTTTGTCTGGCACATTCCATGCATGATGGACCTGGGAGATCCGGGGAATTTGGTGGCTGGACTCTTTGCAGCATAAGCTCCATATGCAGCAGGCTGTAGGCTGTATGTACACTAGATGTTCTTTGTGCTGTAGAGTCTGGAGTCTACACTGATGTGTGGATTTCAGCATGCGGTTGGATTTGGCATTGTGGTATACCTGTAGTTACAGCACCAAAGTGTGTCAAATCACCATTCAGTGAATTCATCTTAAGCATACTGTAGTCCCAAACCAAAGACAAACCTGTATTTTGCTTGAGACTGGTTTTAGTGAGATTATGACAAAACCACACAGCTCACCTGTGAGAACATTTATAGGCATGTGTGACATTTCATGGAAATTGCTGTTTGACATTTTACAAAGTTTTTGGTTAAATGCTTTTCTAATGCAAGCGACTGTTAAAATGTGTCTGATTAAACATTTAGTGGGGAAATTGGAAATTAGGCTGTCAAAGCCATTTGGTCCTCTGTGTGAAATGCATAAAAGTTCAGATTATTACACTGGAAATAAGACTTGGGCTTAATAGAGCTCTTTGTAGTTTGTGTTACAGAAATAGACAGAGAGAAAAACAGATTGACTGACTTACTGATTTATTAATTGATTGATTAATAAATCAATCCCCTGGCCTTATCCCTACTTTGCTCTCAGAATAGTGCGCACATTTAATGATGTGGATCACAGAAGGTTCTACTGTTGTACCTACCAAGGTGCTCTTTTGGATTTTAGGCGTCTAATATCATTTCTATAATAACAGCTCATTTACAGGGACTTCCATGGTAATAATTCACATAATCTACTGGTGATAACAAATTATCCACATTCATGGGAATAGTATCAGGAACAGCAGAAAGTTAATCTATACCCTTATGTTTTCTGAAATCTTTAGAGACGTAGGAGTTTGTGCTTTCCAGTTTCTTGGTAATAGCTGACACAAAAGCCCTGGGAGAGCTATACAGTATATTGTGTTTTCAAGGTTTCCTCTGATAAAATCGATTTAACTGCATATATCAGAAAACATTTACATTTTAGGCATTTGGCAGACACTCTTATCCAGAGCGACTTACATTTTTATCTCATTATACATCTAAGCAGTTGAGGATTAAGGGCCTTGCTCAAGGGCCCAACTGTGGCAACTTGGTGGTTGTGGGGTTTGAACCTGGGATCTTCTGAACCATAGTCCAATGCCTTAACCACTGAGCTACCCCTGGCCCACAGAAAACACTTCCCCGGGACACAGTCATCTCACATATATATATATATATATATTAGAAAGGATAAAGGAAAGTTGTCACTCCATCATCATCCTCACTGCGTCTCTGCTACACACCACTTTGCTTTTCATTATTTCTTGTTTTCACCAAACACACACACATACATACACACTACAATTGCAGTATTGACAAACTATGTTTCTCCTAATGACTACAATGAAAGTAGAAAAAATGATCCCATTCTTAAAGGGAAAAAAAAGAAAAAAAATACACAAACCGTGACAAGTCCCCCAACTTCAGTTTTCTTTTTAACATTAAAATGAGCTGTGGCTTAATCTTTCAAGCCCTTTTTTTTATTTATTTATTATTATTTTTTTTTACAAAATTACCTCAACAAAGAAAAAAAATCTCTTTTAAAATGTATGCCACCTTTTCATCCTCTCAAGGATTGTCCCCACACAGTAAGGTACACTATATTTCTAAAAGTATTAACTCACCCATCCAAATCATTGAATTCAGGTATTAACTTACCCATCCAAATCATTGAATTCCATTGTTACACGTGTATAAAATTAACGACCTAGGCATGCAGACTGCTTCTACAAATTTCTACAAAAAAATGTCTCACTCTTAGGAGCTCATGAATTCCAGAGTGCTACCGTGATAGGATGCCATCTGTGCAATAAGTCTAGTTGTGAAATTTTCTCGACTGTAGAATAAATATTCTACAGTCAACTGTTAGTGGTATTATCACTTCATGTGGCCTTCAGATTAGTTCAAGAATAGTGCATAGAGAGCTTTACGGGATGGGTTTCCATGGCTGAGCAGCTGCATCCAAGCCTTACATCACCAAGTGCAATGTAAAGCATCGGGTGCAGTGGTGTAAAGTACGCCACCACTGGACTCTAGAGCAGTGGAGACGTGTTCTCTGGAGTGAAGAGTCATGCTTCTCTGTCTGGCAATCAGATGGATAAGCCTGGGTTTGGTAGTTACCAGGAGAACGATACTTGTCTGACTTTACACTTGTGCCAAGGATAAGGTTTGGTGGAGGGGGGATAATGATGTGAGGTTGTTTTTCAGGTTCCAGTTTAAGGAACTCTTAATGCTTCAGGATACCAGGACATTTTGGATAATTTCACGCTCCCAACTTGGTGGGAACAGTTTGGGGATGGCCCTTTTCTGTCTTAACATGACCAGTGTACAAAGTAAGGTCTATAAAGTCATGGATGAGTGATTTTGGTGTGGAAGAACTTGACTGGCCTGCATAGAGTCCTGACCTCAACCCGACAGAACACCTGGGGGATGAATTAGAGCGGAGACTGCGAGCCAGGCCTTCTCGTCCAACATCAGTGTCTGACCTCACAAATGTGCTTCTGGAAGAATGGTCAACAGTTCAATTCAACATAAACACATTCCTAAACCTTGTGGAAATCCTTCCCAGAAAAGTTTAATCTGTTATAGCTGCAAAGGGTGGGCCAACATCATATTAAACCCTATGGATTAAGAATTGGAGGTTATTTATGTTCACATGCATGTGAAGGCAGGCGCGCGAATACCTTTGGCAATATAGTGTAATTATGGGCTTGTGCACAAGTGATGGAGGAGGTGGAGAACGCGATGATTTTCATTTGACACGGTGATACTTGAGAAAGTCTAATATTCTAATAATACTGCATACCTAATTATACTGGATCATGTTCACTAATCTATACACGTCCTGATTTTTTGTGAGGTCTTCATATTATCTCCAGTTCTCATTTAATTACAGAGAACTAGTGTAAGGATGCATGGTTAATTTCAAACTGAGTCAATATGATTATGAAGTGTCACACCTCCTCCTGTGGCTTTCTCGTGGGCGGCAAATCAGGTGTCAGTCTCACCAGCTGACTTACCATTGGCAGCTGTTCTTCATTTCCCTTCATTTTCTTTATACTAGCTTCTAATCAGCCCACCTTGTCAGGAGTTTCCTGCTGAGTTCCATTAGTTCCCCATCTCCATGTCTATATAACCTTTGAGGAAAAAACTCTGCTTTCTTCTACATTTGCATGTTTAGATGATTGAAGAATTTACCTCCCATGAATGCAAAATAGGAAAAAGACCATGTCATGGTGCACTCTACCATTCCCTGTTGCAGGATTAATAATTCTTATTTGTATTGTTTATGGACAAGAGTATCTTTTTATGCCACTTGTCATTTATCACCAGCAGCAGCTTCATTCTTTTCAGCGTGGTAGTAGTGGGTCTAGAACCTGTTCCAGGAATACGGTGCACAAAGAATAATAAAGCCAGTATTTGATCCAGAGACACTCTGTATGTGATGACAGTTACCCCAGATTTCCACCAGGAGAAGAAGGCACTTATTACTTACTATAAGAAGGCATTTGCGACACAGTTTCTGTCATCCTCTGCATGACTTGACAATTAGCCTGATATGAATATTCATAAGAAAAAGCACTACCCAAACAGGCTCATGGTTGTTTATAAGCTTTTCTTTGAATGGTCGAATGCATTTAATCTAAATCAAAGGGTTTGTCCAGATGAGTGCGTGCATCTTTGGCTTTGGGTTTGAATTATTTAAAACAACTGCACAAAGCTTTTTAGATTAATTTGGAGGAATAAAACTCACTATATTACAAAACTTATCATCTGTCATCCACAGACAGAGTGTGGCTTCACTGCCTTTGTTTTTAGAGCAACTAATATTTTATTTTAAATTAAATATTTACAGAATTATGGCATGGTGGTGTAGTGGTTAGCATTGTGGCCTCGCACCTCCAGGGTCAAGGATTCAAATCCCACCTTCAGATCTATGTGAGTGATGTTTTTCCTGTGCATGGTGGGTCCAAAGACTTGTAACATAGGCTAACTGATGTTTCCAAATTGGCCGTAGTGTGTGATTGAGTGTGTTCTTGTGCCCTGCAATGTATTGCCACCCCACCAGGGGTGTATCCCGAGTGCCCGGTATAGGCTCCCGGCCTCCAGCAACCACACAGGATAAGGAGTGTAGAGAATAAATGAGAGTAATTACAGAATAATTTTAAATGAGTACATTAATTAATTAATTAATTAAAGCATGTGGTTTATTATTATTATTATTATTAGTAGTAGTAGTATTATTTCATTCAACAGTTGCTGAAGGAAACAGTGACAAAGTTATGCTAAATTTGTAAAAAGATTGTAAAAAGGCTTTTTTGTGACACTTCCTTTGCATCTAAATTAAATATGCATATAATTTTCTTGTTCATTTATTTTTTATTCATTTATTTACTTCTCTTAATTAATTTATGTTTCATTCTGTATACATCTTATTAGAATGCTGGTGGTGTATTGGTTAACACTGTGGCCTCACACCTCCATGATTGACGGTTTGATTCCCACCCCAGGTATATTCAGTTCAATTCAGTTTGTATATGTGTGTGGAGTTTGTACGTATGTCCTTGGAGGGTTTCCTACCATAGTCCAAAGACATGAAGATTAGGCTAACTGGCGTTCCCAAACTAGCCATTGTCTGAGTGTATGCGTGTGTGCCCTGTTCAAGGTGTACCCAGCCTCGGGCCCCACGTCTTCTCCGATAGGCTCATGGCCCCCCGCAACCCTGTACAGAATAAGCTGTATAGAAAATGAATAAATGAATGTTTTAAAAATGCCTCAGAAGTGGTTTCCATCCAAAATAGACTAGGCTCATATCCTTAGCAAAGCAGTGCAGAGTACTTGGTAAAACTCACAAGACCCTTAAGTTCAACTTATGTAGCATAAAAATAATTGCAAGGTATGCTGTTTAGACATAAATGGTACAGTATATATATATATATATATATATATATAGACATTATGGTATATACATTCTTCGAGAAAAACCCTACAGAGTGGATGCCAAGAGGAACTCCTTCTGGCCGGTAAGTACCCGTTATCTATCGAAACAACTTTAAAAGGACCCTTTCCTTCCCTAAAGTACAGGAGCTGCCTTGGAGGATCTGTAAAATGCACTACAATAACTAGTCACCATTACAGAAACAAGCTGTACTGCAAAAAAAATGACAGCAAGTGAAAATATTTGGAATCTAGGTACATTTATCTACGCTTTCTTAAAATAAGATTAGAACAAGCTAAATATAAGATTATTAAGCTAATGCTTAAACAAATTATACAAAAAAATTGAGCATTCCTACTGTAGTTATATTGATACAACATTTTGCTAGTTTTAGGAACTTATTTCTTGAAAGCAGCAAAATTCTCTGGCAATAGAACAAAACATTTTCGCTTACAATTTTAGTAACATTTGGCCAGAAATAAACTTAATAATCTAATATTTGTTTTGTTAAAAACTTATTTTAAGATATTATAGATTGGTTTAGTTTGACCACATTCAAGAGTATTGTACTTGCTAAGTTATTATTATTTTGCATGTGGCAATCATGTGATTCTTGCAAGAAAATCTGAAATGTGAGTACAATGTAAATAATTGGGGTCAACTTCCACAACCATTGTTCCATACAAAAATGCATTCCAAAGTTCAGCTGAGACACAGATGCAACATCTGTGGTAAGTTGGTGTCCTTTCAAATTGACTGTGTATTTAATACAAATGTAGCTCTTTTCTTTTCAGGAGAACTGGAAATGCCATCATCATATACACAGATCTGTTAGTGTTACAATGCAAAATATTGTGCCCAGTATTGTGTATGTGTATGGCATAAGCACATTGGCAGCAAATTCTTTGGGTGCTGTGGGTTCCCTGGTGGACCCC
Source organism: Platyallabes tihoni (assembly GCA_030068045.1). NCBI lineage: Eukaryota > Metazoa > Chordata > Actinopteri > Siluriformes > Clariidae > Platyallabes > Platyallabes tihoni. The sequence continues at coordinate 21,873,717 of JAQQZS010000014.1, read as the reverse complement.
ATGCATGGTGGTCTGTGGTGCGCTGGGTGTTCTGGTGCCTGTCCATTATGGCCAATCTTTATTATTTTTTTTCAGCAATTTGTGTTGCATAGGCATTGCATGAATGTACCCACAATTCTGTCACCAATAGACCAGTATGTAATTGATAATCAGTGTAAAAGTAAGTACAGTAGCACAGTGGTGTAGTGGTTAGCACCTCTGGCCTTACACCTCCAGTGGTTGGAAGTTCGATTCCTGTCTTGGGTCTGTGTGTATGAGAGGTTTGCATGTCTCTCCCTGCTTGCTTAGTCAGTTTTCTCTGGGCACTGTGGTTTCCTCACACAGTCCAAAGGCATGCAGATATGGCTAATAAGGTAATTAGTGTTCGCCGTGACCCTGTAACAGTATAAGCAGTATAGAAGACAAATGAATGAAGAAAATTTAATGTTAAATGTCATGGCTGATCATTGCATACTTTTAACTAACTTTAGGAAAGAGCGAAATGTACGGTGCCAAATTCTTGCTGAAAAAAAAAGTCAATGGAATGAAAAATTTCGCTCCTCTTACAGTAATTTCATTCATACAAGGGAATGTTCTGAAATGTCAAGTGATGAATTAAGCATATTCCAGGAAAAGATGTGGAGAATGTAGTGTTCCTGCCAATTCTTGATGCATAAATGACATTGGCCTGCAGCCGAAAAAAAAGTTAAAAGAACATATTTCAAAACCTAACAATTTTGTTCTCTATTCAGACATGGCCATGTTAAAGTGGCTCTGTGGTGGTTCTCAGCAGGTGGCTTATAATTTGGAAGTTTATTAATAACTGGAAAACCTTTTAACACAGTGGCTAATAAACAAATATTTTACTTTTGAAAACAAAGCTACACAGTAGACACATTGATTTGTTTCACCTTAATGCACAACATTTAAGGATAGACAATGATAGCTCTGCTTCCTAGACATCAGTGGTGCTATCAGGTGCAATATATTAGATTAAATCATGAAAAGACCATGAAATTCTCTCTTTGAAACTGATGTATTTGCTCCGGAGCCTCTGGGCCCCCTATCTCCTTCCCATCATCATGTGACCTCTACCAGCCTGTCAGGGTGAAGGCTAGCACTTGCTTCCTCTGAGAGATGTGAAACCAGCCAACCACAACTTTTTGATTGCTGCTGCTTCACAGGGCAGCTTACGATTGGCTAAAGGCTCTGTGATTAACAGGGGGAAAGAAATAGGGAGAGAGAAAGACAGAGAGAGAGAACAAGTATATCATTCACAAAGTGCACACCTCATTTTGCTGTCCTGACTTTTAAGCCTGCGTTTGACAAATTATTTGTGTCGTGTGGGGTTTGTCTCTTGTAGGTGTGAAGCATCCTCTGCTCTTCTTGCTCATGAGCATAAATCATCAATTTACTACAGTGTTCATTTAATTTTGGTAAAAATGTACTTTATTTATTTTTTAAGTGAAAAAAGGCTTTTAAGTAAAAAAAAATGATTGTGTTTTTTTCAAAGTTAGATTTACTTTGATGAAATGACACTGATAATGGGATACGTTGAACAAATGAATTGATCTCAGGCCTTCCACATGGCAGGTAAGAAACTTACCACTGAGCCAGCAATGGGCAAACAAATAAAAGCAACATTAATACCAAATCAACAGCCTGAGCATGATTGAAACACTACTGTGACTCTACTCTGACTTTGGTGACAATGTGTGCTTTGGACAATTAGGAGGTCTGATGATGTGGTCTAAACATGATGTTGTTTAAATAGATGTTAATCAGTATAAATGCTTCTAGTATAAAAAACAATTGTGCTGTTTTAAGGTTGTATTTGTTGTTTTTGAGTGTAATGTTATCTCAAAATAATTTTATCAAAGTCATTCTAACTTTCAAAAATAATGTTGTTCTGACGTTCCCATGATGATGGACATCATCGCAACATCATTTCAACAAACCCCAATGCTCAACCAATATTAGGTTTCCTGCAGAAGAATTGGCATTAGGAATTAAATTGGGACTGAAAGTATGTTGCTACATACAATTATTCTGAGCAAACATCTAAGTCAACGTTTAATTAGTCTTTTTACTGTGTTAAAGTTGCATCAAGTTGGGTAAATTGCATCAAGATGAAAATCCTTCAGCTTTATACATCATACATTCGGCATATTTCTGACTTAAAGGGGTCCATTTATGCCATTTTAAAGGTTGCTAATATTGCTTAATGAGTCTCTTAAAACAGGTTTACATGTATGCAAGGTCAAAAAA
>JAQQZS010000014.1:21831198-21841984 GCA_030068045.1 Platyallabes tihoni | reverse complement strand
GAGCCGATCCTTGATGCAGACCCACCTCCACCTTGAACTCTTCTGTCACACCTACAGCACATCTCACCACTGTCTTAAAGATCTCATACATGTCCTGCACCACTCTAACATTCTTCTCTGCCACTCCAGACTTCCTCATACAATGCCACAGCACCTCTCTTGGCACCCTGTCATACACTTTCTCTAAATCTGCAATAAAGAGACACAATGCAACTCTTTATTACCTTTTCTGTACTTCTCCATCAGCATCCTCAAAGCAAATACTGTATCCGTTGTACTCTTTCTAGGCACGAAACCATATTGCTGCTCACACATGTTCACCTCTGCCCTTTACCTAGCTTCCACTACTCTTTTCCAAAGCTTCATTGTATGACTTATAAACTTTATTCCTCTGTAGTTGCCACAGCTCTGCACATCCCCCTTGTTCTTGAAGATTGGCACTAATACACTTCTCCATTCCTCGGGGATTCTCTCACTCTCCAAAATCTTGTTAAACAGACTAGTCAGAGACTCTACTGCAACCTCTCCTAAGCACTTCCATATCTCCATAGGCATGTCGTCAGAACCAACCGCCTTTCCACTCTTCATCCTCTTTAACGCCCTCCTCACCTCACTCTTGCTGATTTTTGCTACTTCCTGCGATTGACCACCTATGTCTCCTTGCATAATATCAAGCTTTGCTTGCCCTACAGCCTCAGCTGACTTGAGTGGAACTCACTTCCAACAGGAAGGAAGTGGAACTCAGCTGAGGCTGACTTTCTTCCTGTTGAAAGTGAGTGGCTATATATACAGGAAATCCCAGAACATTTGAGTTACGAATTTCTGCAGATACGAACGGACCGTGGTACTAATGTACGAACATTCATAGATGCAAACAAATCACGGAAGTAGCTCACATGTATTGTACAAATAGACGCTGCAGTGCACCAGATACCAATATTTACAATTACATACAATATTTTCAGTGTTTAAATGAATGTATAAAATGTCTTACAAACACCTTATTGTTCTTAATTCTGCAGTTATTTTCAGTGTGAGAAAAGGGTACAGATTTCTTCCCGAACTAATTATGCTCACAATCCAAGGTTTAAACATATGTTGTTTTCAGCTTCTCAACCTTGGTAATGGCGACTTCTTGGATTCTCACGGCAAGGAAAGAAGTGGCATCTTGTCTATGCTTGCAAAGCCTTTGATGGTTTCTCCCTTCAGCTGATCACTCTGGTCTGAGTGCTTGAGACTTGCATTGTATCAACACCTTAACCTCTGACACCCCTGCCATATTTATTTTGTCAATTTTAGAATATGTAAGTTTTCCTCTGGTTCTTGTATTTGCTTGGCTTGAACTTCATCTAAGTCCATGTTTTATCAGAACTATGCTTTTCCGGCAATAGCTTTGTGCATAAGATGGTAGTTGTCAGAATTTTCATGTCATCCATGCAGACACTAACAAGAGATAGCTGCTGTCTAAACTGCAGGCATTCTTCTTCTGCTATTCATCTGGATGCTCAGTGCCATTGACTTAGTGAAGGCTAAATTAGAGAGGATGCATCCTGCATTATTCTTGCATTCAAAGATATGGTGCACTCAACCATGCACCTGTTGAATGGTATAAGTAGTTCCTGACTAGGTTTGTGAGGTCACTGGCACATGGAAAAACTCAAATGCTGTTCAGTAGAGGTGTAACATTTGTATAAGTGCATATAAAAAAAAAAATAAAACATCCACAAGAGGTAGCTGCTTTTCAAATTTTATTTAGAATTTTGAACACCTATAAAGAAAAATACAGCTTTCTTAACCTGATAAACCCCTCTTACAACCTGTGCTACTCCCATACTTTGCACACAGGGAGAATGTTGCCTAATCTAATACTTTTATATACGGTATAACTTGTTTAACAGTAAAAAAAAATTACTTTGTTTATTTCTGATGCTGTGCGCAGCCACGCTGATTTGATATAACTTTTTGTAAACTGGGAAGGAACTTGAATTTGAGGATATCCCAAGTTGACTTTTCAGTTGTGGTAGCAATGAAATTTACTATAAATGAAAACTGCCTGAACTGTTGCTTTCAAAACTGAGGTACATCCCGAACTGTGGCTTTTGTGTACTTTTACACCCCTGCTGTTCAGAAGACCCTGTGGGATCCAATATCATTGACTACGTAAAGGAATTGGAGAACTGTACATCTCTTTCTTCCATAATTGCAATCTGAGACCGATGCTATATCATTCTTCTACATTTATTGCTTCCTGTAAAAAAAAAATGGCAGTCACGGCTTTTTTGCACTGTCATGTCTATCAAGGTGTCCTGTTTCAGTTAAGGTGTTACCCTTTGTGAATTTGTGCTAAAACCACTGTCCGCGTTTAGAACACATTTTTGCTACAAGTGCTCAAAAGATAAACATTTTAACATCAACTTTGTAAGACTCTAAGTATCTTCTGTGTTGCTTCTATTTTAGTCAGCGCTTTTACAGATGCTTTGACCAAAAAGTGATATCTGCATCTGGAGCATAACCTACATCAGATGTTTTAACTGTGAACCACAATACCCTCTAGTTACTGGGTCAGCAGTGATGGTCCATCATCTCCTGGCCTGCAGCTTGACTCCTCAGTTTTTTGGCACTGCCTGCTTTCTCCATCTCGCAATTTTCCTCACTTTCCCTGTGGCTGTTGATATTCTCTACAGTGACTTTGCATTCCAACCTTGACTAGAACAGCTTTGTTTGCTATTCTTTCTGCTGCATTTTTGTAGTAGTTCTTGCATACTTTTAACCTTGTATACACCCCTGCTCACACAGGACTGCCAGTTAAATGAGGATGAATTTTCCTTAGGCTCATGTTTCTTAGGACAACCTAAGGAAGAAAAATATAACCTTCCAATTTTCTTAGGTTTACCAGCATGTCCCATGAGCTCTTAAGCTTTTTCATCTTTCATTTATTTTGGGCGGCTTTCTAAACGCCTTCTCTCACAAATTTTGTTTTGGTCTTAAATGGAATCAACATCTCTCCTAGACATGCGTGAATGACATGAGCACTTTATCATGTCGCCACTACTATATTTCTTGGCAGAGTACCACCGTATACCTGGCAAGGAGGTGTGCCAGGTATGCCAGGTACCCCCCCTCCGAACGACCAGGTGCTGTGTCTCACAACAGCTGATGTGAGGAAAACTCTACGCAGAGTCAATCCATGTAAAGCTGCTGGACCAGACAACATTCCAGGCAGAGTGCTCAGAGAATGTGTAGAACAGCTGGCAGATGTTCCCACAAGCTTCAAGTCTACCACTATCGTCCCCGCGCCGAAGAAGTCTTTTGTGTCCTGTTTCAATGACTACCGCCTGTTGCACTCACACACATCATCATGAAGTGACTCGAGCGGCTCGTCATGAGATGCATCAAGACCCTGCTTCCCCCCTCACTGGGCCCACTGCAGTTTACATATTGTTCAAACCGTTCGACCGACAACGCCATCTCCACCACACTCTACCTGGCACTGACACACCTTGACAAGAAGAACACTTGCGTTAGAATGCTGTACATAGATTTCAGCATTTAATACAATCATCTCCCAACACCTGATCGGGAAGCTGAGCCTGTTGGGCCTGAACACCTCCCTCTGTAACTGGATCCTGGACTTTCTGACCGAAAGGCCCCAGTGAGTTCGGATTGGGAACTGCACCTCCAGAACCACCACAATGAGCACTACTCAATCCCCTGCTGTTCACACTTGCTGACTCATGATTGTGTAGCGACACACAGCTCCAATCATATCAAGTTTGCTGATGACTCGACCGTGGTGGGTCTCACCAGCAAGAATGACGAGGCAGCATACAGAGAGGAATTGCAGAGGCTAATGGACTGGTGTAAGGACAACAACCTGTCTCTGAACGTCGATAAGACAAAAGAGATGGTTGTCGAAATTCCTGGGTGTCCACCTGGAGGAGAACCTCACCTGGTCACTCAACACCAGCTGTCTGCACAAGAAAGCCCAACAACGTCTTTTCTTCCTGAGAAGATTGAGGAGGGCCCAGCTTCCACCACCAATACTCACTACCTTCTATAGAGGAACAATCAAGAGCATCTTGATCAGCTGCATAACTGTCTGGTTTGGGAATTGTGCCATATCGGACCGCAAGACCCTACAGCATATAGTGAATACAGCTGAGAAGATCATCAAGAAGATGAGAAGATCTCTCTCCCCTCTTTTGAAGACATATACACCACACGCTGCATCCGCAAAGCCACCAGCATTGTGGCTGATCGGACACAACTCTCTCACTCACTCTTTACCCTCCTGCCACCTGGAAAAAGGTACCGAAGCATTCAGACTATGTAACAGTTTTTACTCACAAGCCATCCGTCTCCTCAATACAAAGGGACTGGACTGACAAAACGCACACACACACACACACACACACACACACACACAAATCACTCAGATGATCTAAATAATATCAAGACTGAACTGATAAACATACACATGCACAAACAATCTGATCTACAACCATCTCACAGTTTGTTCATACTTACCTACCTGATTTTCTCTTTTTGCACTATATTGCACAATATTTATCTTCTTGCTATTTTTTGCACAAAGTATTTTTAAATCATTGCTGATACACAGGAATGTCAAATGTTTACTGTTTCTCCTCCCACTACCTCAACTCATACCTCATTACTAGAAAGGTACTGAAAAGTGTTACGTTGTTGTGTTTGTCACTCTGTACCTCTTGTTTGCACATGCACTTTGTTGTCTGTTGTCTATTGTTGTCTCTTTTTTGTAAACAAAAAATAACCTAAAAATAAAAAATGTAAATCTGTCATATCTAAGGTGGCACAGTGGTGTAGTGGTTAGCAATGTCGCCTTGCATCTCCAGGGTCCGGGTTCGATTTCTGGCCAGGCTCGATTTCCGTCTCTGTGTGCATGGAGTTTGCATGTTCTCCCCGTGCTTGGTGGGTTTCCTCCAGACACAAGTTATACTCCGATTTCCTCCCACATTCCAAAGACATGTAGGTTAGGTTAATTGGCGTTCCCATTGCCCATAGTGTGTGAGTGAGTGTATGTCTGTGTGCCCTGCGATGGATTGGCACCCTGTCCAGGGTGTACCCCGCCTTGTACCCCAAGTCTCCTGGGACAGGCTCCAGGCTTCCCGCGACCCTGAATATAGGATTAAGCGGTAATGACGATGAGTAAGAGTAAGTGAGTGTCATATCTGAGCTAGTCAGCTAATTAGGTCTCTTAGCTAGCTGGTTCCGGTAGAGTTCTGTTGTAAATCTATGTTGTTGCATGTATGTAGCACCTTGGTCCTGGAGCTGTACTGAACTGTATATGGGTGGAATGACGATAAAAGCCTACTTGACTTGACTTGCCATGGTGCCTGTTTCCACACAAAATTTGCACAGTGGGTACTCCCTCAATCCCCACTTGAAATACTGTAACCTGTTTGCAAGAAAAGTTAGATTTGAATGGATTCAAGCTTTGAAAATATTGCCTATGAAATTAATAATAATAATAATAATAACTAGAGAGGTACATTTCCTGAAGAAAATGTGAGTGGTGCTTGCCGTGGCAAAACTCGGGCCCCCCCATATCTCTATGACAATTGGATCTTAGCATCATGTTAGAGACTTTTTCACGATGTTGCTAACATGCTAACATAGCTAGCATCATGCTAGCAACATGCTAATCAGCTTACCTCCATGCTAGCAACATGCAAATCATGTTAAGTGCAAAATGCTAATATAGTTAGCATCATGCTAGCAACATGCTAATCAGCTAAACGTCATGCTAATTACACTAGCAATCATGCTAGGAACTCTCCACATATTTTTAGCGCTAACAACATGCTAATGAGGGTGCTAGGGGGCGTGGCTTATGAGCATGATGATAAATGGAAAAGAGTGATTGGTTGCCTGAGTTAAATGAGCTTTCCCCCGTGTCTCTACGACAGTCGGTTCCACAGTTAAATCAATGTTTAGTCTATGAGCGGATAATTGCCCCCTGAGGGGGCAATTACCCGCCCAGCCCCTTAGAGAAGTCATAGCACCTCATTCCCAGATAAGCCGCACAATTTGACACCTCACTCATGGGCCTACGATGAACGGTGCGCGACTAGTGATACGCCAAAAATCCCCATTATAAGTCAATGGGGCAAATTTGGGGACCTCTCTATCCCCAGGGGTAAAACTTATTGCCTTGTGCGGGGTATCTTCTGACACAGGTTGCAAACCTCTTCAAATCTGGTAAATTTCACGTTTCTACAAAATTCCCTTATATATTTTCATATTTTTACTGTTAATGGGGAGGGATACTTTCATAAAGTATTATCAGTTTTTGATGTGAAGTAAATATTTTAACAGGTTGCATTTTTTTAAGTGATGAGATCACGAACCCCATTCCTTTAAAATTCACAGTTCTGGCTTTCTGATATATAATTTATTTTTTACTCTTATTAGTAGGAATGTCCTCAAAGAGGGATGAAGGAAATACATTACCATGCAAAATTTTGAACATACCTTCTAATTGTTTTGTTTTTTGTTTCGTTCTCTATTTTCTACATTCTAAAATAATACAAAACCATGAAATAACACATATGGAATTAGGTACAGTAAAACAGTCAGTAGTTATTTTAAGACATGAAAGTTTGCTGTTCTGGAACAGTACTTGCAAGAACAGTGTTGTCAAGTGCATTTGCAAAACCCATCAAGCACCATGAAGAAACTCTCATGAAGACCTTTCCAGAAAAGCAAGACCAAAACTTACCTCTGCTGCAGAGGAAAAGATCATTTAGAGTTACCAGCCTCAGAGATCACCAGTTAACAAACAGCACCTCAGATTAGGGACGTTATGAAGCTTTACAGAGCATAAATAGCAGGTACATCTCAATATCAACTGTTCAAATGAGATTGTGTTTTTTTTGACACCTTCAGTATTGTTTTACAGTGTAGAAAGAAATAGAAATCAGGAATAACCATGGACAACCTGTATGGTGCTCCTGTCTTTACTCCGTGGATCAGAAAAAAATCACTGATCATCCATAGGTGTCTTTGTACAAGGTTGCACAGTGATTGGAAATTGTTTATTTGAAAAGAAACAAACCTAAAAACCAATTTGTAGAAAGGTAACCTTTTGAGATAAGAGCATTGGTCAATTTCTGAACCTAAACTAAAATAGAATTTCAGGAATAGGCCATTGCTGATGTTTAGAGTTTGTTTCAGGGTATTGTTGTGCATGACTTACACTATGTACTCAAACATTGTTTATACGCCGTATGCCACTTTTGTTTCTGCACTGGTATGTATCTAGTTTATGTTAGCAGCTTATTGCTATATCTGTAATTCAGTTAATGTGTAACTAACATACCATTTCTATGTATAGTAACTGCCGTAACATCTTAACAATGGTCAAAACTTGCCTCAGAGTGGCGCAGTGGTAAAGCGCTCGCCCTGTCATCCGAAGATCGCGAGTTCGATTCCCGGGTGATGCTGTAACCTCTCGCAACCGGAGGTCTAGAGAGGGCTGATTGGCTGAGCTCTCTCAAAGCGGAGGGATGAGAGGTACTTAGTGCTCCCACATTAATCATGGCTCTACAGCCAATCAGGGGCGTCTGTGAGCTCAAGCAAGCGGAAGGAGCAGATAGTGCTGTCCTCAGAGTTTTACGCCGCTCCCAACAGTTTGTGAGCGAGCAGTTCGAAAAGATGCGGTCGGCTGGCGTCACGTGGTTCGGAGGAAACACCTGATAGTCTTCGGCCCTCCCGACTGAGTGGTAGTAGTAGTTTAATGTGGGAGCCCCCTAGTGACGGGGAGGAATTGGACACAACTAAATTAGGGAGAAAATCTGGGAAAAATCCAAAAAAAAAAAGTCAAAATGTTGTCAAAACATTATTGTTACTACAGCTTGTGCTGGCCAGAATGTTTTCAACCTAATGAGGCTGTTTATTAGATATATCACTGTCTTTATAAGTGATCAACTAGGCAGTTTGAGCCTTTTGCAGTCTTGCAAATAAAACAAAATAAAGCAAATGAATGACACACTCAATACAGACACACATCAATATAATTGACTGTGTAGTACTGTTCCAGTAAAATTGGTGCTGAATTCTCTACTGGTTTCAAGCTGTTTCTGTTTGATGTGGTTACCTGAACCAAGACAAACTGCAACGTGACTCCTGTGAACAGGCTAACAATGGCCATTTCATTACAGAGGCAGAGGTCTTGTGGGGGGAAAAAAATGAAATGAGCATATATTGACAATCATCTTTGGCCTATCAGACTGTGACATGCCATCCAGCTCAATGTGAACTTCAGCAACCTGATCAGAACAAATGAACAGTATTTCAATATTAGGACAACAGCTGCTTGAGTAAATTCTTCTGCAGAGCTCAGCACCACCTGTTTATAAAGGATTTGTCTCCATGTTGCACACATTTCACTGCCATTTACCCCACCAACTGTGCCCTTACCTTGATCTGTACCAAAGAAACCCAGTCGATTTCTAGCAGGTCTTACTATATCGTACTTGGCTTCAGGATTCCAGACAAAGTGAATATGTTCTTAAAATCTGAAAAAAATAAGGTGCAGATGATGTTGCCATACTGTTTAGTGTTCTGCATGATTGCTCAACTCATTGCTTACGGCCACATAGGATTTACACATAGGATTTACTACCTAATGTGTTGAGAAAAGCCATGAACAGTCTGAGGCCTTGTGCATTAAAGTGAGCTGACATGATCTTGTCTTGTCGCTTGATTACACAATTTTTGCAGCACTGCTTCATTGCCACCAAAGTTTTGTCCTGGCCTGCAGATCTGATGCATCTGTGTCTTTGCAATGTAAACGTGGTGCTTCATTCGGTAAGATAAAGGCCTTTTATACATTAGTGCTTGCTTCACATCACAGCACCTGTCGCCCCTTCGAAGATTTCATCATCAAACGAGCTGTTCAGTCAGCTCATCTGGAGTCATCAGTTGCAGTTTAAACTTTCTTATCCTTTCTAACAGCATCTGAAAGTCATTACAACAACTTGCATTGAGTGCTCAGTCTTGAACTGCTTGTAACCTTCCATTATAATTGTTAGAACAGTCTTCGGTACTTTTTCTTTCTTTCCTTTATATCCAGTTGTAATACTCTGTACTCTCTCTTACCTGGAAGTTGCCGTGAAACTCTATCCATTTCGTAAAACTACTGGTTTTGTGGGTGTTTCCTTTGTGAGGAATTTTTAGGTATGATGAAATCCAAACTTAATTGCCAACTCCTTGATCACAACGGACTTTTCTCTGGGCTGTTAGGCAAAGCCTTTATCAGCTTTTTTCATGGCTTTATTCAATGCCTGAACTGAAATTAAATGCGTAGGAGCTTTATCCATACTTTAGCTTGGTCATTTTCATACTTCTTCCTTACTATGTCCAGTTTTGACCGTGACTACTTCTGCTCTTTCTTTTTTTCTCTCATTTCATCCTTTATATCTATTGACAAACATTGCTGATGTTCTTGATTACATTCTGCACCAGACTTGGGTGGCATTGCACTTGAAATTTCTGTTGTAAATGCACATCAGCCTTTTTTTTTTTTTTACATACAGTTACATGTTGAAATATGTGGAAAAATTCTTTACAGTTTGGGCAAGTTCAGCCAAATAACAGGTTGCGCTTCTTGTGTTATGTTATTCCTAATTTTAGTTAACAGTAAAAGTAAAGAAGTTACAGTAAATGTCTGATTGCTAAGTTCAAAAGTTGCCTTGTCACATCTTTTGTGGAATGATCCCATTATGAGCTGAAATTAATAAAGTTTATAATTCACTCAAAAAAGTGGTAGATATAGTTGTATTAAAAGTAAAAAAAAAAATAAAAACAGTAGTGATTTATAAATGCAATACTGTGCAATAAAATTTTTTATTTTTTCCAAACATAAATTCTCTGATCTGTACCAGTATGTCTCTAACTCAGTAGGAAGGCACACTGGATTCACGAAACAGCTCTCAACTCCATAAAAGAGAACCAACAATATGGGCAATGATACCTTCCTCAAAATTGGCCCAGTATTTCCTCTTTGCAGTGTTTTGATTGTGCTCCCTCAGGTCATATTTGATCCTTCATTTTTTGAAAGTCAAAATACCAGCCTCCGTAATGCAGGGTGTGTAACGCTCCACAGATGATATCCAGAAATATCCAGAAAAACACACAATGAATGAAAATTTCAGTATAATAGCACATGGACCTCGAACACAGAAAAATAACTCACATACAGCTTCATGCATAGGTTTTACGAAGAGGTGAAAGGCAAATGAAATGGCATTCAAGTAACAAAACTTGTGTTTGGAATGCGTTTTGTTGATCCTTTTAAACAGAAAAGCAAGTTATAATAAGTTATTTGATTTTATATGGCAGATATGATGAAATATAATACAGTGGAACCTCGGATTACGAGCATTATTTGTTCCGGAAGTGGGCTCGTATTCCAAAATACTCGTAAACCAAATTTAATTTTCCCATAGGAAATAATGGAAACTCAAATTATTCGTTCTACAGCCCCCAAAAATAAATACATAAAAATAAATAACACAAAATATAAGGTAAAAATAAAACAAATGAACCTGCACTTTACCTTTAAAAAAACGTAAAAATAAATCCCGACAGATAAGTGTTTCCGTTTAGCAGTGATCCCGTTAGTATGCGCTCACGCGAGTGTGACTAGCGATGTTCCTTCGTTAATATGTGTGTGTGTGTATTCACCCAGCAGGGGAGACGATTACCTACAATTCCGCAGCGCAAGAGAGAGAAAAACCGTTGG
>JAQQZS010000014.1:21784078-21799555 GCA_030068045.1 Platyallabes tihoni | reverse complement strand
AGTAAAAACAGTTGAAAGTCAGAGGACGTTTCTTTTTTTGCTGAGTATATATATATATATATATTTTTTTTTTTTTTTTTTTTAATTTATTTTTTATGTCATTCTAAATTTGAAGATTAAGGTAATCTTGTAACATTAAAATAAAACTTGTTTAATTTCTTGACGCTCATGTTATGCGTCACAACCGCCGGTGACACCCGCTGGCATGTGATTTATTAAGCTTTTCGCCCAATTGGTTTTATTCAGATTGAAAGCTGACTGCACACTTCAGTAAACGCAATAAAAGGTTGACGACACACAGAAGCAGACAGCATTTTTGGTTTGCTGCAGGTAGATAATTTAAGTTCTGCTTTTTATTTCATCAATACGAGGAGGACTCAAATAGAAATTGAGTATTTTATTTAAAAGTAACCTTCAGCCCAGTGAGTTCAAAATGTTTTTATTGCATGTTTCTGATAGCTATATATATTAAAGGTAAAATATTATATATGCAGTGTTATCATAATTTTAGATTTTGTGTTTAGAAAAGTGTGGCTCCTGGTGTTTTCTTTTCTGTGGGAAATGGATCCAAATGGCTCTTTGAGTGTTTAAGGTTGCCGACCCCTGAACTATGGACCATTGTATTTATTCCCGTTTTGTATGATTGTGGTAGGACTTCTAGTCAACACACACACACACACACAGTCACACACTATGGCCAATTTGGGAAAGCATGTTAGCCTAATCTGCATGTCTTGGACTGTGGGAGGAAAATGGAGAACTTTGAGGAAATCCACCAAGTTAACATGAAGACACTTTATGCACATAGACCTGACGCGGGACCTGAAGGTGTGACAGTTCTAACTACTAAGCCACTGTGCTGCCTTATGAGCATATGCATGGAGTTTATTATTATTATTAATAATAGCAAAAAATAGAAGCACATGCTGTGAGCAGTTACTCTGCATTGGGTGTACATCTGAGGTGAACCCAGGACATACAACCTCTGTCAACAATTACGGAATCACAACATTTAAAGAATATTTACGCTGTTTAAATATTATCTAATTAACCGTACACAATGATTACATCTCTTAAGCCAACTGGAACCTTGTTTACTTTTGTTCAGGCATTAGCGATGGTTTTTGTTTGTAAATCCCAGTACATTCTGCCAATTTCTTACAGTTCTATGACTATACATCAGCTCCTGTTTGTTTGTTTTTTTGGTTCTGCATTTTCTATTTTAAAGGTATTTCATTTTAAATTTCATATTTATGCTTTGATGTTTTACATAATCTACATGCATCCTTTTTAACCTTCCCATTTTGTATGTATCTGCACCAGCTGACTGGATGCAACTACTGTAAAGTTTTGCCACACTGTGTCCTAAAGGAGGTTTGATAATCATTTCTATTGTTTCAAATGACGCTCTCATGCTTCCTTTCAATTAGCCAAGTCCAAAAGCTCATTAAGGTTTGTAAGCATTTTTTTAAACTGCAGAATAATGCAGGTTCTTAGACTTTTTGCCATTATTCGTTTTATAAATTCCAATTATGAGGCGATTCCATATTTTTTTCTCAACTTTAAATTGATCTAGAAAACATACCATTAAATAATGTTTGAGCCAGACTATTCAGCTATTAAACAAATTTTTATAATGTCTTATCTGTGGATTGCTTTTTTACTTTTTTACTACTGTATGTGTGGTTTGCCAGTGGTAATGTTAGCAACTGATAGCTTGTGTTTTATATTTACTGTATGAATGAATGAATGATGGGACTATGAACCAGTCTGAGAAGGCAAATGTATTTTTATTTAATTTTTTCATCTTTTAAAGAACATAAAACAGTATCGTGGGATTTACCACATACACTATGTATTCACATAATACACCAAACAGCTACAAGGAGAGACCAAACAAAAGAAAAAACTTTTTTTTTTTTTAAAAAAAAAACATACTGCATACTTGACATGAAACAGTAAAACCAATAACAATTTTTAACTAATAGGAATGTAGCTGCCAGTTATTTGTTGTTTTTTTGTCATTATATAATAAGTAAAACTGGGCATGATCATGATGGAGTGCTGAGAGATGGGGACAAAAATCATTTGAACTTGAGTGTTTGCGTGAGACAGTAAGAAAGGAATGCCTGGATATAATTAAGAGAATGGAAAAAGGTTAACAGTCTATTCATCTCCATAGCATACGAGTTTCATTTTTTCTACCTGTATAATATCATTGAGTCTAAATGAGCTGCTTCAAGTACCATTTTTAGTTGTTTGGGATTAGGGACTAAAAATAAAAGGAGAAAACTGCCAAAACATCTGAGTGCTTTGAAATCATGATCATTATCAGCATTTTTCAACATGACTGAGGGAATTTTGAAAAAAAACAAAAAAAAAGCAGTCAGCACCATAGACGTTTCCTATACACTTAAAACCAAGACAATGGCTCATATAAAGATTTTGAAAGTAACATAGCTTTTGCTATGTTCTGCATTTCTACAGTGACCTCTACAGGTAGCACCATGGTTAAAAATTTAACTTCTGTCAAATATGAATTCAAGTGGCTTCAAGGAAACACAAACCTGAAACACAATGATCTACAAAGAGTTTCAGACCTTTAAGAAGAAATTACATTTTATAAGGTCTATGAAACTTTGCTAAGGTATAAAAATCACATATCCTATTGAAGATCTGTTACAGTGCAAGACACATGCACAGCCTTTCACTTAAACAAGGGCTTTTAAATAGTAAATTCATTAGAATTTTTTTTCCAAGCTCAAACAACATATCTGTGACAAAGAGTATACAGGATTATATCATGTCACATGATATTATCCTGTGAAAACTTTCAACTGCGTGTTGCTGTAGGTTTTGTTCTCAAGTCTGTCTGGGTCATGTGTTGAAAGAGGAAGCTGCTATAGGTGCTTTTTCAGAGGTATCGGTCTAAGTACAGTACTTATTAAAAAGAACAGCAGTATACTAAGTACAGAGGATACACAGCAGGGCCCATAAGTGTCAGAGAAAGAGTACTGATCCGGACCAGCTTTCATCTAGTATTGAGGGCTTAACATGCTGACAACTAAAAAAGGAATCATTTATGATTTATTCCTCACCAGTTAAATAATCTTACCTAAATATTTAATTATTTACATTTCTATCTCTCCCAATAAAATTCCATTTTAAAAAAAATTATGCTTCAAGTTGTCAATATTCCATTATCATTTTCCTCCTTAAAATCAAGATTAAAAGTGCTTTGATAAAATCTTTTCTTCTATTTACAATTTGTTTAAAATGAAACAAAAATACAACAAGCACAATAATAATCGTCATAGTCATTATAATGTAATAAATAATAATAAAAAAGTATATAAGTATGTGGATGTAGGACAAAGACCTACGGTCTCTATAGCCCATGTATTAGTAACATGTTGTGACCGGGTACAACGTCTCAACATGAGGTAAAGAGCTAGAGGACAGCTTCGAAAGCACCAGACTATCTGTGATCTGTAAGCACCAAGAAGCCTACTGCCTTTTGTAAACCAACTGCAGCCCTTCAGCTTTCCCCACATTTACACATGAACAGAAGTGTTGAACAGAAGCACCTAAATTCCAGGTTATGGGGAGATCAGCTGTCAGGGCAAAAGCAGACAAAGAGGCATGGAAAGACTAGTGAGTAGCACCAATACCTTTGAATGGTCTCTCTTCCACTGAAGCTTTAGCCTGTTAGCTAACAACCTCACATTTGAAGGAGAATTCTACACCTCTAGCAGTTTACAGGTTGAATTAGCTAATATGTGCTGCAGAGCACAGGTCCTACTCTAGGTCATCTTTAGGGCATTGGTAGGGTAGGCCAAACTGCAATAGCACCTCAGACAACATTTGACTTACTGCTGTCTCATGGATAGGAACTAGATACTGCACCATGAAGAAATGAGTCAGCACCATCTGGTTGATGATGAGGATGCCTCAGACAATGACATCCGATCAGGTCAGCTGGATGCGCAACTGGACCTTTTCTGCGGTTAAGGAGCACCTTGATCCAGTGCCGGCTGCCATGATGATGACAGCTAAGACAGAAAAAAGCACCAGTTGACCAAAAAGCTCAGTATTCACGTGGCACTGGTACCATAGCTTCTGATACTTGTTTTGGTCACACACTCTGTGACTGCAGAGTAGACCCAGCTAGCTTACAAACAATGTCCTTTTCCAGAGTATCTTGTGTTGGTGTGTAGACGCTTGGCTTGCAGTGATGTGAAGGTGCTGTTTTATGAAGAGGTTGATGGGTAAAAAGGCTTAAAAAAAAAATTCATTCAACTTGTTCAGACAATCATATCGAACAAGTAAGTGTGACAAAGACAAGAGAAGGGGGGAATCTTAAAACAATCATAATAATGACACTGAGAAAAAAACAATACAATTAAAATTAAAAAAGTCATTTTCATTATATAATAACAATACCTGTAATAACATCCAACAGTAACAATTTCAATCATAATAGTGATAATAGAAATAATATTAGAATCATTAAATTCACTTAGGGAGGGTAAACTATGGAATCCCTTCCATTTTGGAGAGAACAAGAGCACCATAGGCAGCATGTTCATTTGGGGGACTCCCAAACTGCCACCAAAACATGAGGTAAAAAAAAAAATATTTAAAACAATGTGTCTCTTTATCCACCATTTCTCTGGGAGAGAATACAGAGAAGGGAGAGATACAAGGTAGTAAAGAGAGAGATTTGTTTTGTACCTCCATTTCCTGCCCCCCATTCTTACAGAGATCACATGAAGCAACTATAGGGCCCTGTGACCCGAGTGAAGGCGTAGGGTGACGCTGTGACTATGGTGGTGGTGTGCTGTGTGGGGGCCAGCCGTGTCACCCCGTCCCGCTTGTCCTTGATTGGCTCAGAGGTGGAATTTACTATTCCATCAGCCCACTTGCGTTTCTTTGCATAAGCTTTGATGTCTTCTTGTGAAAGGCCAAGGAGGGCAGCCTCCTGTTGCCTCTGTCTTGCTCTTTCAGCCAGGAGCTTCATTTTAGCTTCCCAGAGTGCCAGTCCATGACAGGGCTGATTTAAATTCTTATGCTGGTAGAACACAAGGGAGATACGGGTTGGGTGAGTGCGGTCTGGCTTTTTCAAGGGTGTGGTGGCATGCAGCTCCCTTCTGGCGCATTCAATAAGAATGGAGCAATGTGCCGGGGCCACTGCTACTCCTCCAATGTTAGGATCCAGGAAATTGTGCTCACTGTCTGACCACACCTCCTCCTCTTCAGGCTCTCGTTCACTTTCCACCTCACTATCCCAGCATGCCTGCCCTGTCACATTCTGCAGTGCATCTGGAAACAGACGACCTTCTGGTGCAGGTGATGGATTGCTTCCTGCTGCAGAGGCACCTCCAGATTTCCATGCTTTCTCCTGAAGGCCCAAAGGAGTGGAGCCCCGGATGTCTGCTGCCTCAGCCATCATCTTGTCTGGACAAGCCCCAACAGGGGTTCCCTGTCTAAGTCCCCCAAGACTATAATCCAATGCCCCTGGTTGACCCCAAGCCTTGGGTTGTGGACTTGGGGCAGGGTTGCCCCAGTGCTGTGGGGTAGCTGGGTGAGGACAAGGAGCTGAAGTTGGACCCGTCTTAAGGGCTAAAGAGAGGTCAGGGGATGCTACTGGAGTACCAGGGTATGAGCGCCATTGCTGCTGCTTTTGGGCATATTTAGAATGCTGAATTTGGCTATGATGCTCAGGAGTGAAGGGTGCATGAATTTGACCTGGTCTGAGACTTCCATCCCAGTCCTTGGAAGCTAAGCTGCCATTGGGTGTGTGCCCTGGCCAGGTGTTGGGTTGTGGGGTGACACTGGGAGTGACAGGGCAACTTCGGACTTGCCCGTCAGTTCTGCTGTCATAGAGAGGCAATTCCATAGGTTCCTGCTTGATGATTGGTGTGACATGGTGCATCTGATCTGGAGGTGCAGATGGAGTATGTTTAGGTGGTGCCGGAGACGCTGAAGCCTCAGACTGGTGTAGGTAGCTGTGGTTGGTCATGTCGACCCCTTGTTGGCGATGCTGATTAGCAGCATGGTTTTGTACCAGCCTGGCCTGAAGACTCTGGATAGTGGTTTTCTCTTTTTCTCCAGCAGCCTTGGAACAGGTCCCATTATGACCCACATAACCTAAGACTCCAGGAGACAAAAGTCCTTTTGGAGCATAGTTGTAGTAATTGTAGGGCATTCCTTGGAGGTTCGGATGGAAGCCATTGATGGGGCTATGTGTAGAAGACTGGCTGTTGGAAGGCAGACTACCTCTTGCATAGGGACCAGGATAGGAAGGGTATGCACCATTCATACTGTAGGGATCAGGACACAATTTGGCATTGCCAAGGGGTGGGTAGCCATCCAAGGCTCCATTGACAGCCTGAAAGTGGTCAAATGATTCTTTTTTGATGGTGGGCTTCACCTCTTGTTTTGGAATTGCTGAAATGAGACAAGAATATGAGTATAAAAATGACTTTAAAACACATTTGATACCAATTTTGTTAAAAGTGATAAAGGAATAAAAATTGGGCACACAATATTCTGAGTAAATAGACTTTTGCATAAAAAGTACAAGGTTTTTTGCTATTCTACCCTGGTAAATTGATACCTATGTATCACAGGCTGTGTTGAACTCCCAGATGATTACTTTGTATCTGCGTAAGTGACAGAGTCTTACCTTTATTGCCATGCAAAGAATCATCTTTTGTAATCGTCTTATCGGGTGTTTCTGGCAGCTGCTGTTTCTTGTTCTTTTTCTCAGATGCAGCTTTTTTGGCTTCTAGCCGCCGCTGCCGGCAAGACTTGGCAGGCTCTGGAAGTTTCCGGACCTCTCGGCGGAACTTGCTGAGTACCTGGATTGCACCATTCTGCATCTTTAGGCGTTGGTTCTCTTCACTGCCAAACTCATCAGTCAAAGACATCTTATAAAGCGGAAGCACATGAAGCTGTTCATCTTCGGGGATTACACCCAATTTCCGATTGTCCTCTTTTGTAAGCGTGCAAACCTGAAAACAAGAATTTAGTTTATAAATAATTATTACTAGTTACTAGTTAACACTAGTTTGAATCTTAGCCAATTTTGTATTGTGTTAAAATACACAATTAAAGCTTGGCAAGATTTTCTTAAGAAATCTTAAGATTTGACTGCAGAAATATGGTGATTTGTTTTAGTTTTTAATGTATTTGTTTGCTACCAAAAATAGCAAAGTACATCAGAACATGAGGTTAAATGCTCAAAGATCCAATAAACATATAAGATGTGACATGATGTTCATTACATCTAACGTCCATACACGCAACCACTTACCACAGTGCAGCCATTATGGAGGTTATGTTGGTCTTTGTGGGCATGGGCGCAGAAGTCCATGCATGCAGTGATGCCAGAAAATGGCCGTCCTTCTTTGAGACCCAGCCGACAATCTGGTGCCATTTTCTCAGTTGCACACTACAGGAAAAAAAAACAAAATATGCAGTTGTTTAAAAACTAACCTGCACAAACTTTGTATTCCCCAATAACTTTCTGGTTTAGTTGTGTTTTAATGCCTTTGTCTGTGCTCATGTCATTTCAAAATAAGTTTCATTTTAATCACTTGCAAGAATCATAGATTTAGTTATTATGTGGTGCTCTGGTTTTCTGAGTAGTATCCTTTTAAACGTGGCACATAATATTTGATATGTATTATAGCATATAATATTCCATAGCCTTCTTGTGCCCAAGACAGTAGAACAGGTCTGTATAGGTTGTACATATTCTTGGTTAAGTTAGAAAGGCCACAGGAGGGTAAACTTATCCTGGCCAGATTATTATTTCTTAGAGGATACTCTTACCTGGTTTTGGTAACCCAGTGGGGCCAGCCGCTTATATACAGGTGCCACTTTAGTGGCCAATTCCTGGAAGTTATCCCTGAGAAGTTCCTCCTATGAAGTGAAAATACCATAACAGTTATTTTCAGATATATTTATTTTTAGATAATTGGGATACAGTGCAGTTTTGTTAAAATATCTTAAATAAGACATCTGTAAACAAACATCTTAGTATTGTTTATTATTTAAGATTTCAATGCATGCTATACAACTAGTTGGAGTTCACCCCCAAGTGCTGACATAGGATCAAAGTAATAAGCCTCATATCATCATACAGAATGTAAAGACAAAGGTTCTAATTCAGATGCAGTCACTAACCTCTTTGGGGTGTTCTCCCTGCAGTCTGAATTTGCGAGGGGCCTTGCTGCGGGCATATTTACACCCATTGAAGTACATGCTCCAAGAACACCCGAAAGAGAATGAAGCACCACAGGTCTCGGTGTCTTTTCCCTGGCACGCACAAGTACGGCTGCACAAAACAAAGCTACATTTCAGAACACAATCACTGCACAAAAGACAAATTGATTGAGGGCCACAAAACACCAGAGTTTAGTGCTGTCATTTACATATACATAATTCAATTCATAACCTGCTTTTACCATAAGGGTGAGGGCTCAGAGTGACCATTGTGCCACAGCTAACTTTAAAAAAGAATGCTGTGCTAAAACTATCAATTCATACAACACAACTACTTGGCTAACCAAAATTAATGCCATTTGGATTCAAATAAATTACAAGCCTTTCATTGGATAATATTCAGTATTCAATGTTTTAGCTGGCAACAGTTCTTTTAATTCTAACTGGTGGAGTGAGTAACTTCTCAGTTTTCAAACAATCTTGTTAGAAGGCGTATCCAGTGATTGTACACCAGATGTTACAGGCAGCTTAAATTACTGCCCAACATCAAGCAGAGAAAACAACTAAGGAAACTGCAAGAATTTGGTAGGGGACTGTCCAACACATTATTAAAACCTGGAAGAATAGTGGTGAACCGTCAACTTTACAAAAGAAATGTGGTCAGGAAAGAACCATAAATGACTGCTGAATCATTAATACATGAATAGTCAGCTGTGTTTAATTATTTAAAAAAAAAAAAATCACATTGTGTGGTGAGAAATTAAAGGGACTAAACAGCTGTGTGGCCATAAGAAAAAAAACTTGTTAGTGAACTAGTCAGAAAGAAGGCTTTCAGAGCAGGGCTATCTCAGTGCTTAAAATGCTGGATGGTTGGAAAGTTCAGGGTTAAGACTACAGCACCTCCAAGCTGACACTGTCGGCACTTGATCAGTGTTTTCCCTATAATAGTACAGGCATGCCAGTGAGACCCCCCACCATGAATAGATGACAGGCCTTTTTTCCCCTGTAATCTAATTCCATCTAATATGCAGTAATAAAGTGGCTGCATGGTAATATCAAATAATGCCACATGGTGGCTCTTCCTTGAGCATTGACATTGAGGAAGCTCAACGCTTACCTTGGTATGAACCAATCAAATAGTAAAGTGACCTAAGAAACCGTATTCACACTTTATATATGCAATGTGAAAAAGTACTATCACTGTGTCTTTTAAAATAGAAATCCATAAATTAAAAATTAGAATATATGCAGTCTTGTACCAGAGAAGTGTAGCAATGTGCAGCCTGGTGGCATGCCAAAGCAACAGCCAGTTAGGTTCCTTAAAAATAAATCACTAAATTAATTATGAGCAGGAAATATATTTTACTATACAGTTTATATTATACATAAGTAAAACTGTTATTTTATTTGTTTTAGCATTACATATTAGCACTATACTGTGGTAGACTCATAGAACAATATATAAATTGACCCTTAGTACAGTTCTGAAACCTCCTATGTTGTTGTTAGTCTTTCTGCTTCTCCCATCAAGGGGTCATCATAGCGGACCGTCTGATCCACACACTATGTAGTTGTGGAAATAAATAGAATGCAAAACTTGGCACATTTTCACCTACAGACATGCAACAGACAAGGTACTAGTGAAATACCAAACGGCTTTGCCTCTCCAAATCTGCACTATTCTGCAATTACCAACCAATAGTCTTGTGTTGTGCAAGAAACAAACAACCGAAAGTTTTTCCCTGCGCACGCAAAACCTCGATCGTCCTCTTGCCACTGTGTCGGAAAAACGTTCTATGGAAAACACTGCTTGAGCAATGCTCAACTTGTGGAAAATGTGGAATGAAATAAATGTAAGTCATTTTGGATAAGGGCAAATGTGATTTGATAGAGAGCAATAAAGACTGGATTTGGAATGGAATATGTTCACATGGTTTAATGAGTTTAGCTACACCCTATTCCCAAGTAGTGGGCACGTAAGAGTAGGAAGGGAAACACATTGATTGATGCACCAATCATGCATATTGCTCAGATCTAGCAATTTTATGTGGTAATAAAATGAAATCAGCTGGCGACCTGAATGTACTGAATGACCAGGTTATCACATCAATGAAGATTTTCTTCCCTGATTGTATGGGCATGTTCTAGGACTCAAATCGTCACAGAGGGCCCAAAGATGTAGCTCCCGTTTTAAATTTGAATAGTTCATTAGATTAAGTGGGAAACGGGACGCCCTGCATTCATTTTATCAACAAGCTATGCAGCTAAGTGCATATTGTATACTTTCTTTCTCAAACGGCAAACTGTCTAGTCAGTTCATTTGTTTTAGATTTAACAAATTAATACTGTGTTGAACCCTGTCCAGGGTGTACCCCGCCTAGTGCCCGAAGTCTCCTGGGATAGGCTCCAGGTCCCCGCGACCCTTAACACAGGATTAAGCGGTACAGAAAATGAATGAATGAATGAATACTGTGTTGATTTAATCCAAAGCTAATACTTGTATATTCAGTATAACTCGTATAGTAGAATTTTTACTTTGCTTATTTCTGGTGCAATGCACACCCATGTTGATTTGATGTCAGTCTTTATACTGGGAAGGAATGTGAAAAGAATAGTCTGAATTTATTTCTTAGTTCTGCTAGGGTTACATGTCATGAAAGGCATGCTCCCCATTTACTTCCTTTGAGAAAGGACACATTATTGAGTTGTGAAAAAGATATTCCTTATTTAAAAGAATCATTCATTGCGTTATTTTCTATAGATAGTGTTGCACCTAGATACTGTACCTAGACATTTTTATTTAATTAATTTTTAAAATAAAGTGTGTATGCTTTTATGTAAATTTCATATGTGATTAGGAAATTATGGCTAGTTTGCCATTTTGTTTTACAAACTTTATATGTCTACAATTTAAATTGATTTTTTTTTCACCAAACTGTGACATTAAAACCAAGCTACATGTGACATTCCAGTGTGCCTTTAAGAAAATCTTTGCTGGAAGGATATTGAATTCATTCTTATGGCTGGACTGCGAAGCTGTCACAAGTTTATGATGGTCTTTAACAGGAAACATGGCAAGCACATCAAGTATGTTGCCAAACTTTTTTTTTTTTAACAAAGTCAGAAACACCAGAATTGTTGAAGAACTACAAAAAAATTGGTCCATAAACATCCCTTGATGATGGGATAATCAACATTATTTTGCCCTGTAGATGGGAAACCATGTAGGTCTTTAAGGTGCACTTTATGTCAACAAATTCAAGAAACTGCAGTTAACAGAAGTTATTTGTATATCTAGCAAATTTCATTAAATAAGCAGTGTTGGAATCTGCAGGCTGAAAGAGATATTTTATCTCACTCACTCGTCATTGAGGCCACAACGGCGGCTGGTGGCATTGCCGTATTTAGTGATCGTCTCTGTGACCTCTTGATATAATTTATCACCAAGAGCCCTTGGGATGCCCTCCCATGCCAAGATGACGACAATGATGACAGCGTTGGCACAGTGGTGCCCAACCCGTTGCCGCACCAGGCACAACAACTTCTCTTTTTCACCGGTACGTCGTATTACCTGCAGGGGGCAGACAGGGAGTGAACAAAGAGACAAAATTATTAGTGCACTTGCTCTTTACAGGAATATTATTTTAGTGTTTAAATCCACACTAGTTTTTAAACACAATTATAGAACGACTGATAATTCAGAATAATAAAAAAAAAGAAAAATGTCAATTTTTATGGAAGTTTATATATTTATACATTTCTTTAAAGCTGCTTTGTGATCCTTACTGTATTAAAGGCTATACAAATAAACAACATTGAGGCACTACATTGTGCATCGACCACAGTTTTCCTTTACTCAACTTTGTGTCTTTCCAACAATGCTAAATAAAGATCTAATAAAGTTCACTATAATAACATTTATATTTATAAAAGCATCACACAAGTACAGTGGCCAAGAGATGCAAACCAAAATAACAAAACCAAAAACAAAATGACAAATTTAAAAACAAAATAACAAAATGAGAACAAAACAACAAAACTGAAAACAAAATAACAAATAAAATATCAAAATAACAAAACCAAATACAATATAACAATTGAGAACATATACCAAATGAGAAAACACAACGACAATCCAGTCAAACCGGAAAATGTAGGTATAGTTCGCAAATTAAATTCTTATTGCTGATTGGATGAGACATCTGTCACTCAAGACATACAAGAAGTCAGAGTGAAGTCAGAATAATTTTTAAAGCACATTTAACAAAACTTAGTTTGACCAAAGTGCTGTATAATCCTAAAATACTGAAATGAATCCTTAAATGAAAATACATCTAAATGTCCGTGTGGCTGCAGTACTTCCTGTATATTTTGAGTGACAGATGTCTTGTCCATCACATTTAGAGACATTTAGGTGTATTTTCATTTAAGGATTCATTTCAGTATTTTAGGATTATACATTACTTTGGTCAACTAAGTTGTGTTAAACGTGCTTTAAAAATTATTCTGACTTCACTTAGCTTGCATGTCTTGAGTGACAGATCTCTCTTCCAATCAGCGATAAGAATTTCATTCGCAAACTATACGTACCTTTTCCGTTTTGACTGAATTGTCGTTGTGTTTTCTCATTTGGTATTTTGTACCTGGATATGTCGTTGTGTTTTCTGATTTGTTATATTGTTTTCGGTTTTGTTATTTTGTTTCTGTGTTGTTATTGTTTTCAGTTTTGTTATTTTGTTTTGCACTTCTCGGCCACCGTTCACAAGTCCTGATGAAAGTTATTACTATAGAATGAATCAGCTAAAAGTATGAACACCTGACCCACATATCCAGAGGCCTTCCAAAAAAACTGTGGCCACAAAGTTTGAAGCACATACTTTCATCATAAAAGACATTACATCTCCATTATTTTATTCCAAAAGAATCTACTATAAGGGGCCTGACCTGTTCTAGCATGGCAATGCCCCTGTCCACAAGGCTGGTGTGGAAAAGTTAAGTGCTCTGCACAGAACCCGACCTCATCCTCAGTGAACACCTTTGGGATAAATTGAGATTCTCATTGCAGGCCAGGCCATCTTGTCTGACATTAGTGCATGACCTCACTAATGCTCTTGTTGCTGAATGTGCACAAATCCCCACAGTAACATTTTAAAATCTAATTAAAAGCCTTCCAGAAGAGTGGATGTTATTTTAACATTAAAATGGGTGTAACTGTCAAGATATCTACATAGTTCTTGCAAACTATTGTATGCACCCAACAGCTAAAATAAAATGGCCTTCACCTACAGGAGTGTGTGGCTCACCTATGCAAACAACTTAATGCAAATACTAATATGGAAATAGACACTAGCACAGAAATATCCTCCCACATATGAGGAAAAACCCACCCATGTTTTTTTTTTTTTTTTTTGCTTGGGGGGGTGGTTTGTGTTTTTATTGCTTTATTGTTATTTAACTAATGTTGATTATATAGTATGCATTGGTGGCTCAGTGTAGGCTACTCGCCCGCCATGCCGAAGGCCTGTGTTGGAGTCCTGGCCAGTGCCCTGTACCCAGCCACTGGGGTTGCAGGGCACCCTTAGTGCTGATCCCAAGCCCTGAGAAGAATGGGAGGGTTGCATCAGCAATGGCATCTGGCATAAAAGCCTGTGCCAAAAAAATAATGTTTCGATCTAACAATCTGCTGTGGCAACCCCAAAAAGACAGTTATATACTGTTTTAGTACATACACTGATCAGCAATAACATTAAAACCACCTGGGGTTTAGGTTCCCCATGTGCCACTGGTGCAACTCTCGAGGCATGGCTCCATGGGACCTCTGGGGGTGTGTTGTGCACCGAGACATTAATGGCGGATCCTTTGGGTGCTGTGGGTGCAGGGTTGGACCTCAGTGGATTGCGCTTGTTTGACTGTCACATCTAATGGATGCTTGATCAGATTGGGATCTGCGGAATTTGGAGGCCAAGCGTTGGCTTTTCTGAGAGATTGGACTGGCCTTTGGTCCCTTCAGGCATTTGTAGGCCTTGGGTGTCAATAATCCTGTTGCCAGATTACTGGCATATAAATTATAATCCATGTTATTCAAGATGCCTGTTTGTGGTGTTAATGTTTTGGCTGATCACTTGCATATAGCAGAGGAATACCTATGGCTAAAATTATGTTTCAAGCTCTTAAGATAAGAATTATTTACGATCTGCCGTGTTGAGCCATAAACCCATTAGTATAAAAAGAGTGTGAGCTGCCTGTGTGTGTACTAAGACACAGTACAGTTCCCTGCTGCTTTATAGCCTTTGGCTAATGAGAACAAGTTGCCAATCAGTGAATTGTCCCATCGCCACTGCTGACTGATGAATGATTAACCTCTATGATACCAATCATCTCTAAAGATCAGCTGTTTGCAGTTATATCTATTAGACAATGGTGTGCAAGTCCTTGTGTTCGACATTATAGACTTACCCATTTTGCGATAGGGCATCCCTGGGAGCTCTTGCCTTCTCTCCCGGTGAACACTACTTTCTCTATACGGACAGCCTCACCCTTCTCTCCATACCTGTGGCAAGTGGCAAATACAAAATGGTTAATTTCATTCGCATCAGGGCTGTTTTATAGGTTTGATTTAGGTTTATTTGATTTATAGGTTTTAATTTATCTGTTACAATGCAAAGGTCTTGTTGCAAATGCTATACGAATACCTCAATATATTTTGAACTACAGCAACAAATTAAAATACATGTGTATTTTTTCTGACCTCTCTAGTCCCCAGGCACTGTTTACAAGCTTTTGCTAATATTTCCATGTGAATGTGTGCATAGGATCCTGATTTTGTAACAAGATGTTGTACATTCATGAGTGAGTTACACATGTATGTACATATGTATGCATTTTATATTACCAGGATAATAGATGTGCATACATTGATAGCATTATACTCAATATAGGGTCCTTGCAGAGTATCCCTTCCCAACCCCCAGCATAGTCTTTTTTTAAGTTGAGCACAATGACAGCATCAATGAGGTTTAACACACACACACACACACACACCCATCATGCATTCATCAACAATCACACACTTCAGCGAAGAAAGATCAAGCTCCCTGGGGTGGTCCTAGCTGGGGCAGAGGTCATGTCAGAATCAGCTTAGGGTCCAAAAATTTCCAAAGGTTCTTACATTCATTCATTCATTCATTCATTTTCTATACCGCTTCATCCTTGATCAGGGTCGCGGGGGACCTGGAGCCTATCCCA
>JAQQZS010000014.1:21745860-21762150 GCA_030068045.1 Platyallabes tihoni | reverse complement strand
TGGTGTCGACTCTGCTGCTAGGGTGAACCGCAAACAGGGAGGAGGGGAAGAGGTTGAGAGACATAGAGAGAGAATAAGAGAGCGAAAGAAGGATGGACAAGAAGAAGGGGGTTGGGTGAACAGAAAGGAGAAGGGGGGGGCACGTGCTCTGCACAGTGTGTATGTGTGTGTACACATAGTGTGCGGTTGTGAGCCTATGATGGGGGATGGGTCTCTCTCTCTCTCTCTCTGTCTCAGGCTGTCAATTATCTCCTCCGGCTTGCCTGTCCTAAACAATGCCTCTGGTATGTGCTATCACCAGCGACCATCTGTGTTTCGGCGGTTTGCAACAGCCGGACTGGACTGCACTGAGCCCTGGTGTGCGTGTGTGTACGCAGAAACACACACACACACACACATACAGTTGGCCTGGAATGCAGGATAACCACTAAAATTCTGTGACAGCGAAACACACAGCTCAATGCGGCTGACATACTTCATTGCACCAAAGCAGTGGACAAACACACACCGAATATGATTAGATTTACATACACTTATATTTTGTGTTACCTCTACCACTTATAAGAGCCACACATGCTGATCTGAAGATAAATAGCACAGCTGAGTCATTTCCGTTTGGATTATTTTGTTAATCATCTACTAAAACAGCCTGTCACATGACCTCAAGCTGCATGTTTGGGTCTAAATCCAGGGCAAGGTTTGCTCAGCCACGAGTAATCAACAGAGTAATTATATAACTCAGAGAACAGACACCATTATAAAAAACCAAGAATCACTGGGTGCAAGTTCCAAGCGACAAGCGAGCGGATCCCAAAGCTCACGCGCAAATGCAAACAGTGGAACGAACATCTAAATCCAAGGAAGGAGTAATTTTTAAAAACGTTTTTTTACACAGCAGAGGAGCGAGAGAAGAGTGTGCAGAAAACGCAACAGCCCAACAGATACGCTCATTCGCTAAATCTTAAATTACACTTCAGTCATGACCACAGCGAAGCAGGAGAGAGAAGCAAGAAAACCAACACAGGAGATAAAAGTCACAAAGAAACAGGAAGAAGAAGAAAGAGAGAGACACGTTGAAGATGGCGCACTATGAGCACTATGAGTAGGCAGCCTTGGAGAGAGGGAAAAAAGAGCGGTTTGGTGACGCAGCAGTTGTTACGCAGCGTGGGAACTCCAGAAACGTCATACGAGTCAGCGTGTGTGCGTGCGTGTGTGTGTGTGTGCGCGCGCACGTGGTTGAGCTTGCAGGAACCACGAGGTGTTGGGAGGTTGCGCTGTCTAGCACTGAACTTATTCTCTCGCTCTCGCTTTGAACGATGCTAGAAAATAAACCTAACGTACAACACTAACGTTAACGCATGATTGTGCGCGTAGTCTGGAGAAAAACTGATCTCTGTGCTCTGGAGTTTCCCTCAGACCAGGGATCCTGCTGCCAGAAAAGTGGTCGGACCGATTGAGTGCACTGACAAAAGCTGGCGTAGACGACAGAAGAAACACTGAATTAAAATAATCAGAGTGATGAAGTAGCTGTAAGCTTATTGGTCAATAAAAGGCAACATACAGAGTGCTTGAGGTTTGTAACTATAACTTTGATTCTTGAAACGATAATAATAAGCAGGGATAAAGAATTATCAATATTAAAAACCATAAAGAGATAAGAATAATGAGGCTTAAGACCTGATGTGAAAGAGACGGACAAATTTTTAAAAAGTGTGTCTCAAACATGGAATTAAAAAGAACTTGGTGTTTAAAAGGACACATCTCTACGAGAGACAAAAATGTTTAAAGTGTACATACAGGAGTCTTCTTACCAAAGACAACATGGTGAAGAGGGAACAGAGGTCTTTATATACAGTGGGATAAACAATTATTTGATCCCCTGTAGATTATGTAATTTTGCCTACTTAAAAAGAAATGAAGGGTCTATCATTTTTATTGTGAAGGATAGACAGAATATCAATCACAAATCCAGGAAAACAATTATTTGCATTTCAGTGAGTAAAGGTAAGTATTTGATCCCCTTCCAACCAACAACAATTCTGGCTCACACAGACTGGTTATGTGCTCATGTGGTATGCATATTAATTTAAGACGGCGCTCCTAACAACAACTCGTTATGTGTATAAAAGCCACCTGTCCACAGAATCTCTATCTTCCATTCAAACCATACCACTATGGACAAAACCAAAGAGCTGTCAAAGGACGTCAGGAACATGATTGTAGTCCGGTACAAGGCTGGAATGGACTACAAGACCATCAGCAAGAAGCTTGGTGAGAAGGAAACAACTGTTGGAGTTGTTATTCTCAAATGGAACAAATACAAAATAACCATCAATCGCTCTAGGTATGGAGCTCCATGTAAGATTTTACCTCTTGGTGTACGGATAATCATGAAAAAAGTGAGGCCCAGCCAGTCTCCACACCTTAATCCTATAGAAAATTTAGTTGAAACTTTGCGTTGCCAAGCGACAGTCAAGAAACTTTAAGGATTTAGAGAAGCTCTGTAAAAAAAAAAAAAATGGTGGACCAAAATCCCTCCTTAGATTGGGTTTGTTGGTTACAAACGTGGCACACTACAAGAAACATCTTACCTCTGTGCTTGCCATCAAAGGTTTAA
Source organism: Platyallabes tihoni (assembly GCA_030068045.1). Lineage (NCBI taxonomy): Eukaryota > Metazoa > Chordata > Actinopteri > Siluriformes > Clariidae > Platyallabes > Platyallabes tihoni. The sequence continues at coordinate 21,759,533 of JAQQZS010000014.1, read as the reverse complement.
CCACCAAGTACTAAGTCATGTTTTGCTTGGGGATCAAATACTTGTTTTCTTCATTGAAATGCAAATCAATTTATAAAATGTTTTTCTGTATTTTGGATTATTCTGTTTTGTTTTGGGTTGATATTCTGTCTCTATTATTTACAATAAACCTATGATAAAAACATAGACTCTTCATCCACTTTAAAAGAAATATGATTAAAAGGAACAGGGTGTGTGATAAGAAAAACAAGAAACAATAGTAGAACTGTTCATACAAAAGTCAAGACCCTGTTTATGAAAAAAAAAACTTGCCATTAACAGAATAAGAGTCTGATAAAGATTTCTTTTGCTTTTGTTTGGAGACTTGACATTACTCATTTACATTTACTTTACATTTACATTACACTCGTTTACATAAACACTGAAACGGTGTGTTTGGAAGAGGAATGAAATAAAGAAAGTGCAAGATATAAAAATGGCACTGATGGGAATTTAAGCCGCTGCACAGAGACTTGCGTTAACTACAAGAAATAGTAAAATAGGGGATCTTTTATAGTTTTAGACAAAATGTCGGGAAAAAACTGCCTTTGACGATCTGCTATGACAAACACCTCACCATCATTTTTCAGAGCTTCTTGTTATGGTCAGAGGAATTATCTAAAAGAATAAGAAATTGTGACCTCCATCATTTAGACAGATCACTTTGCCCATGTTCTTGTTTATTGACACTATGTTGCAAAACACACACTTGGTTCTTATAGAAAAGGAGACAAGATGATTAGATAAAGGTATTCATAGTAACACCACATTTATTTATTTTTACATGTGGCACTCTGCTTCCTGGTTTCCGCCTCTGCTGATGCTCAGGAACGTACATAATGTATAGGGACTTTTATGTGCGCTTAAGATGTAAAGACCATGAGGACACCTGGTGTCTACTGACGAATCAGTAAAACTCCACCAGGCAGTCTGAATACAGTAATCACACACATATTCTCAAACACACACACACACACACACACAACCCCAACAGAGGGATCATTAAGGCTGCATTGCTAAAGAGTTGTGAGAACTTGCACCTGCATGTGTGTGTGTGTGAGATTGAGCACTGCTCTAATAACAGCTGAATTAACGATCCTAATTAACCCTCTCCGCCTCCCACTAGCCCAACAATGGTCTGACTAAAATCTCCACATCCAGACACCTATTCAGTCTCTCTCTCTCTCACACACAGACACTCACACGCTCTCTCCCCCAAGACTCTGTACTTCACTCTCCCACACAGACAAAACAGATGTCCCATACACAGTCATGCATATTCGCAGTCTCACTGCCACCCCCACGCACTGTGCACTATAGACAGTCTAAGGAGTTTACCTGCATTAGATTAATACCTTTTAATAACTTCTTAAATATAAAACTGCATTCTGTGAAGTACAACATAATCGAAGTAGTGAACGACATGGAAGCTCCAAACACAGTTACAATTCGCTCATCATGTTCCTCATTGTGTAACAGTAAGACAATGAAACTAACACAGGACAAATTGTGTTACAAAAGGACAAAAGGCAAAACCTCATGAACCACTGTACTCTACCAATTAGTCTTCTCTGCTCTGTCTAGCTCCTGTTCACACTTCATGGTCACATGCTTATGCTATGGCTCATGGACTGCATTCACACAGAAGAAAAAAGTGCCCATGTCTGTTTTTTTAATACCATATTTTCATTGTGCCCTGAATCTGATATCTGTTTACTCCACAGATTACACTCTTAAAGTGACCCACATGTACAAACGAACAATTTTTCGCGTAATGTTTTCGACCTCGCTGAAAAGGAGCACGTTATTCATCCACTTCGTCAGTTCACTTCCAGTTGCTTTCAAATTTGTGTTTAGCCCTGTAGCTTTCTTTTGCCTCTGGCCACAAGCAGTTGAGATATTTGCACCTTCTAATTTTGCTTGTACTTCAACACACCACCCCAAATGATTAGGAGGTCTCTTATCTTACTCCTCCACCACTGAAATCCTCCTTCACCATCATCCTCAGAAATTTCTTTCCTAACAAAGCTAAAATGGACCTTGTCAAAAGGCAGGTTTATATTTAAAATGTAAGAAATGTATAGATTGACAGATTCACAGTTTATAAATTTATAGCTTTATCGGTTTGTCCGTAATGACCAAGCCAGAGGCAATGCTGGCGAGAAAAAAACAATGTATAGGAGAAACCTTGACAAGAAGTAGACTCAAAATGGATCTTCATTTGGGTGGAAATTCTGATGAATGTTGAGTGGACAATCAAATCGGGTCTTTAGTTGAATCCTAATATGGAAGTGGCTCAAATCAGAATTATAAAGTCCAGATTCCATGTGATTTGTGGTGCCTCACACTGATATATGAAGGGGAAAAAATGATGAGTCACATAAGTAAAAGAAATCAGATTAGGGTCACTTTTTCTGGCTGTGTGAATGCAGCCCTATAGCTATCGGAATAATGTAAAGACTCCAGAGCTGTACTGTCCTGTGGAAAAACAAAATATTTTTTTAAGTGGATTTCCATGTTCTCATCACATTAATGCATTGTGGTTTAGGTCATCTCAAGACAGGTAATGTGACCTTGATTGCTCCATTGACCTGTGAGGTTTCTTTACTAGGCAAGTGTATGTGAAGATGGTTTTAAAATAAACAAAGCTTTATTTATCATTTCAGAAGCAAAATTATTCTATCAATTACAATGAGAACAAGAAGGTTTCTAGTACTAAGTGCTTGGCCCCTTCATCGTTATGAAGAACCCGAGCTCTGAGTGCGTCTAGTCACACAGAAGTGGACTTGTTATCTCCGTGATCGTACATGACTTTCATGCACAGGCTAAACTCAGCTTAATAAAACAATATGTCTTTAAAATTCAAATTAAACCTCATCTGTAAACCAGCCATCGAGAGCGTCACACTCGCAGTGTGTGTGTAATCGATGCCTTGAGTGATGCACGGTAACTGGTTTTAGCATCATTAGCATTATTGAGTGCACAGCACGAGTGCAGTATGCTTTGCTGAGCCCTGGTTGGTGAGTTCATGGATATAAGAGATGTGGTTGCTAGGCGACAGGGAGTCAGGCAGCAGGGGATTGCAGGGGTCAGGAGAAGGGGACAATGAAATACGGCCTTTTCTGACCAGCGCACTCGTCACTAATGGGCATTGCTGTTCAGCTTGAAAAGAAAAAGATGACTAAACCTGATCCAAGATCAGACACTTTTAAAATTCAGTAATGCAAATCACAGTTTTATGATGGAGTAATTAGTAAGAAAGAACAAATGTGTCTTTTGTTTGAGATTATATCATTTGAGTTTTATGTCTTTAAAGTGGATTACAGAAAATGGCACGCTAAAGAAGAAATAAAGACATAAAGAGCAAAAGTCTTATTCAGATTAACATTTCACTGCATTAGATATCGGATTAAAGTCTCAATAAAATTCAAATAAATCATAGTTTGATGTTTTGGGTCAAAGACAACAACACTAAAATATCCTTCTATCTATGGACTTAAAATACGACCGTGGACGCCAGTGGTGGTTTTTTTTTTTTTATTCCTATCCTGATATTTTCCAGAATCCTTTTCTTGCCTTAGCCATCTTTATTGCTGTTCCTTCTCCTACTCCCAGCCATTCTTTCATGTCATCAATCCATCTCCTCGCTGTTCTTCCTACTTATTGTTTCCAATTTTTGTTTCCCCCATCATCACCCTGATTAACATTTCCTCTCCCATCCCGCATATGTGCCCAAACAGGCCTAATTTACATTCCTTCATAACTTTGCCAATAGTTGTTTTTTTTTTCTCGTCTGAGATGTTTTTGGATTTTTTTTCACTTGTCACCTTTTGTCTCCATCCAAATTTCAGAATCTTTCTATTAAAATAATACATTACTACGTTCTAATTGTGAACCATCTGTATTTTATAACTTAGGTTTTAGTTTTTTTTTTTGTTTTGTTTTTTTCTATTATTATTGATACACCATTTCAATAATAATAAAAGGACAGAGGACAGAGAAGTACGATGTACAAAAATTTTTTTTATAATATTTTAAATTATTTTTACAGATAATTTTCTGTAAAAGTAAGAGCCCTAGTACACAACTCTTAGGAAGGTAGGTGTGTGTTTGTGTGTGTGTGCGTGCATGCACGTGTGTTTGTTTGTTGGCCCTTTCAGGTCAATGGAGCGAGGAGGTGTGAGTGGGGGACAGGCAGAGCTTCATATCCTTATCTCTGTCTCACATACAAAAAATGTGTGATATTTAAGATGTAAGTAATAACTGCACTAGAAATACTCAGAGCCGTGTCAAAAGTGGACTTTATTCATCTATTTTCAATATCTAGATGTTCATTTAAAACTAGATTTGTACCTCAGCAGATATTGAGTTAAAGGATATAGAGAAGTGCAGTTCCTCTGTGACTGGGGGGGGTGGGGGGGGTCTCTCACTCTCTCACGCACACACATACACACGCACAAAAACAGGAGACACGTGTAGAAGGATGGGTTCCTTCCTCCTCCACCCGACACCGAGGCAGCTTTCCTGAACCCCATCAGTCCTGTTTGTATTTACACTTTCTGTCCTGTTTCTCTCCGAGTGTTTACTCATCTCGCCCACCCTCCATCCTCATTCCATGCATTCCACAAACACTTTAATTAACTTTAAGAAAAAAGTATAGGAACTGCAGATTTCTAAGTGCATGTCGAGAAAGAAAGAAAGAAACAACGAAATGGAAAAAAGAAAAGAAATGAATAAGAAAATAAAAAGAAAAAATGATGTTAAAATAGAAAGAATAAGAATAAACAGGAGGAAGTAGAAAGTGGTCCATGGAAAAACAGAATGGAAGGAATACAAATTAAAAAGAGAAAGCTTTTTCCAGGACTGTAAGCGTAGAGAAGCGCTGGTGTAAATCGATGAATAAATAACTGAGCAGATGAATGAATGGAGAACTGAGGAGCTTTACAATGAAGGGAAGAGACAAAGAGGAGTCTTTGTCTCAGGTCGACTCCCATACGAGTCATGGGAGCGCCTCCAGAGGTCAGAGGTCAGGCAGCAGTGCACACAGAGCAGGTGGGAGGAATTCGGCACTGCTGAGCGCAGACCTTCAACACTAAGCTGTTCAAGATGAAGCTAATTAGAGCTAAAGCTCAGCTCGGCGATAAACAACGTCTCTGGAAACAAACAAAGAAATACCTTTAAAACAGCTAATCTGCCCTGAGAAAGGCAAAGAATAATAACAAACTGTCTGAATGAATTAAAAAACAGTAACTTAAGTTTTATTAATTATTTTTCATCTTCCAGTAACTAGTAAATAAAATATTTTTAAAAGTCATATCAGCATTTTAATCCAACTTCACCTGGAAAATGAAAGCAGTAAAGCAAAAGGAAATTGGGTTCCAGTAGCTCATGTGGAAATGTAGCTCCAAATCTTAGTGTTAGGTTACAGCAGTGATTGCAGAGGGAGACTGGGGCAATAATCAGGTCAGGGTTCGGGTGGATCCCGAGTCTGTCCTGGGAAGACCGAGCATGAGGTGGGGATCAGAAGTGCATTCGATTTAACACAAAAGTTTATGTGCGTTAGTGAGTAAATGTGTATATAACAAAATGGCTGTTTTATCAGGAAAAGCCTAAAAGAAAGAAAGAAAAAAAAAGTGGGGAACAGACTAAAAAGAATCTAAAAGTCTAAAAGGAAAAAGAGAAAGTCAGATAGAAAGATGAGTGACAGACAGAAAGTAAAACAAATATATAACAATGAAATAAAGAAGAAAGAGGAAGAAGAAAGTCTAAACAAAGTAAAAAGATTCTAAGATCATAGGAACAACAAGACAGAATGTGAGTAAAAAAGAAAAATAATGAGATGCTGAAAGAAACAATCTAAAATACTGAAGGAAAGAAAGAACGAAAACGAGACAAGGAAAAAGAAAGTTGGGTAGAGACTAAACACAAAATTTAAAAAAAAATCTAATAAAAAGTAAAAGGTAAAAGACTAAAAGGAAAAGGTACAAAATCAGATAAAAAGATAAAAGTTGAAAAGAAAGATAGGAACAGGAATATGAAAGGAAGAGACTGAGCAAAAGAAAGAATGTAAAAGATTAAGAAAGGCAGAATTTAAGAAAGCAATTAAAAGAATCAAAAGTAACAAGGTAAAAAAAATAAAAAATAATAAAAAAAAAAAAGAAAAATCAAACAAAATCAAGAAAAGGTTTCTTTCAAAAGATTGATAAAAGTAAGAAGGAAAGAAAGTCATAGAAAGTGCATAAGAGACTGAAAGAAAAAAAGAACAAAAAAGAAAATAGAAAAAAACTAGAAACTAGAAGAAAAGACTGAAAGAAATGAAAGAGAATATAATACCCTGAAAAAAAGAATGAAAGGAAGAAAGGTGAGTCTGATGAATAAGAATGTGAACAAAAGTCTATTTTTTGTGTTTCTGAAAACTTTTCCAAAATACAGAATATTTCACCATATGATTTGAGTCAGGGTTGCCAGATTGTCTGTGTTACAGTAAGAATGATGTCATCAGAGTGTGTGTGGCTGTGCAGAGTGTAACTGTGGTACTTTAGTTCACCCTGAGGATTGTCACTTTTAAACTCTTTAGAAGTTCTTTTTTTAAATTCAACTCTCAAACACATAAACAGGAGGAACTCCGCTGCTGGCTTTGCTTTCAAAACATGAAATCACATCTGGTTTGTTTCTCAGACGCATAGCTAAGCCCTGGACTGAATTCTCCAAAACAGGACTGTTTAATAAACACGACCTTTAAAGCCAAGAATCAACAGTTAGCATGCACATGCTTAGCGATGCGGAAACAAAAATAAGAACGGCCATCAAAAAGCACGCTGTGTGTTAGCAAACTGAGCTAATCCTGCAGGAGTTTCTCACTCAAGGTTTGGAAAATTGTGTTAAGATCACTTGTCTTTATGTGGGTTCTTTGTGTTACCTGATTCTAACATAGTAACCGCTCGGTACAGAAACTGCTAACAACCGACACTCAACAAACAGGTTAAAGCAAACAGATAAACAAAGGCTGCACCATCTGGTTTGGTGGCTTTGGGAGAAGAGGAGCTTCAAGGAAACACAAGAATGAGTCAAACCAACACAACTGCCATAGACTTCTTGATAACATACACTTTTTCAAAGCACAGCGACAGTGAAAACAAAACTTCAATAAGCAGTTCGACTTTTGAAAGTGGAAACAGAGATCGAAGTTTGATTTTTGTCTCGTTTCCACTGTCGCCTTGCTTTGCGTTGCTGGTTTGTGAACCGTTGTTTATTTAAAATCTGAATCAACTCATTCTGCTCATGTTCTTACCAGGAAGACAGTCTTATAACATTACTCAAATTTTACTCACTTTGAAGTTTCATACTGACTAAAAAGCTTTTTAATGATGCATAATTAATTTTCAGAAGGTTCAACTCTGGCATTTCATACTAAACATCCAATGCTTTGTTCAGCTGAATGAAGTTTATTGTCATTTCTTAGCATCAACTTCAGTAGATGATTTTCTTTTATTGCTCCTGAAAGTATTCCAGAGGAAAAGCAGAATCGCGGATTCTTACTTTGGAAACCATGGAAGTTAAACTGCAGGAGGCTTTATAATTTCAACCCTGTCAATCAGAGCAAATTTAGCTAATCACATCCATCTGCAAGTTTGTGTATGCAAAAAAGTGCAATTACCACATTTCCCAAAGTGTAAAGCTGTCCTGTGATATAATATCAGCAAGCATACGTCACGCTTCAAACACAACATCATGTCGCTTAGAAACTTAAATTCCTGACTTCGTAGGAATGGATAAGTATTAGAAGTGAAATGGATCACGAAGCTCATGGTTCAGATCGTGTCACAGTGTTTAGTCACGGATCAGAAAATTTTTCAGATCAAACATTTTATAGAAACTTAATGAACAGAGAACTCTTTTCCATCATCCAGATGTTCAATGTTTAAATAAAATCTTAAAATAATAAACTAGGGTTAGGGTTAGGGTTATATTAGTCTTTATTTCATGATGTGGAAAACAGGCCTTTTTATTATTCAATATTTCAAATGAGCATGAGCAGTGCATTATTACTTTGAACAATTGTATGTTAAAAAATCAACTTTGGTAATATAAAGTTAGGTTCATTTTAGTTGGAAACAGTTTGTGCGTGTATAATTGGGCTACATTATAAGATGCAATAATTTAGGCTTGTTTTTATTTCAGTGGGCAGGCTTTCTGTACTCGTCTTTGACTCTGTGTGCATGTTCACTCTGTGCTTGCTGTTTTTTTGTCGGGTCCTTCCCACAGTTCAAACACATGCCATGTAGGCTAATTGGCATTTCCAAATTGCCCATAGTGGGTGCGTGAGCGCTTGTTTGTGCCCTCCGATGGCTTGGCACCTTGTCCAGGGTGTGCCCCGCCGAGTACCTTGATCCCACAGTCAAAGGCTACCGGCATCCCACAACCCTGTACATCAAACTGGATCCAGAAAAGGCCAGTGCGGGTTCAGGCTTTCATTCCAAACAAGTAGATGCCACACCTGATATCCTACTGAAAGCCAAGAATGACTAATTTAACAGGTGGAATCAGGTGTGGCTTCTGCTTGGTTGGAATGAAAGCCTGCATACACACACACCAGCCGTTTCTGGATCCAGTTTGACATACCTGCTATACAGGATAAGTGGTTTATAAAGAGTGAGTGCGGTTTTCAGCACTGCCAAGGGGGATGTTGCCAGTGTGTTCTGGCAACCCTGCCATGAAAAAGAGAGAGAGAGAGAGTTTGAGGTCATATTTAGTGAGCGAGAGAACAAAAATGCTTGAGCAAGTAAAAATATCATTTGTGCACCTGCACAAAATTGAGTTTTTCACCCAGGAATGGGCCCAAATATAACACCATACAGTGACAAAAATGTGACAAAATTCATCTGTAGTTTATATGCAGGATGAAATGTGGGGGCAATTTGTACGGATCACAGGTCCGCTCTGATCTGTTACATCACCAGTAAGTGTTATCAGGTTTAAACAGAGCCTGAAGCTAAGTTTAGCAAAACTCTTCAACAAACGTCAACCTGGTCAGTTAAACAGCCTGACTCTCAACCGCACTGTTTTACGGTTTTCCCCTTGCAGCAAACTCAGTTCAGTCTATAGCTAAGAACCCAGGGTTTGAGACATGAGTGCAGCGACAACAAAAGGCAAATAGGAACAAAATATGTAACCTTATCATAAATTGACAAAGCAGTTAGTCATAGTCAGACTTGTGCTTGATATGGTGGTGTGACTGATCCAGACAGAAGCTGTGAAGTGAGCAGGGTCTCAGTATGTAAAGTAGGTCATGACAGACAGGACGTGTGGAGGACAAGTTTGGGCGGGACAGATGAGGAATGTCTCCAAGAAAGATCAAAAGCAAGGAGGATCTATGACAAGTTGCGGTCTCAATTTAAGAGGGCTTCCTTCCTGTAGCCTCATTAAACTTGAAGTAATTAAAGAAAAGGAAAAAAAAAGAAAAAAGACCAGAAGTGACGGAGTCTCAAAACCCCATATGACCCAGCTATCGTTTAAAGTCATGAATGATTAAGGTTAGAATCAGGGCAGGGATTTACGCTTGCGGCTTGCAACTTTCATTCATATAAAATCCGAAAGAAGCTCTCGCACATACTAAAAGCGTTATAACACCTGGGTGAAATCTGGCTTCCTGAAGTGCGAAAGAAACATGTAGCTCACATGTGTTTTCACTCAAAAATGTTCTGACATTTACTACGGGATCAGTTATTGAATTCTAATTTCAATATGGCTTGTATCATTACACACACAATTTATTTAAAAGACTCTTTGTGACATTTTCCAAGACTGAAAACAAACCAATTCAGAAAGACATGGGTGACGTTGTCCTGATGCATAATTAATAATTAATTAGCTTCTTAACACACTACAACAATTATTAATTTATTGAGGAAATAAGTTTCAGTGACCACATGGCAACACGTTATTCATATTTTAGCTTAAAATTTGATGAATGAATTTTGGGATTTAAGCACTACGGTTAAAGAATCATCATCACTGGCTTGGATTCTTTAATACTTCACTATTTATGTAAATGTTGTTACACCTGACTCCACATAACAGGCTCCTAGAACCATGTCTAGGTTAGCTAGCATGTAGCATATACAGTAGATAGCAGAAATATGTTGTTGATCTGGAATAATCTGCATGTCAGATTACAATTGGTTCAATCTGTGGATTTTGTGACACCTCATAAGGTTAATGAAATTATACCAAGTTGTAAAGGAGACGCCTCCCTCACTGAGGCTGATGCGTGTTAGTGTTGCCTCCCAACTTTTCATTTCAGCCTCTTACCTGCCAGGTGGCTCTCCTCTTCTTGAGTTCCTCACACTTCCTGAGCTTGCAGATCTGATGTGCGACCTTCCTGTTGATGCAGCTGTTGCAGGTGCCGCAGTTCTCTGTACGCATGCAGGGCCCGCATACGCCGCACCTTTTCCTCTTCTTTCTCACAGGATCTTGGGGCATGGAGAAGAGTCCTGCATGCTGGTGTTCGCTTTGGATGTAGTGGCTCAAAGGAGACACCATGCTCACTTCCCCGGGTCTGAGGAACACTTTAGCGTCCTCTTCATCCAGGGAGAAGTCATGTATTTCTGCTGCCGGAGCGGCGAGCCCATTCCGAGGCTTGTGCATGCTGGGAAATCTTCTGTTTTCCAGCCTAGGACTTGCGGTCGGTGGTGTACAAGGATTTTTAAAATGATACAGGAAGGTCACCACAGCACAGAGGAGTCCATACAGTCAGTGGTGAGGGTGCAAGTCAGAGCGGCTGAGAAAACGCAGGAAGGAAAGCAACAGCACTGGGACAGATGTTGCTACTGTAAGAGAAATGTGATGCTCATTCTTATTCTCCGGTTGTATGTCCAGGCGTTGAATGAATGCAGGACATGGAGATCATTTCTCCATACGATCGAGTGAGGGTCTGGTCCAACCTCAGCAGCTTTACTGGAGCCATTTCTGTTTAGAGTTCCTCCAGCCAGCAATGGACTGCAGAAAAAAATAAACAGAAATATTAAAAGAAATATCAATTAAATCATGCTCAATAGATAACCCAGTGTACAAATAAAAAAAAAAGTGTCAAGTGTCATACAAAAAAAAGTGTCAAGGCACACACATTACGCTTGTAGTTGTCTCTTGTGAATGTGCAGCACACAATCTCTTCTACTTCCTTCCAAACTTTATTTATGTCTGGAATGCCTATGGTGCATTTAATGCGAGTTCGTATATGACAGGATTTTATGGAACCACTGTTAAATAAAAGTCCCTCTTTTCTTTTTTTCCTCATCCAATCTAAAACTACACTCTGGGGGAAAGTATCAGACAAAAAATCAATCTGATATACTCTAGAAATAGGAAGACACCGCATGATCCTGATTGGTTAATCCTGTTTCTCACCATGGTAGCTGGAAGCCCATTCAATTTAAGAAACATACTAAGGCATCTGTATTCATGGAATTGTAATCAAGGCTCATTATTAATATTATAATATCATAATAACTATGTAACATGTGACATAACATTGAATAACATGTTCATGCTCAGAACTGTAATGGCACCCATGGAAGGTTTCTACACATCAGAAATGGGGAAAAATTATTTTGTGTGACAATTTCTGTATGACCACACTGACTCCGAAATATTTTATTTTTTTGCCTTGGAAATAGTGACATGTTGCAGTTCCTCTATAGTACTACATTTTGTGCATTCTAAATTATTCACATATTGGTCAAAAGTTTGGATACCCCTACTTATTTAATGTTTTTTCTTTTATTTTTAATATTTTCTACATTTTGCAAAAAAACTTATTAAATTTCATTGTACTAGTTTAATCACAATAACGTTCGTGTTTCTGGATCTCCAGTAGATTGCGTGAGTGGAGAAAGGTTTTTGTGAAAGGTTAAGTGAGGATATAGCACCACAAGTCCAAAGAAAGATGGACCAAAGGTACCAAGAAACAAGGATGGTACCAAAAAAAAAAGACAGGAGCCACTTTCAGTGAAAAATTAAAAAAAAAAAAAAAAGAAATAATCTGTAATTCTGTGTTCTGAACAATGTCTGAAACTTGTCATAGTTTTAATGGTACGGTTTCCATATGGCAAAAAAGAATCATAATCATAGTAATAGGTTAAGTAACATTTATGTTGTATTTAACTTCTTAATATACTTATAAGAATCATAATCATAGGTTAAGTAATGTTTATTTTGTATTTAAGTTCATTAATATGTCTTGTTTTGATTGCAAAAAAAGCGATTAAAGTGTTGGAAATTTGGAATTTTCAGTTATATATTTGGGTGGCTGGAACGCATGAACTGCATTTACGTTATTTTCTATGTGAAAATGTGATACGCTATGAAATATTCCAGAGTTACAAATGCGCCTTGGAAATGGATTAAATTTCCACTGTATAGAAAATAGAAATTAATTAAGAAACAAATTAATTGATAGATTAATTAATAAGAAAGAACCCTGAAACAAGTAGATGAGCTACTGCAGACATACCTGGAGCCCTGGGGCTCGTTCTTAATGTTTAATTTGTTAAAGTTAATTTGCAAAGAGCGCTGCTAGTGGTTAGTTATTATTATTATTATTATTATTAATAATAATAAGTAATTACACTTCTCTCAGGGCTAACAGACTGATGTTCAGACGCTCCTCCCTCTGAGTGATTATTGTTGCTTCGAGATTGATGTGAATAATGTACATTACAGTAGACTGAAGAGTCGGGGTCGAGGTGTGTGTGCAGCGCATGAGCATTGAACGCATGATCACACAGACACACCATATGGCTCTGCGTACCGGCGCACGCATGGGTGCTGGTGGAGGCGGCGTGCGTACGTGCGCGCGCGCGTGCATAAGGCTAAATAACGGAACCCGAGTGAGGGCGGGGGCTCGCGATTAATCAGCTTCGGCAACAACTCAACAGCTGCTATAATGAGTGCACACACACACACACACACCAAACCCAACCCGATGCACACACACTCGTCCGTGAGACGTGTGACAAACCGCGCGCTCGTAATGGCGCGCTCTCTGCCCACGCGCGGAGCCAACGCGCGCGCTAGGTGCGCGGTCTGCGTGACTGCAGACAAAGGAGCGCGCGCGTTGGCTCCGCGCGCGAGGATTAAATAGGTGTATAAACATAAATAAATGTTATTAAAGAAACATGAGGGGAGAAAACCCGAGGCTCGGTTCTAATTGGACATACAGTTCACTACAAAGGGTATCAAATTATTCCCTCTGCACTAGTGTGCAGTAATTCACACGCCTCCCTACGGGACACTCAGTGCACTACATATCCTGTCCCTATTATTTTATATCCTATAGTGCACCTACACATTTTTTTTTATTATTATTTTGCTGAAAACAATAACATACAATCTAAACAACAAAGCCAAAGAGGATAAAACGGGCATTAGATTAAAAAAAAATGTAATAAAAATAAACAGGGGGGAAAATCTCTGTAAAGGAGCACCAGAAGTAGGAAGGAGAAATGTATCCCATATGACTGAAATAAATGTTAAATCCTAATAGCTTTGTATATATATATATATATATATATATATATATATATACTCAGCAAAAAAAGAAATGCCCCTTTTTCAGGACTGTGTATTTCAACAATAATGTTGTAAAAATCCAAATA
>JAQQZS010000014.1:21733732-21745760 GCA_030068045.1 Platyallabes tihoni | reverse complement strand
AAAGTAAAAACAGTTGAAAGTCAGAGGACGTTTCTTTTTTTGCTGAGTATATATATATATATATATATATATAAATTTAATCGCACGATTTAATTTTTTAATATATAAAAAACAGGTGTACTATTAAAAAAAAATAGCAATGTAATGCACCTACATTTCATTCTCATGCATTTCACGTATGGTAATGTTATTTTTCCCCACGTGCAATAAGAAAAAAAGTATTTGAGTGTGTGTGTGCACTTCATCTATGAAACATTCATTTAATAATGAAAATTCATTTCCATATTCCAGTAGCGGTAGAAATTTATCCTTTATAAAATGAATGATAACTTTTGTTCTACCTGACATCTGAAAACCCAAATACACAGTGAAGCCTCCCCATTCACACACACCAGCAATGCTTCCATATAAGCACTTCATTAACTTATGCTGTGTTGCCGGCACGGATCTGTGCCACTTGAGTTTTAAGGGTTTGTAATTCATTAATTGTTTGAAAAATCACAGCTAAAAAAAAAACAACAACTTGCATGTGAGTATTAAAAATATCACGATTATGATTATTAAAATGAGACGTTTGCGCAAGTTGAGTGATCAAGTGATTAAAACCTGACAGGAACATGGTTAGTTTATAAAATACTACTGCATGGACTCTTTCTTGTCTAATAATAGGCAACATCCTGCATCCTGGTGCTCTCTTGAAACCTGGAGTCGTGTTTCAGTTTGTGGTGAAGTGGCTGTTTAAAATTAGTCAGACCATTGACAGGCCACAAATACCTGGGCTACTACTAACCTGAATTAGAAAGCAACAATGTTAAACACCAGCAGGACAACTTTACACTTACTAAATTTGCACACGCTGGAGACTTGGGCTACCAAACTGGTAGTGTTTCTCAAAGGTATGTTTAAATTTCTAGCATGTATACAGTCACAAAAATCCAACTGAATCCTTCCGTTAGAAGTTAATGTGCAGTTGTGTAATGGTTTAATGTTATAAATATTTCAATGATGATAAACTCAAGAAACTATAAGAGTTTGGTTGGCAGATTTGATTCATTTGATTCTACCTAGCAAAAAAATGTAACATGTCTGTATTTTATATAAATTAAACTTGCACACAAGTCCAGTGTGAATATCATAATAAGGAAAATACCTTCATTAAATTCTCCCAACTACAGCTAAATTAAATATTTATAATCACAAAAAAACAATAACAACTACTCAGTAGCATTAAATAAATATAATGATAAAAATTATTTAATGTTTAAATGTTCCTCGCAGCACAGTGAAATTATTTTTTCACATATCACAGTTAGGAAGCTGGTGTCAGAGCGCAGGGTCAGACAGGATCCAGCACCCCTGGAGCTGAAAGGGTTAAGAGCCTTGCTCAAGGGCTCAACAGTGGCAGCCTGGCAGTGCTAGAGCTTGAACCCCCGACCTTCCAATCAGTAACCCAGTAACCCACAGCCTTAGCCCTTTAAGCCTCCAACTGCCTAATAGGGTGTGTATATATGTACATTAGCATGAATCCTTATTGTTAGTGTGTGTCATTTGGAAATGAAACATGGTGATGATAAATCCACATGTTCTGTGTTCTATAGATGTTAATGTTAATGTTGGTTAGATAATGATTACAGTTTCATTACAAAGCTTTCGCCGGATGTGAAAGTCAGTTTTTCTTAATGAATAAGGGAATGTAATGATGCAGTTATACAGGGGACTTAACGGGCTGAACACAAGACACAAAGATGACCCTGGATAGAGTGCACAAGCACATATGCGCGCGCGCGCACACACACACACACACACACACACATACAATGGACAATTTGGAAGTGCCAATTAGCCTGCATGTCTTTAGACTGATGGAGGAAACCTGAGAACCCCATGGAAACACACTAAGCACAAGGAGAGCATGCACACTCCTGGGACTCCAGCTCAGATGGAAGCCAAAAAAAAAAAGAAAGAAAGAAAGAAAAATAGATATCAAGCCCTGGGTGTGTTTCACATGTTTTAAAATAATAAAAAGGATTTACTTATCAGGGTAATTTTGCAGATTATAGTGTTACTGAAACTAAACATCCTGCACACTCTGGTGTAGCTTTAGAATTAAGATTTAAACAAGACCAGTTTTATTTTTCATGTTAATTATGGTTTTTTTTTTTTAATGAATGAAAATGAATGGCTACAATTTTGATATTAGAATAAACATCTGGGATGTTACAGTCTCTCTCTCTCTCTCTCTCTCCCTCCAGTAAAAGCTCAACTGAAAGTTTGTAAATGTAACTTTCACACCTTCATGTACAGTAGGTTAGTTTTGCACCACATTTCCCCCCTTAAACCAAAGTCGCATTTTGTTAAAAAGTTTTGTTTTGTTTCTACAGATATCCACACACACACACACACACACACACACTCGAGCTGCTTTCCTCCCCCGGGCTGAAACTTTACTAAGAGACGTTTTTAAAACCCCATAAATGTCACTCGAGCAATTTTGTCAAAACCCGAGAAAACATCAGCGTGCGCGCGACAAGTCCGCGCTTTTGATGTCTTTTTGTTTAATAACAAAATGTAACAAACCTGAAGAGCGATCACGAAACGCACGCGCCACGACTCGGAGCACGTGGCTTGTTAAAAAAGAGAGAGAGAGAGAGAGAGAAAAAAGGGAAGAAAGAAAATCTCATGCATTTTTTTTCCCCCTCCGTACGAGTTAAATGCCTCGGGGGGCCCGTCCCAAACTGCACACACACACACACACACACACACACTTTGACTATGTAGGATGTGCAAACAACAGGACGTTACCAACGGTCGTGCGTGCTTACAGCCATGTTGTAACAACATATATAACCTATAAAGTGTGTGTGTGTGTGTGTGTATGATATTTAATCTCTTGTGCATATTTGCATACAGCTCGTGAGGGAGCTACTGCGTGCATTAAAGGCACGTGTTCACGAAGGTGTTAAGTGTTTATGTAAAGTGCAATTAAGTTGCCTTTAGTGTAACGTTTATCAAGCACGTGACAAAGGTGAAAAACGCACCACGCTCCCGCAGTTTGCGCGTGACTGGTCAAATGTGTTACAACTCACACCAGTTACAACAGTGATAAAAATAAAACAACACACACACACACACGTGTGTGGAGAGAAAAAGAAAAACAGCAAACGAAGCTGCAATAAGAATAAAAGCAGAAAGAAGCTCCAGGTCTCAGGACGGACGAGTTAACATCAGATTATCAGTAATCGATGTGTATTGGACTAATTGCAGCACTGATGAGTTAATCACTTTCCCCTAGTAGGAATACACACTGTTTGTGCGCGCGCACACACACACCTCATGCATTTAAAAACACACCAGAAGACAAAAAGAAAAGTAAAGCAAACTCACCATGAAGTCCTGATTGTCTTTGCATATTCTGAAGCTTAATATAAATTGTTAACTCACTCAGCAGGTGTCTGAATGCTACAGAAGCTTAATGTTAAAGTAAAAAAAAACAAAAAAAAAACAAGTTTCTACAAGAGATTAAAGAATTTCAGGATGTCTGAGGGGGAAAAAAGAAGAAAAGAAAAACTGAGTCAAGAAAAAAAGCATCTCACAGCCAAACAAACCGTGACACTGCAAATTCATTCAAGACTGAAATCACATGGAGGAAAAAAAAAAAAAAAGTTTCTGTCCATCTGGGGCCCCTCCTTAAGTGACTATTGCTCTTAGAGTTTAAAAAGAGGCAGAAAGAGGAGGAGGAGGAGGAAGAACCAGGGCTGTGGGGCTGAAGGAAAGTGTGGAGTGGAGTTTCATGGGAGCAGAGGGGTTAAATATTTTTTTCAATGATGATGGTTTTAGGATTTTACAAAGGAAAATACAAAAACAAACAAAAAAAAAGATCACACTTTTAAACCTCTGCTGTAAAACGTTTAAAAAATTACTTTTATGAAATTGCACAAATATAATAATCGATTAAAAGATATTAGAACAGTATTATATTCTCTGACCCGGATAAACATTTTCATTAATTCAATTCAATTCAATTCAATTTTTATTTATATAGCGCTTTTAACAATGGTCAAACTTTACAGATAAATAGCAGTAAGTGAATTCAAGGGGAAATTGTTTAAGAGACCAAAACTTGGGCAAATTATAACAAGTCAGAGTAAATACAGAGTCAGAGCTCGTGGAGAGTCAGAGTTTATGGAAAGTTATGTAGGATAATGCGGTGAAACCCTGTCAGGAGGCAAGTTTTTCTGGATCACGATGGGGGTTTATGAGCTTAGAAGCTTGTAATGAGTAAAAACTTGTTTTTTTATGGAGAGTCAGAGCTTTTCAAGAACTATCATTGATTGAGAATTAGGGCATTAAAGGCTACATTACATCAGAGCGTGTTTAGTCTTGCTCTGTGCTTGTAGCGTCAAAGCCTGGAAACTTTAGGTCAACAGAGTTGAGAACTATCTTGAGTGTGAGCTTGGAGCGAGTCAGAACTTCTAAAGGCTTTTACAGAGTCACAGCTTGTGCAGGTTTAAAGCCTGTGGGGAGTCAGAGCTCATATTCTAAATTCATGCCAAGTTTGTTGGGAGTCAGGATCTTAAAATTAATCAGAGTTTATGGAAAATCATTTTTTAAAAAATCAGGGTATATGAAGGGTCAGAGGTTTGAGAAGAGACTCAGTTTATATTTAGTTAGATGCTGTAGAATACGGAGACAGTGTACAGATAGAGCCAGAGCTAGCGGAGAGGCAGAAGTTACAGAATCAGTATTAGAATAAATTTTTATTGTTGTCATTGATTACATGCATCAAGGAAATAAAAAAAAAATTGGCTGGAGACTGGATTTGAGCGAAGAAGCATCCAACGCATTATTAAAAATCTGGAAGGACAATGTTGAACCGTCAACTTTACGGAAGAACTGCGGTCATAAAAACAATGAGCGTGATCAGAGTTCACTTAAACACTTGGGGAAGTTGCATCAAAATAAATCAACGGTAGAAATCATAGCTATGTTTAATAATGAAAGTAAAATCTGATGGCTGAAAAAAAGTTCAGACTTTTTTTAAAATTATTATTATTTATTCTGCATCACTGCAAAAACAGTACAACAAGAGAAACAAACACAGCAAACAGAAAACATCCAGTGACAAACAACAACAATCAGAGTGTATCTTATTGGTCCGTGTGGCCTTAATGAACTTGACCGATCAGTGAATAGTGGTTATAATATTTTTCTCCTCAGAGATGCAGTACATTCTGGATCGAGGACCTGTATATACTGTATGTGTGTGTGTGTGTGTGTGTGTTTGTAATAAATCAGTCCAGATGTGCCTATGAACTGTATAAGGTCCTTTGATAATGTAGTCCAGGATCCCGGCTTGGTAATGGTAGTGTCTCAGCAGTGAAGCCATTAGTAAAATGGAGAGCTAAGTGCATGATCAATAAGGAGGCAGGGTTACGGCGACATGCACCAGACATCCATCGACTAACCGTAAGCGCCCGAGTGTAATTTCTTTTTTCCGCCATTTTAACACTACCGTGGCTTTCGTGTTTGTATCCGGACTAAGACGTACTGCTGCCATCTTTAATCTCAAACTTAATAAATAAATAAAACAGACAATTCCATGATCGAAAATGTGTTTGAACCAACATGAATTAAAACTAAATAAATAAACAGATTTAGACAGACAAGGATGTCGTAACACAACACGATGCACGGATCAGAGCAAATTAGATGGATTTCTTATAGACATTGTCATTTATGCTGGACAAACACGCTAGGAAGGTGAGTGTGTTCTTTACACTGTTTACACACTTACAGCTTGCATGCTTCCTTCATCAGCGGCTACGTTTTGAGGAATACTTTTATCCTGAGGAATGCTAACAATGCTGTCGCGTACAGGAGCGACGTTTAAACCCACAGCACTATCGGCATTTTCCACCAGGGAATTCCTTTAAATTTTGTAAAATATTTTTCTACTAAAATCATCCCCATGTTCTCAGTTTCCAAGCCCGTGTGGATCCCCCCCGACCCTTCACACACACACTCACACACACACACACACACACGCTGTAACGTCCCGCTGTGCGTTCGCCCTCGTTGGAGACGGCAGGAAGCTGGAGACGAGGTCAGCCTCTAGGTCCGCACCTGGAATTTGCCCGCCTTGGTCATGTACTTGATGCCTTTGAACGGTTTGTATTTCTCGCCGTACATGTCCAACCGATTTACCTTCAGGCCTTTAGGACAAAAGAGGAGAAAGAGCAAAGTGTCACCAAGAGTCCGTACTGTATAATACGTTACCATGGTGCCGGGATGTGACACGCATAAGATACATTTGCATGTGAACCCGGACGACCTGCGAAGGATCAGAGCCGAGCTCTAAGACTTGAAGGGGTTGAGGCCGCCATCTAGTGATGAAATCAAAGCAATGAAAGCCATAAATAAATAAAAACAACCTTAGTGATATTATGATTCTACTGAGTCTCTAGATGGACATTTAGGTGAGGGGGTAAAAAAACAGGACATGGCACATGGAGGGGGGAAAAATTTTGGGGAAAAAAAAAAAAAAACAGGACATAGGAGAAAACCATGTGACTCACACTTTCGGATCAACCTTCTAGCACTGCTATACCGAAAGGACTCCAGGTACAAACTGAATGTCTTTATGTTTTAGGCCAAACTGACAGTAAAACTCAGTAATTCTCTCCATGCCTGTTTAACGACACACATTTAACTCTAATACGGGTACTATCTTTATCTTGCTCATTTGCTTCTTCTTCCTTCCATTTTTTTTCTTCCTTCATTACTGCCACCTGCTGAACTACATCGGTACTCTGAGGAGTCAAGTTTTGCAAGATCTCGCAAAATGTTTGTGAGATCTCGCGAAACTTGACACGGGTCCCATGTCCCTTCTTTTTTTTTGTTTTTTCCCTCCACCCATGTCCCTTATGGGGTGCCGTATGATTCTGATTCTGAGAGGGTTGGGTGACTGTTTATAGCTGCTATAGAACCTGTTTCCTAAACATTTTATATAAAATAAAATAATAAATCGGTTTTATTTTTCGACGTCAACACAAGTAGCAGTCCATCCAGTAGCTCTGTCGGTGTGTCTTCTCTTTCTACATTTCTTTTGGTTTCTATTGCTTGTTTATTTCTGTTTAAAGTTCGCTATCTAGATTTACCCAAAAAAGTTTTTGTTTCTCGTCTCTACTCAATTAAATTAAATACAATTTTATTAGTACAGCGAAAATTATGGAAATAAGTTTAAAATGTTTGAGGAAATATGTATCAAATCAAAATGATCAGATAGTTCCTGATGAACAAGTCGAGGGCGGCGGTGACGAGGAAAAACTCCCTGAGATGGCGATAGGAAGAAACTCATCACCATCTGGTAACCCTGGAGACGTGCACCATGAACTCACTTCTGAATGGGGTTCAGTTCGAGCAGCTCCTTAGAAGCCCTGAACTCAGAAATCAGAAATCACTCCATGTCACCACATGGTTTTCCTGGATGTGTTCATGTCGTACCTGAGATGGCCATCTGCTGGATCTTAAACTGGATGTTGATTGTTGGATTCTCGTCTGGTTTGGAAGCTCCGGCCTGCAGACACATGGTGCCCTTTAGACTGGGCAGCTTCTGAGGGTTGATCTTGCCTACGTCCCACGTCAGGAGCTGCACACACACACACACACACACACACACACACACACGCGCGCACACTCATACAGTCTGAGGGAATGTGGAGGTACTCATATATAAATATAAATATTCGAACAAGAAACTGTTTGTGGCTCAACGTTCTAAAGAGCCGAACTTACAGTAACTGATCTTCATGATCATCATTCAATATCTTAGTGTGTAATAACTTAGTGTGTTACCTTGGTGACGGGGTCGAAGGTGTAGGTGCCCTGTGTAGTGTTGAGGCTGGCGTTCAGGACGCTGCGCGGGAGCTGACTGCTCACCAGCACCGACTCCACGGCCTTCCCCATGGTCTGTTTGGGGCCGAGCGTCAGGTCGAAACGGCCCTGAGAGCTACCCTCGCGGAACGAGATGTTGTGTTTGACGTACACCGGGATGGCCACCAGGCTGAGAGACAGAGAGAGAGAGCAGGAAGTTTAAAGACATCAACATTGTTGATCTGGAGGCATTTTTGTCTTTGTACAATATAAGACGTTAACACACACGTCACTGGTTTTAATGACAATGCAAAAAAAAATAACTTATTCTACAAATGTGTTTTTAATCACAACACAGCTGTTGCATTTATTAAAATATATTTTTGTAGTGTAACATTTCTAAATCCCAAAAGGTCTTGGCTGTCCTTTGAAATATATATTTAACCCTTTTTGATTTAGTTTTTGCTACATTTTTTTCATTTGGATTTATTTTTGCCTACATATTTTTATTTCAATTTATTTTTGGCTAAAATATTTTTATTTTTGGCTACATTGTTTTTATTTTTGATTTATTTTTGGCTACATTTTTTTTATTTCAATTTCTTTTTGGCTACATTGTTCTTATTAAAATTTATTGTTGGTTAAATGTTTTTATTTAAATTTATTTTGGGCTAAAAAATATTATTTATTTTTGGCTACATTTGGTTTATTTCCATTTATTTTCATCTACATTTCTTTTTAATTTCAATTTATTATTGGCTAAATTGTTTTTATTTCAATTTATTTTTGGCTAAATGATTTCATTTCAGTTTATTTTTGGCTAAAAATATTATTTATTTTTGGCTAAATTTTTTTCATTTGCATTTATTTTTGGGTACATATTTTTTATTTCGATTTATTTTTGGCTAAAAAAATTTTAATTACATTTTTGGCTTCATTTTATTTATTTGGATTTATTTTTGGCAAAAAAAAATTATTAAATTTTTGGCTTCATTTTATTTGTTTTGATTTATTTTTGACTACATTTTTTAATTAAATTTTATTTTTGGCTTCATTTTATTTATTTTGATTTATTTTTGGCTACATTCTTGCTCTGTCTTGTACATTCTGCCATTTAAAGGATTAAATCTCGGGATTAATCTGAAATCTTCACTGCCTTATCTCTAAACTTCGCTCGCTGCTCATCCAAGAGGTCCTGGTTTAAAACTTCACCTTGTGTTTGAGCAGTACAGTAAATGCTTTGTATAAAGGGCTGAAAACATCTGAAAAAAGAAGAAGGGACGAAGTTTCTCTCACTTCTGAGAGCTGACGTGGTAGGAGAGAAGCCGGAAGTTTCCGTCCGGAGGGATGAAGGACAGAATTCGCTCGGCCTCCCATCGTTTAAAGCGTACACACGGGTGGAAACTCACATCGTCCAACAGCCGAGGATTCTGAGAGAGAGAGAGAGAGAGAGAAATAAACAGATAATAAATCAGTTTTATATGAAGGTTATAAGTCAAGGATGAAACGTGGCGAGGTGTGCTGTTACAGAGAAACCCTAAAACACCGCTTTGATCTTCACCGGCTGTATAAACACATCTGAATATTCTGATAAAGAAAACATCCAGTGGTTAAACGATCTCTCTCTCTACCCGACTCTGTTTCTAGATGTCAGTGATAAGAAATGGGCGGGGCTGAAGGTATGAGAAAATACCGGCGGAATCTGATGACCAACCTACGCCGTGTGTGTGTGGAACGAACTGCTTCTACACTCATGACTACACTCCCACTCGTCCCACCAACACTGTCATTAAGTCTGATGATGCAAGTCTGGTGTCAGACTTACCATAAAGGAGAGCGTGAGATCCGGCATTCCTGTCAACTTCACACACGCATCAATCACACCCTGAATCTCTGCCGTGATCGTGGAGCCTGAATAATGGAGGAGAAGAAATTCTGATTTTACAGCAACTTACTATTATAACTTACTACTACAACTTACTACTAAACAGCACGTGGGTCACTGAAGAGCAGCTCAGTTCTGCGAGCACGGAGCACTGAGTCACATGCTCTACACATCGCTCGCGCATCAGTGGTGCCTTTAACAACATCTCGCGCTCAAGACCACATCAGAGGTGATACTTAATGATATTCTGTACATGACATAACCTTCATCTTAATTAAAAAACGAGTTCATTACAGAAGCACACAGCAGGAAGTGACACAGACAGAGCTAAGAGCTAAATCAAATGTTAGTGACTGTTCTGATTGATGGAGTATTAGACTGGACAATAACAGAAATGCACTAAAATACCGGTTATAGTGCTGTTTGGGTACAGTGCCGTTAATAGGATATGTTGCTTACATATAATCCTGAGAAAGCAGGCAACTGATGGTGGAGGGGCTTATCTTCTGCTTGATTAGAAAATTTCTCGTATTAAAAAAAAAAAAAAAAAGCGGACCCCAGAATTAATCAATAAATCAAACAATGTTACTGGTACTGCTTTAATTTTTAATTTTCAATTAAGTAAAAAAATTAGAAATGTTATTTCCTTAAAGAATCTTTATTGAGAACTTTATTTATTCATGAAACATTTGTTTTTACATAGAGGTACTTCTTTTGCATCACTGGATATTTATAATTATATCTCAGTTTCAGCAATAATCACACTGCTGAATATTTAATCCTTTAACTTCCTGCTCAACTTTTTGGTAGAGCACATTTAAAAGGTGTATTAAAGGGTGTGCTAAAACAAATGCACTAGATGTTGCTTAGTATGAGTTAAATAGTATGAGTTTTTAAATGCTTCAAAACATACAATGAGAAATAATGTAAATGATAATGATAATGCATTTTATTTTATTTATATAGCACTTTTAACAAATGGTCATTGTTATCAGCTTTAATGAATCAACAAATTATGGGTTCTAAAACTGTGAGGAGATATCTATATCTCCTTATTATATTATATGACATTATATATGATATTATATTTATAAATTTTTGGGGTATTTGTAAAAATATTGATAAATTTACCATGTTGTGACATCTCAACCGTTTGGAAGAGGAGTTATATGAGACGATACTGCCTTCCCCTTATACAGGGGTCTGTTAAAATAATTTAATGATTGTTCATTTAACTTTATCCCAAGGAAATAACAAATGAGTTAAAAAGATTTTTTTTTTCTTATTGAGGATGTTAAAGGGTTAAAGATGGTCTTTGCTATTGTAAAGGAAGCCTGTTGTTTAATCGCGATATACACTCAGAACATGAAAAGTGTCCAATGCGACAAGGTTTCGTACCCGATTTGTCGATGATGGCGTCGATCTCTTCCACCACATCGAAGTAAGCCTCGTTGTTGGTGTATTTGACTCCTGTGCGTCGCCATGGCACCACCGAGAGCTGACCTGTGGGGAGCTGCTCTCCAACATTAGTGCTTCCTGTTTAAAACACACAAATAAATAAACATAATCAAGATTTCAACTATATAGAATTAACGCTGTTTAACACATAAGTGCTGAATTTGGTTGTGATTAGAATTTACTAATTAATAAACGACATGTTTTGTGTTTTATCCACTGAAAGTTATATAATGTTGAGTAACGTCCCGTTGTCACTGGTGTTATATAACAGTTATAAACTGTCGCTCCTTTACCAGCCTCTCCCTTTTTTCTTTTGAAGTTTATTATACATAAAATTAAATACTTAACCACATTGACATTGTACAAACTCCTATTACAGAAACAATTGCGATATTAAAATGTGTAAAGCTGTGTTACTGTAAAGTCCGCTATTATAAAAAACTCATCAACACCTCCTGACCAATCAGAATTCAGCAGTGTTACAGTATAAGGGTGACGACTGGGTCGTGATCCTTACCCGTGATGGTGTTGACGACGGTGCGCAGGATGGTCGGAGGTTTAATCAGCTCTTTCAGGATGTTGGACTCGGTGGCCAGGGGGAAGCCGTTATCCAGCATCTCCTCCAGGAGCTCGTACACCACCACCACGTTGTCTTTAATAGCCACCTCGGTGCAGACGCCGAAATAGTCCTGGGGATCGCAAGTTAAAAGTTATAGCACAGACATTCTAATTCAGGGTTACATTTACATTTACATTTAGGCATTTGGCAGACGCTCTTATCCAGAGCGACTTACAAAAAGTGCTTTAAAGTTT
>JAQQZS010000014.1:21716732-21727208 GCA_030068045.1 Platyallabes tihoni | reverse complement strand
TCTTACGATCCGCCACACCTACTTCGATCAAAGGATGCAGGCTGCTTGTCAGTACCGCGTATTATGAAAACTACAGCAGGGGGCTGTCCTTACAAAGCCCCAAAGTTATGGAATAGTCTTCCAATTAATGTTTGGGAGTGTTTAAGTCTAGGCTAAAAACCTATTTATTTAGGCAAGTATTTTTGTAAATAGATTTCCCTTAGGTAAAGGAGCAGATCTGGAATTGAATTGAAAATATGAATTGAAAATATCAAATTTGGCCCTAAGAATTCGCCTCAGGGACAGATTCAATTTCTATGCTGAGGTACCGCTGTATTTGAGTAAAACACAGGTTTTTACACAGACGTAACTCAGAATTTAGCAAAAGTAGTTTAGGCTCATGATGTCCCAAGATATAAACCAATGGAAAGTAGAAAATCTGTGTTAGATAAACAAAAACTATGTTTGTGGCTTTGTATTTGCGCAGGTAGTTCCGACCATCACAGCTGTTCCTCACCAAATTTAACTGCAGGCAGCATCAACTTTTATATCATACTGCGAGTGTGTCACGAGCGCCCCATACCTACTGTAACAATACACTGTAGCAAGCCGCCCACACACTCCATGCGTAGGTAACGGCAGCACACAGGCATTAGGATCTGCACGTGGGTGGAGCCACGGATACCCTTTGGTTATTTATAACTTTTCAAGACAAAATAAAGTCAGTAAAGGTGATCTAGTTGTTCATTCATTTATTCATTCAATGTTTGTCTTCAGTGACCTTGTCCTGGACACTGTGGCGGTGAATCTGGACTCTATTCTAGTAAAACTGGATGGAATGCCAATATCTATCTATTGAACGGCCCAAACTAGGAGAAAAAAAATAATTTAAAAAATCAAACCCTATATGTATGCAGGAAAAGCATGTGAACCTATATGTAACCCCAAGGTCAGGATGAAACATAGGAGATTAGGGATTCTCTTGAAGATCTCATCTTTGAACGTCCACATTTTTTATTTGATTTCAGCAGTGGAGATTAGGATCAGCCACAAATAAAGCCATTATATTTGGATAGTCGTGGTTTATCAGTCAATTCTCTACCTATTGATCAAGAGGTTGAGGGTTCAAGCCTCAGCATTATTAAGCGGTCACGGTCCTACATACATCTGCACTGCACTCTGACCACCTGACCACCTAAACAAGTAACCTCGCTGTGCTGTAATGTATGTGTGACTGACAATTCTTAAGCTAAACCTATCTAGATTTCAACTTGCAGAAAATGAAATAAAAGTTAGGACGCAAATTTTAGGATTTGCTTTTACATGGTAGCGCCAGGATTTTCCTTTAACTTTCATTAACAGTTAAATCGAACTCCTACATCATTACACGATGACAGAAGCAATAGCGACGCAGAAACTAGTAAAACGGCTCAACATAATTTATTTTTGTTTCATGTTAAAATGTACAGAGTTCTTTGAAAGTACTTGCTAAGAAAGAAAAAAAGAAACAAATAAATGGAAATACATACAAGGAGGAAATAGAGAGGAGAGAGAAGGAGACGGGCACGCTGTCGCTCGTACTCTCTCTCTCCGTCTACCGCGCTCTCTCTTAGCTTACAACTCACCATGTACAATTACAAAGGATACTAAAAAAGAGGAAGCAATATAAACAGAAACATACGGAGCTCATTTTTACATGCCTCTTAAATGGAAGTCGTCCTATACACACAGGGGGGCAAAAAATTATGAGTGGGGGGAGGGGGAAAAAAAGAAAAAGGAAAAAAAAAAACGGCTAAATGACCTTTAGATATTCGTCATCTCCTTTTGTTTTAAAATATCATTAATATACTACACAAAGATAGAAAACTCTAGAGATGAGATGGAATGGAAAGGTTAAAGGCATCTTATTCACTAGAAGTGAGCTGCAATTTTTTAGTTTTGAATTTCTTAATAATATTACCCCAAGTTGAGCTAGAAAATATGTAGGATCTTTTTTTTTTTCCTGAAACAGAAGTGAAAAATGACAGTACCAATATCCATGTCAATCTTTTTGTTTTATATTATAGAAAAAACATTTTCTCTACAATAAGTTTACTAAAGTCAAAAAGAGTCAGCTTGTGTCATAAAAGAAAGCTGCCCAGTCTGATAAAATTCAGAAAAACAAAAAAACAAAATTAAAGAACATTAACAAAAAACAAAACAAAAAAGAAACCCACAAATAATATATGAAAACATCAGATCTTTTAAGAATCCGCATATTGACACTGAATACTGGACATACAAAGGAATACAAAGGAGTTCATCCGCCCCTTGTCCTATACTGGTATCAGTCCCTCTACGACATGCACTTTAACCAAGATGTTAGCACGTGTCTTGGTCTGTGTTTTTCGCGTGCGCGAGCATGCCGCTGTGAATTACTGTCCACCTTTCCTTCATCGCTAAAAGCTAACAGCGCTGTATTACCTGCTGAAGCTTTGAAGGTCCGTGATTGGTCATGTGTCAGTAGGCGTCAACGTGTATACACAGAGTGCCACTGGTATTAGTGTGGCTTTTTATTTAAAAAGAAAAAAAAAAAAAAAAAAAAATAACCCCGTCCACTCTTGTGGTACACTGTGCAGTTTGAAGAACAAAAAAAAAAAAAAATAACCTTAAAAAGAAGGGGGAAAAAAATCTCTTTCGATTTGAGTGCCCTCTAGTGGACAGAGTGGAGTGTGTTCTTGTGAGGGGGAGGGGTGATGACTCGCTTTGCAGATAGGGAGTCTGTGCTGTGAATCAGGAAGTACCAGAATATTTACATCTAGAAAGTTCAGAGGAGCGCTACTGGTACTTTCTTGCTACTTCCGGACATCTACGTACAGCCTTCGTCGTCCATCTGAATCTTAATACATGCGGTCCTATACTGAGAACTGGGAAGACACGGATTACTAGATACGTCTCGTGGTGTCTCCTTAGTAGCTCTGTCTCACACACGCAGAAGTGCCTCCACCTTGACTCTTAAGTGGCTATTGAAATGCGCGTGGGAGTGTGTATGCGTCTGATTGTGTGCATGTGAATGTTCGTAAGAGCAAAGATGTGTGGATCACTTTCCCCCCTTTATAGCTGCACGCACACACACCCACACACATACATTTATATATTTAAACAAAGCATGAGGCTAGACTGAAACACAAGCATTTTAACGATCATCCAAACAAAAGAGAACATTTAAAAATAAAAATGTGGTGGTAATAATAATAATATAACAATAATAATAATAATAAGAGCCAAGTTCGACTAAGACCGTTTTTGTTTTTTTTAAGGTAAGGCTTCCTATGTCAATTCCAAAGACTGTGCATGAGCCAGGTTGTGAACTTCAGTTTATTTCTCCGTTCATTTTTTATCCTGCAGCTGCTTTGTTTCTTCTTCAACCCTGTGCTAAGCAGTGAACGCCAGGGGAAGGAAAGGAGTGCCCGGTTTTTTGCATGATGTGGACAGATTTGTTCCTGCCTCACATCGTTTACCCTGGTCAGCTTGATTACAGCTGCACAGACTCGGTAGAGCGAAACCGAGTGAAAACATCTCCACCATAATGTATGAGTAAAGACATGTAAAGTAAAACCTCTCCAGTCGCCAAACCGTCCTGTTCCTCCATACTGCAAACACTGTTCTCCAGGTCTCGGGGGAAAGCAGGTGCCCTCTGGTAACACAGTATTGTGGGAGTCTGTTTCTGGAAGGGGTTAAATGTCTTTGTCTTTACTCTCCTGTTTGTCTCTGCATATGTACTCCTTTGCTCATCTGCTCATGTAAGGCGACTGTTTGGGGACACCAGCATAGCTGTGGTGCGAGGGACCAGCATACATCATGTTGCCATGGTGATTCGGCTGCATAGGCTGCTGCGGATATGCCTGACCTCCCATCATGCCCATCTGCATTTGCATGGGGTACTGGGCAGGCTGGTTCATGTAGTTGCTGTGGTACCCACTGTTCATCATGGGCTGAGGCATTCGGTATCCAGCTGACATGGCTGCGTTCAGTGGATTCATGTTCATGGAGTTGTAAGCCGTACTGGGCATGAGGTTGGTCATCATGCCTCTTTGCACTGCCAGGGCTCGAGTGGAACCTTGCATTGAGCTTCGAGCATAGAGCTGCTGCTGGTGAGAGGAGCTGGCTGGGATTTGGGAAGCCTTGGAGCGAATAGAGATGTGGCCTTTTACAGTGGCCATCTGACCCTGAAGGCGCTGGGTATGGGGTGGAGGTAGGCCAATGTTGGCTCCTGGCATGTTGCACTGGATTAAGGGCGTGCCAAGGTTCATGGAGCTAGAGCTGAGATTGGGAGGTGGCGTCATGGTAGCCTGAGCCTGAGGCAAAGGAGGATGTGGGGAGGAAGCAAGCTGCGCCAAACTGGGATTGGGCAAAGTGGCGCTTGTGGCATAAGATGTGACAGCAGCTGAGTGCGAGTAAGACATGGCATGAGGGTCCATGATGGTGTTAGTAAGCTGCTGGAGTTTGGCTAAGCTGAAGGTGGCTGATGGTTGAGCATAGCTGCCTGCACCGAAGTCCTGGCCCATTCGATCGTAAATGCTTCGACCACTTCCACCGCTTCCTGCACTCTCAGGAATCTCCATGATCATGGGCGTGGAAGCAAAGCTATTTCCCATACTGCACTGAGAAAGTGCTTGCTGCTGAGGAGGAGGTGGTGGTGCTGAGGGTGCAGCCTGAGGTTGAGGGTTTGGCTGTTGCTGAGGAACCTTCTTTTGTTGTTGCTGTTGTTGCTGCTGACTTGCACTTGGTGGTTGTTCAATTACACAGCTTTGGGGGGGCTTGATGCCACAGCTTGGGGTGTTAGCTGAAGGTGGAGGAGGTGGAGGCGGAGGTTGAGGAACAGTACTACCACCATTCGACCCAGGACCACCATTCGGACCAGGACCAGCCTGCTGAATCAAGCTGCAGCTGCCCATAGCAATTTGAGATCCCACAGAAGCACTGGAAGACGACATGCCAGGAGTGGAGACAAATGAACAGCTGTTGCCTTGTGAGGAAGAGGAGGATGGAGTAGTTGACGAAGAAGATGCAGATGAGACAGCCGCTACCGTAACAGACATGCTGCTTCCGCTGCCACTGGTCCCACCACTGCCACCTCCTCCACCCATAGTGGAGTCATAACTACTGGGGTTATCATAGTTCTCTGTGGTACTCTCGATGCTGCCCAAGTCACTAAAACCGCTGTCCACCACCTGTTGAGAATGATCAGACACGGATGGCACATCCATCATGGGTGAAGTTTCCATGTTCTGCAACGATGGTGCTGAAAGCGAGCTAGGGTGCTCTGGAGTTATTTGCGTGTATCCTCCACCATTTCCACCTGCTGAACCAGAGACACCTGGTCCACTTTCAAGAGGTCCTGGAGTCATTCCGGGACTGTTGACTGAGCGTACAGATTGACTGGCTAAAGGGGGCATGGGAGGGTTGGGCATAGGGCTGCTATGTTGGGAGGCACCACAATCTTCCACCATGGCAAGAGATTCCTCCTCTCCCTCCCCATGGCTATAGTTCTGCAGGGTTCGACAGGCAGCTAGTGTCTCCTCACAGTCCTGGTAAGCACCGTGTGGCTCAGGTTCCTCGTCCTGGGCCTCTCCTTGCGTAAGGGACTGGACAGCCTGGACTGTCTCGAGGTCTAGCTCACTGCTGTGGTGGTCATGCGAATGTTGGGTCAACTCATCCTTGAACTCAGAATTTGCATGAGGGTGTTCTGTCTCCATCAGCAGGTCAGACTTGCTATCTATTGATTGCATGTGTGGGGGATCAGAAGGAATTGCAATGGAAGTCACAGTCTCCACAGCAGCAGCTGCAGCTGCAGCTTCCTCCTGTTCCCGTCGCCGCCTTTCATCCTGCGAGTCAACGGAGCGGGTCTTTACCTCTTGGACCTCATCTTCCTCATCCTCATCTTCCACCTCTTCCTGTTTGTGGATATACTCCCGTGACCCACTCTCTTGCATGTCTAAAAAACCTTCCCCGCTTTGCGGTTCTTCTTTAACAGGTGGTGATCGTGGAGGGGATGACGGTTCCTCCTCCTCATCCTCTTCTATCTCTTCATCGTCATCCTCAGAGTCCTGATTTTTTCTCCGTTTGTCAGCATCACTTTTCTCCTCCAGTCGACCATCTCCTTCATCGTCTGCATCATGATCGTCGCTTCGCCGGCTTCCTGAGCTTGGCATAGTGCCTGTTCTCCTGTTGCCTGAACTATGAGCCTCATCCTCTTTTTCCTCATCCTCCTCTTGGGTTGCCATGTCACCATCTTTGTTTTGAGGAACGCGAGAACCAGAGGCCTGGGACACGGTGCAAGAAGGTGAACTGCCTGGTTTCTCTTCAGACCATACTTGATCCTCCTCTTCTTCCTCCTCTGGCTCAGAGACGGGTGCTGGTTTGGAAACAGGAGGTTCAAGGTTTGGTTTTTTTGGTGGC
Source organism: Platyallabes tihoni (assembly GCA_030068045.1). NCBI lineage: Eukaryota > Metazoa > Chordata > Actinopteri > Siluriformes > Clariidae > Platyallabes > Platyallabes tihoni. Next base: position 21,720,788 of record JAQQZS010000014.1, on the reverse strand, counting down.
CGACCTCGTCTCCTGGGCTTAGGCTGTTCTCTCATTTGGTGAGGAAAAGCACCTTCCTCATCAGAGCCCTTTTCGCAGTCGAGATCAGATGTCGGAAGTCTCCGCTTGAAAGTTCGGTCCTCTGGCTTTTCTGAATGCAACTGAGACATGTGGCTTCTGCCCAGCTCTTCTCGCGCACCCACACCCTGAGCCTGTTGGGGGTAATGATTCCTACGCTTCCTGCCAGGTTTGCTCTGGACACTTCGTCTCGGAGGCTCCGAGGACTGGGCTGTAAAACTGTTATCAGCATTCTGGTCTCCAGACCCACTTCCTGGCTTCCTACCAGGGACTGTTGTCCAGTTCTGTGGCTTACGGCTCTTTCCCTTAGGCCAGCCTTTCTTCTTTTTTAAGGGGGCCGCCGGAGTCAGGGTAGAGGGCTCCACTCTTTCTAATGACGCCGTCTCCTCCGGCCTTCTCAGAGCACTGACTGGTTTCAGCACAGGAGTGTGATCTGGGTGAGAGGGGAAAAAAATGCCATTAATTACAGATATAGTGAGGGGGAAAAAGAACAAAAAGAAACAAGAATACTACTAACCATCTTCATCAGACTCCGAGAGGTTGGTAGGGCAAACCGTTTTAAGCGCAGCGTCCAAGTGTTTGCGGGCAGGTGGGTAACAGCGGAGGCTATGACCAAACGGTGTCTCCTCCTCTAACCGGGGCATGGGTCTCTCAGAATCTGAGTCTACGAAAGGCTCATCGAGAACTTCGGTGGTTTCCGAAATGGTTTCAGTCACCACACTGCTGTGGGGGTGGCTACGCTGACGTATGCGCCTTTTACGGGGGAGCTTCTAGAAAAAAACAAGAAGGTGGAATTTATTCAAATTTGGTACACGTTAAACACCAAGGAATTATGTTACTTTTAACACATTATATGAATCCTGTGATAGTTTAAACTAAAATAAAAAGCTCTCTCGTATCCAATTTACACCGTACCTTGCTTTTAAGCCCTAAGGTTGGCTTGGTTAGGACAGGAGGAGAGCAGGCACCCATGTCTTCATTGTAGACAGCATCATCCTCACTGGTTTCACTCAAGCAGGAACGAGGGACCGGAGACTCGCTCAGTCTAGCCGCCGTGGTTAACGAGGGCACATCATCTCCTGACTCCTCGCTCAGCCTTCGCTTGGGGCCTCCCCTTTTCCGTGCAGGGCGCCCTCTGTTGCGTGGCTGAGGAAGTGAAGAGTGCCTTGAATCCCCCATCAGCCGTTCAGTGCAGTTCGATTCCTTCTCAGAGGTAAAGACAGATGATGGAGACATGGATACTGGCGTCATTTTGTTTGGAGATTGATATTCGTCATCATCGTCGTCTTTGGGCCTGGTTTTCCGGGGTCGCCCTGGACCGGGACGAGGTTGATCTTTGACTTTGCCCCACGGCCAATTTTTAGGAGGCCGTCCACGGCCCCGGCGCTCCCCGTTAGCTTGAAGGGGCGTGGCTTCAGGGCTCGGCAGAGTGTGGCGTATTGGGGATAGGGGTGGAGAGCTTTGATGCTTGGGGAATGTTGGGAAGCACTTCTTTTCATCATTGTCCTCCTTGTCTACCTTTGCATTCCATGGCAGCGGGGAACTTTTGCGATTTGATTTCACCTGCAGCAAACGAAGTAATTATTTAAAATCAGCTCTGTACATGTTTAAATAAAAGTGACTCATACGCAATCACAGGATTAAGGTGTTTACTCACATCTTTGTTATTTTCCTTCTCTCCATCTTCTTCTTCATCCTCATCATCGTCTTCGTCCCCATCTTCATCAGACAACACAGGGTTGGCGACAATGACCGGCGTCCACCGTAGGCAGTCCGGGTCGACTTCCAGGAGCCGAGGTCGGGCACGAAGACGGGCCATGTGAGACGACACCATCTTTTCCCTGCGAACCAGAACCAGCCTGGAGAGACAAGATGAGGAGGGAGTTAAAGCAGATGTACATGTTATCAATCAAGCTGTATTTATCTGTATATCTATCTTCTCTCTCTCCATCTCTTTCTTACCGGTCCCCTCTGTGCTCAAGCATGTTTAGACTCTGCAGCGTGGCCGTGATGTCCTGAGGGCAGATGCCGGTAATCTTGCTGAGGCGTCGGATGGTGAGCTTTCGGTCTCGCACCTCGTGCAGGCACTCGAGCACAACGCTCCGCCAGTAAGCCATGTAGGACAGGCGGCCCAGATCGGACAGAGGCTTCTCTGGAGACCCGGGCTGGCCTTCCCGCTTAGACAGCAAGTAACCTAGAGACAACAGAGTTAGTCTCAGGGAACGGATTATTCTCATGGAAGAAAAATTGAAAATAGGAAAAACAATCACACTAGAAAAGAAAAGAAAAGGAGATGGACAAACAGATGGACAGATTTAACGATGTGATGGTGAAGAAAAAGAATACTGGGTTGATGAATCGATGGAAATATGGTAGATGATGTGGATGAACGGAAAGGAAGCCGACTGGACAGAAGATTAGATGAATGTGAGACTGAAGGGAAAGAAAACTGGACTTTTATGGGAAACATAACATTCACTTCATTACAGAGCTCCACGTTTACTCAAACAAAAAAAATAAACTCTCTCCACTCCTCCATGTTCAGAGGTTCAGTAAAACTAAATGAGACGTACTGAAGTCGATGAGGAAGCGTCCGTAGCCCTTGCGCTGGTACTGTGGAAGAATCATGATGCAGGACACGTTGTACTTTTGCTGGCAATGTTTCTCCTGTGAAGAAGTGAAAAAGGACAGAGGGGGGTTAAGTAAGAACAACTTGACTACATTTTTTTTTTTTTTTTTTAAGAGAACAGAAAATCAATTCTCCAGACGATGACTTGAGCTCACCTTGGAGAAGTATCCAACCAGATGACATCCTTTGGAGTCGTTCTGCGTGAGCACGTAAAAAAGGAACGGTTCCACATCATAGTACAGAGTCTTGTGGTCCAGAAAAAGCTTGGCGAGAAGACAGAGGTTCTGACAGTATATTGTGCTGACGTTCCCATCGACCTGAACAAAACACAAAATTTGCGATTTTACATGACTATTTTTCACTTCTCATCGAATTTTTCTTTCTATGTAATTAATTTTAGTGTCTACTATGGATTTATCTAGTTCTGTTATCAAATTATTTTCTGATATGCTAACATTTCTTTTTAAATCTACATTTTATCTTTTTTTTTTTTGACCAAATTTTGCCAAGTCAGCTATAAAACAGTTGACATCTATGGACAAGAGAATTTCTTTATTTTTTATATTATTTTACAGACATTTTCAAGGGGACTTTGCTGCCCCCTTCTGGTGCTGAAGGAAATAGTACAAAATACAAGTACTACAGTATTATTCCATACAAACTGTTTTAAATAACAAAAAAAATATGCATGTACACAATGCTTTTTTGTGATGCTTTCATTTAAAACAAAGCATCACTCTAATGCCAACATTAAACACTCGTATATACAAACATATATCAGCATTGTTAGTCCTGGATTTAAATGTTCAGACACTGAGAAAACATACTGATTTTGCTGCCATCATATTGTCAAGCTCTATTTTGCGTTTATTACTGTAATCGTGGTTGTACTTAATATCTGGGTGTCTGACAGTAGTGCAGGTTTGATCCAATGCGGCTCTATTACATTATCGTTTCCATGGTAACAGCTCATTCACATGGGTGGTGATGTAAATGAGAACAGGAGCTGCCTAGTTTCCAAAAACGTTCCATAACATGTAGTGGAAACATGAATAGATTAAATGTGTGTTATGTGTGTGTGTGTGTGTGTTCTGCATTTACACTACAGTAGTCTGCCGGTCTGATTCGAATTTAGTAGCACTAATGTTTGTCTTCATGTGTACTTCACAGTAACGCGTAGAAATTTTAGTTCATTTCAAAAATTAAACAGATGGCGCTATACATCTTTTTTTTTTTTAATGCGCTTACGAGTGTGCAATGTGAATGAAGTCAAGGGCACCGCTATTATTTGACTCTTCTTCTTTGTCTTTCGGCTGTTCCCTTTCAGGGGTCACCACAGCGAATCATCTGCCTCCATCTAACCCTATCCT
>JAQQZS010000014.1:21694044-21705666 GCA_030068045.1 Platyallabes tihoni | reverse complement strand
AGAGGTGTAGTGTTAATGATTTTTATTACAGAAAGGAGAGAAGGTGTGTGTGTGTGTGTGAGTGTGTGTGAGTGTGTGTGTGTGTGTGAGAGAGAGAGAGAGTGTGGGGAATCAGAATTGAATAGAGGGGTATAATGGAATAATTCAGAGCTGAGTACACAAATCCCACGACACTCTGGGACAGAGCCGTGTTTATCCATTTATTCAGTGTGTACAGTGTGGTTCTCTAGATAAACACCACACACACACACACACATCATACTGTATACTTTCACATACTATAGAAAAATTTAAATTAATTTTTAAGTGAAATCAGAACCAAACTGAATCATATCAGAGCTGAAGTGAGTCAAAGTGGTGCAAGTGAATCAAAATCTATGTTGAACTGAATCATTTAACACATCAAAGCAGGACCTGAATTACATTCAACCTGAATCGAGTGGCATCATCACAGAACTGAATCATGTTAATGCCGTAGACAAGATCCCCGTTTGATCTGAATCATATGGGACCTGAATCGATTTATACTGGTGTTGAAATGAATCATATTGGACCTGATTTCAGTTATATTAGAAGAGCACTGAAGCAAATAAAACGATCAAAAGGCTGAAATGAATCATAAAGGGATTCTATATGAATATCAATCAATTAAGGTCAAATATGAGTCAATTCTGCTTCAATACGATTTTAGAAGGGATTAAAATCTGTTCAGTTCGAATATGATTCAGTGCTGTTCAACTGAATCTAATCCCTGCTAAACTGATTCAAACTGGACCTAAATTGATTCATACTGGGTCTGACATCAATTATATTTAACCCACACTGGATCACAGGAGACGTAAACAATCAAAACAAGCTAAATTGAATCAAATCATACATCAGCGCACATCAGAACAGAATCATATTAGAAGAGCAGCACTGAATCAAACTACACAATCTTGAGATTGAACTGAATTATAAACAGGCCTGATTACAGTCAAATCAGAGCAGCACTGAATCATATTCAAACCGACCTGAATCAAATCACTGTTAAAGTGAATCATATCATCGGTGCTGAAATCAATCAATTGATTCAGTTCGATTCAGGTTCAATCCGATTCAATTCAGGATGGATTTGATTTAGTTCAGGTTGAATTAAACCGTACTAGATTTGAAACCGATTCATACAGGTGCTGAAATGAATCAATTTGGACCGGATGAAGGTAATTTCTTAGAACAGCACTGAAATCATCTTCAACATGAATCAAATTCTACAATCTTGGGGTTTGAACTGAATTATAATGAAAGTTAATCAAATGAAATAACACACAAAACTAAAACCAGACAGAGTCATGTGAAACTCATCACTAAAGACATCCGCGATGGCGTAAGTAAAAACATCAGACGTCCGAGTTTATTTTAAGAACATGCCGGGTTTCCCTACCGGTGGAACACATTTGCATATCCGAGCTCCCCTGATGCGAACATCTTACGAGTGAACAGAAAATGAAAACGAGATGCAAACAGAGGTGAGACGTGTGCACGTGAACCGAACTAAATGAGCGCTCAGGCACGGGCTTCGAAACCATAATAGGCTGAGTGTATATAGGTTAAAAAAAATAATAATATTAAAAATAAATAAACACTATACGGTGATGTAGTTTACGGCACCGTTAAGGTTCATCTAAACGCAACAACTAAAATCGTCAACAGACTTCAGACCGCACCTTTAATCTGATTGAAACCGTCTGTAAAGCAGGAAGTGAAAATTCACTGCAGCGCGAGTGAAACGAAACAAAAAGCCTCTGTGTGTAGGTGGGGTGTGCGCGCACGTAAAATGATTCAAGGTGTGTGTGTGTGTGTGTGTGTGTGTGTGGGAGCCGAACACCACCGTACGGACGTCTCTGCCGCTCTCATGTGGTTTAAGCGCTCGTTTCCAGCCCTAAAGTTCTGTATAGACGATTATTGACGTTTAAAGGGGAGCGCTAATTATTTGGCATGCGGGTAACGTTGAAACTCCAGGATCAGAGCTGAAGTAACGGCTGACAAAAATACAGAGCGCTTCGATTTAACACACACAAGAACTTTTTGACCTGATTGGAAATTAATTGGGCTTTAAAACCAAATCTTTACCCCAAAATCCATCCTGAACCGGATCACACTGAGCCTGAAACGGAAGCGATTATGAAACACAATGGGCTTGAACCAAATAGGTGCTGAATCAGATCATATCTCCGCTGAATCAAATCAAACCAGGCCAGAAACAGGTGGGCTTTATCCAAAATCTGTGCTGAATTCAGATTATATTGATCTGATTGATCTACACTTGAACTGAATCAGATAGGGCCTGAACCAAATCATTAACCAAAGTGGTGCTGCTGAACCTGATCAACTTGTGCTTGAACTGAATCATACCCGAGCTGAACCAACTCAAATCAGGTCCAAACTGGACTTTATCCAAATCTGAATCCAAAATCAGAAACCAAATCCGCATGATACCGGGCCTGAACCGAAACAAACTAGGCCTGAGCTGGGTTTTAACCAAATCTTGAACTAAATTAAGTCAGCGCTGAAGCAAAACATACTGGGTTTGAATCAAATTGGGCATCAAATCATATCGAATCTGAACAGAATCATATCGAATCTGTGAACCATCTAATAAAATACCTAAACCTTCTCATACAAACTAAAATCGTATTGTGTGTAACTTTCTCCTCGTTAGCACTAAGTTTTGGCACACACAATACAAATGTAAATCAGAAACCCGTCACTCCGCGCGCTGTGTGCTCATCTCCCGCTCTTACCCGATCTTTCTCGTGAGGCAGCAGACGTACAGGAGGCAGAGACTCCAGCGCCACGCGTCCGTCACCGCCGTTGCTTCCATCGCTGCTGCTGGCGAGTCCAAACAGCGGGCCGTGTTTCAGGACACGCCCATGCCCGACAGCGCGTTTCAGCGCCAGCCTGAGCTGCTGGTGGAAGATCCTGGGCGCTGCCGCACCCGTCAGCTGACTCGCCACGTCCGCCTGGCACTTGAGAAAGCGTTCAATGCTCCTGAGGGACGAGCCCCCGGACTCGTGCAGCCCCTCCAGGGCGCGCCGGATCAGCTTGTTCCAGTCCGGCGCTGCCTTCTTGGACGGCCCGCTCCCGCCTCCTCCCGTACCGACTCCGCCCTTGGGCTTGGGCGGGACCAGGCGTCCGGGGTTGTCGGGGTCCTTGTAGGAGTTGAGGCCCTTGTTGGACACTTTGAGGACGGTGCCATCCTGAACGCTGAGCTCCAGCTGCTCGAGGACGGTCTGCCGGTCGAGGCCGTGTGACGTGGACACGGCGTTGCAGATGCGCTCCTCCGACGGACGCTGCTTCTGCTTCTTCACCTTCTTGATGGCCTCCAGGATCCAGGCCGTGTACAGCGGGTTCGCCAGCTTCACCATGGCTGTGTTTGGGCCTGGCACACACTTAAAGACACACACAAACACACTCACACTCACTCTCAGAGGCCTCAGCAGCCCTGGAGCCGCCTCTTCCACCTGTTCCTGCTCCTCCTCCTCTCTCGTCTCTCTTAGTTTACTATCCTTTGTCCCGTGTGGTGAATCCCTCAAAGCCGCAGCGCGAAGAATCAGAAAGGAGGCTGATCACCATAGCATAAACTCCTCCTGATAACCCCCCATCCCGAAGAAACCGATCCGAAAAATACCAGAAAGCACCTCGTTCCACGTCAAGACTCCCAGGAAGAAAATTTTTTTTCTTAAAAAAAATAAATGAATAAAAATATCAGAAAACCTGTGAAAACTCCACACAAAACTCCACACTGGGTCCAGAACAATCGTTTAATCTCTCCGGAATCAGGTTTGTAGTGTTATCATCCCAAAAACGTCTTCAGTTACGATGTAGTATAAAAAAAAAAAAATTAAAGATGAAGAAAAGGACAAAAAAAAAAAAAAAAAGACGTAGAAAGAGGAAAAAGTTTAAATCCAGCAGTTCCTGCTTTCGGTGTAGGATTTAAAAGGTCCAGAACGGAGCTCTCGGTCCCGGGTGCGACGATGGACGACCGCCTTTACGGCAAACTCATCTCGGCTGCTCTTGAACCCTGAAAAACATGGGGGGGTGGACACACACACACTCAGTTCATTACAAGCAAGAAAGCAACAGATGCAAACGTTTCAGTCTTTTCATTTTATTTAATTACCAAAAAACCACATCTTTTTAAAAGTTAAAAATTATAAACTCAGAGAATTCACTTAAATGTTAAGGAGGAGCACCAACATGGGAAACATGAAATGTGACTGAATCGGCCTGGAGTCAGTCTGTACAACCACTGTACAATGTCCCTGCACACACTTGGACGTCCCTTTATGTCCCTGCACACACCTGGACGCCCCTTTATATCTCTATATACACCTGGACATCCACAGACTCCCCAGGACACACTTGGACATCTTTGTATACACCTGTATCTGAAAGGACAACCCTTTATAGGCCTGTACAACCTCACGCACCCCGTTATTCACCTTTACGTGCCTGTACACCCTCAGATATCCCTGTAGACACCTGGACAAACTTGTCTGATCCTGTGTATCCCTGTATGCTACCAGACACACCAGTATTGCCCTGTACATCATAACATGGCTCTGTATCATGTTAAAAGAGAGAGAGCACACACTGTGAACGTTTAAGAACACCTGATGTGCTGTGAATATTTTAGAAAAAATATATTTTTATCGCGCAGAATGAGCTCCCTGACTGTTAATTATAAAATTGAGAAATATGAATTTTTGTAAAAACTCACACTCAGTCACAAACATAAACTCAACTGCAGCAGGACAGATACAGAGGGAAAGAAATTATATATATATATTTTTAAAAACTTGAATGAGCATCAAAACTCCATGAATTTTGAGCCGTAAACACCTGCTTAAACTCGTCTCGCTGATACATCGCACTCGGATGCTTTCCAAGGAACAACTACAACACCTGAATTCCATCCGTGTGCAGCTTCAGCTTCAACCTTCAGAAATAAACCGCATCCGTTCACATCCATAACACGCATCAGTTATTAACACGGCTGACCAGAGAACGAACACTGTGTACACGAATCCGTCCTGAAGATATCGGACAACATAAACGCATACTGACACTGGAGACTCCTTACGTTAAAGGAACAGCATCTAAGAGAAACGACACAATTCGGAAGTAAACCATCACGGCATCATCTCACACTTTGGCCAGGATGAACTTACGGACGAATGCGTGTCTTAAAGCGAATTAAAAATCCTACGTTTTTTTTTTTTTTTTTTTTTTTTTTTTTAATCGGTCAGCAAAATGCGAAAGATTCGATCAAAGCCCTGGAGTTTGGGTCTATTTTTGGCTTCAGGTACTTCCTGTAGAATGGACTCTACTACAACAACAACAAACAGGAACTCACACAAACACACCCACACACTTTACAACCAATTAAACAGCCTTAATACCCATCATTATTGAATGAGATGATGACAGAATTCAGTTTCAAGACAACATCACGTTTTCACTTTGTTTAGGTGTAACTACAACATTATTACGTGCAAACACCAAAACGTGAAGATATCTCGTAGTGTGATTAAATCAGAAACAAACAAAATCTGTGAGTGAAAAAAAAAAATTAACTTCAGAACTGAATCATAAGCAATTTATACATTGAACCGTAGCATTACAAAAACGATAATACACGCTTAAATACCTTGCTTTATAAACATGATGTACGAAAACATCGTTTAAAGCGTCCCACACACCTTAGAAATGAACAAGAATGAGTTATAAGTTGATATAGTTTACCTATAACTTTTTTTTCCGCGCTAGCTAACGCTGCCTGTTATGCTAGCAATCTGTTTACATCCGCGTGCCTTCCAGAAACAACACATATATTCATTCATATGACTAAATATTGCTTTAAAACCCTAAGTTAAATGAATAAAAACACGATTTAATAACATTGACTCCTGTGTAAGTGCGTTTTTTTAATCCCTTCATTCCAGCCGTGTAGTTGTCGCGATGCTAAGCTAACACACATACACACAGAGCTAAGATCTCCCACTGAGAAACCCGCGGCCTGAGGAAAAGCAAGACAAAACAAAAGCAACGCGCATACCTGAAGAAGAAAATAAATACATATAATATTTTTTTCCCTGTTTGTATGACTTACGCTTCATGAATACGCGCACGTCGCTCGGGTTTTAAACAAACACAAACAGGCGACTCGCGGAGTCGTGTGAGGCGGAGACAGCATTGTGCAGGCTTGACGCAAAGCGCGGCCGCATCCTCGCGTTTTCCTACTTCCTTCCCCCGTTTTCCCCCTCCCTCCCTCCCGCAGAGCGCCCGCAGAGCGCCCGCCGGTGGCGCGGTAGTGGCGGGGAAACGCGGAATGATCTCGTTTTCCCACATTCCTGAGGAATTTATGTATTCATTCATATATTTTCTCACATTAATAGGAGGTGCTAGTGTAATTTATCATTTTTAATATCGCTCATTGTTATATTTTTGTGTCCTTGTTGTCCTGTACGTGTTTGTTTTTTGTGTTCTTTTACGTCACTGTTTATCTAGAAATGAGTACGTGATGTTCTAACGATTTATTAGAGAAAATAAAATAAAACAACTAAAAGTTATATTAATATTATATCCTCATTAGCATCATCACCATTACACTCCAGCTGAGGGGCCTTCTACTCCTTTGCCTATAACAGCCCCTATTTATACCCTCCGCCCGAGAACGGCGCGCGCGCGCTCTCTCTCCATCCATCCATCTATCTATCTATCTCTCTATCCATCCATCCATCCCACCGCTCGCACGCACGCGCACACTTTCCTGAACGACAGGGCGCGAGTCTTTGTGCGCATGCGCGGTCGAGTTGGCTTCTAATACATATATGTATATAAAAAAAAACCGCGGACTGGAATGGAGCCCCCCCTCCTCCTCGTGTCTCACACGCACGCGCGCACACACACACACACATACATACATACATACATACACACACACCTTCCGCCATTAAACCACCAAAACAGCGTTTTCCAAAAAAAACAAAACCCGCCCCACATACACAGCAGAAACCCCGCGCTTTAATCCGCCGCGACTCACCGGAATCCGGGGCCGAGCCGCCGGGGAGGACGTGGCGGGGAGCACGGGAGACGCGCGCGACGACAACGACGAGCCCGAAAGCGCAGGCGGAGAGAGCGGAGGCTCGCGAGCTGCCGCCATCTTTGAGTGAAACAGGAGCGCTTGTGCTCGCGCGCGAGGGGGAGGGGCGGAGACTCGGGGACCGTCTGCATGTTCCCGCCCCATGACCGCAGCGCAGAGACTCACAGAGGGAGAGAGAGAGAGAGAGACTGCAGGGATCAGCTCGGTCACATCAAACACACACAGCATATGAGGAGAAAAAAATCTAGAGAATTCGAGAATGAAAAATGGATAGAGTGCAGAAATGGACACCAAAATTCAGTGTGTGTGGTTTGAACCCTAGTGAAGCGCGTGCAATGCCAGTGGAGCTGTATTTAGGGATCGTCGCGATTTTCCAAGCTTCTGCTGTCAACGTAAAATAATGATGCAAAATAATAACTATAATATAATATAATGTACATTCATTGAGACAAGGTGAACGAGGTGCCAATCCATCGCAGGGCACACACACTCACACACTCATTCACACACTTCGGACAATTTGGGAACACCAATTAGCCTAATCTGCAAGTCTTTGGACTGTGGGAGGAAACCGGAGTACCTGGAGGAAACCCATCAAGCATGGAGAGAACATGCAAACTCCACACACAGAACGGGGGTGGGAATCGAACCCGGACCTTGGGGTTTAGCACTGTCACCTTGTATATTAGAAGCCAGGTTCGAGAGTGTGATTCCTGCCTCTGTATGCACCGAGTTTGCATGTTCTCCCCATGCTTGGTGGGTTTCCTCCGGGTTCTCTGGTTTCCTCCTACAGTCCAAAGACATGCAAATTAGGTGTGTAATTGGTGTTCCCAAATTGCCCATACTGTAGTGTGTGAGTGTTGACCAGAGGTCCTACCACGATCACATCAAATGCCATTATTTGAGGAAGTAAAAAATTAATAGATCGAAAATTTAGATATTGCCAGTTAATTTTAAGTTTTCTTTCTATCTTTCTTTCTTCCTTTTTTAACGCCATGCCAGCTTTTATGGCTATATTCATGGCGAGAAGCATTTTTGTTAAAAATTATTTTAATCCTTAAGTGACTAAGTTTTAATTCCATTTGTGTGTGTGTGTGGGGTTTGAACCCTAGTAAATGTAAAGTGTGTGTAATACAAGTGTTGCTGTTTTTAGGGACTGTCGCAATTTTCCAAGGTTCTGCTTTCAACTTAAAAAATTTACAAAATAATGACTATAATATAAACCACATATGGCCAAATGTTTGTGCTCCCCTCAGCATAACACTTTTAAGCATCTCGTTTCGGATTTTCAGGAAAGGCTTTCCACTATATTTTGAAGCAGCACAGTTTACTCCAGGCTCTTACATTTTTATCTCATTATACATTGAGCAGTTAAAGGTTAAGGGCTTTGCTCAAGAGCCCAACACTGGCAACTTGGTGGTGGTGAGGTTTGAACCTGGGACCTTTCAATCACTAGTCATAAAAAGTGATTGGACATGTCACTAGTCCAATGCCTTAACCACTGAGCATTTCTTTACCCTAATGTGACACTGATCTGATTCGGTCTGTCTGAACGCACAAATCTGTTGTTTTATCTGAGCCACTTTAATATGTGGTCCTAGTTCGAATACGTAGTCATGTGATGAGAACGGGCAAATTTATGCGACTTGTGCCTCTTTGGATGCGTAGAGCGCTCGCTGACGTCATGAGTCAGCGCTGACAGCGTAGGGATTTTATAGCATCGCAAAAACAGCTACAGCGAGGCATCTGGTGAATACAGCCAACTAACTGCTCGCCGTCCTCCAGAGTAAAAAACTCAAGAGTGTTTATCTATCTAGTCAGATAAAAGTCACTTGGGATTATGAATGTGAAATGTACAGTAATGACCAGCAATTTGACAAGAAAAACAAAACAGAAAATGAAGCACAACTATAACACAACTATGTGCAAAAATACACAACTGGAAATCTAGAAGTTGAGTCATGTCATCAACTCAACTTCCACGTACCCTCACCTGGATGACTTGCTCAGTTCTCCGGTTCCTGATCCCCTCAAGTGTCATGTCATGTTAGATTTAAACTAAACTGGGACGTCGACCGTTATGATTCTTGCAACTTGTGAAGTCAGTTTCGGAAGAGGGTGTGACAGTCAGGGGTCAGTATACTTTTGGGTGTATAGTGTAGAAAACTGTGAGACCAAACTGAAAAACAAAATTTCAGTTAAAACTGGATTGAGTTTTATGCCGTATATGACTTTCTTTACGTTTTCCAAAAATGTGTAATCAGTCGAGTGAATATATCCGTAAAGAAAGTCATATACGGCGTAAAACTCAATCAAAAAGATGACAAATTCTAGATTTCCAGTTGTGTATTTTTGAAGTAGAAGTTCATTATGTTCTTGATGAAAGCTGTTTGTTAATTAGTGATTTCTTGCTTTCCTGGGAAGGTCTTCATGAGAGACAATTTCATCATGGAGCTTGATGGGTTTTACAGGAACTGTTCCAGAACAGCTGACCTTCATGTCTTAAAATACCAACTAATGTTATTTTGTTTGTTATTGTTGTTACTTAATTCCCGAATGCCGTACATGTTATTTCATAGCTTTTAAAATTTCTAGTTTCCAGTAGAAAATAAATCCAAATTTTCCTAATTTGGAAGTTATATAATATGATACAAAGCCCAGTGTTTCAAAATGTACAAATCTGGACGAGTGTGAAGGTCAGGAGTGAAAATAGCTGGAATAAATGAAATTTCATGGTACATCTTCATTCTTGAAATGAAAGTGGTCAAATCTGGAACGCATCCCTGGCTGCAAAAAAAGTTTAAAAACCGCTGCACTTAAAAAACAACCACCAAGTCTCAGTGGACAAATTCCTTGTGTGCCAAAACTTTAGCAAGCTGAAAACAAGTTCTTATTTAAGCCATTGCTAAGTTTGTTTAGATTCGGTGTGAGGTTCTGGGGAATCTAGAGCTTTTGGTCGATGTGGAAGTCACTCGAGGTCTTATATAAGACACGCTCTCTCCCTGACTTCCTTTCTCAAAAGGAAATACATCGACACACAGAATTAAACTGTGGCTGTCGAGATGCTGCGCGGTGGCTTGAAACGTTCGAGGATATTTAAAGATCAGAGACGAGTCATGTTGTGCGTTATTCATGCTTTTTTCCACAGGATGCACAGATAGAGCGTAGTGGTCTTTAAAAAAGAAAAGAAAAAGAAAGAAAGTTATAAAGAAAAAAGAAATAGTGTGTACACACACACACACACACACACAGTACATTCAGTACAGCTGCAGCTGCGGGGTCAAAGATTTTATTAGCCAACTATAAACCAGTCCATAAACAATCATGACTCTTTAACTACTATAAACAAGCCACAGAAATAGATCCACTCAAGCATTTGTGAATCATTTTCCCCGGCGAAGGATAACTGATTAACTAATCACTTACTAATCTGTTTATTACCCAATCAACCACAGTAACACTGAGCTGAACATAACCTGACATAACCTGCACGCTATGATCATTATTCTTTTAATGCTAATAATTAATGGCTCAGGTTGAGACTGTCAGTTTTACAGCTACTAATTTATATTCTCAAATGATAAAAACAACACCAGAACAATTTCATAATTAGCTTCATAATTGATCCAACTTTAATTAGATTATGATTTGTGATGATGGTTTGTATCTGAGCAGAAGTCTTGTTTAAACACTGAGTATTTGATCAGGTTTTATTGCTATGCTTTAAACACCTGTAATTAAATTCAACTGCTTATGTACAGTACACACACACACACACACACACACACACAGGCTGGTACTTATTACTTATACAGTAGTAATGCTGCATGAAGGTTATAACCTCATCATACATTGGAATTTTTTTGAACCTGTCCAGTAAACTCCTCCGTGTCATTCTGCTTGAAAAAGATTTCCTATAACAGCATGATGGTCATTTGTTCTATTCCTCTTATACCACAGTGCTTTTAAAAAAATGATGTATTTTTTTTGTAATTAAAGGTCCCATATGGTACTATTTAACACAGGTCTCAGAGCTCCGCCAAAACGCCTCTGTTAATGCCTGTGCAGAAATACCCCTCAGATAATGCATTTTTCATTCCTCAAATTCCATCTGATAATATAAATGAGTTACTGCTGAGCCACGCCCTTCAGCAGCGCTGAGAAACCAGCCAGGGGAGGGCCTAAATAAAAAAATTATAAATGATGATAATACATTTTATTTATAAGCGCTTTCCAAGCATCCAAGGACAATTTAAATTGTAATATAAATGGTTTAAAAAAAAAAAAAACAGCATAGAATATAGAATTAAAAATAAAATCAATAAAAAAATAAATAGTAGACAATTAAGATCCACAAGATTAAATATTACTTAAAATAAAATAATTCAGGCGGCACGATGGTGTAGTGGTTAGCACTGTCGCCTTGCACCTCCAGGGTCTGGGTTCGATTCCCCGGCCAGGCTCGATTCCCGTCT
>JAQQZS010000014.1:21674438-21688000 GCA_030068045.1 Platyallabes tihoni | reverse complement strand
TATTTTTACTGTGTACAGTGTCCTTGAGTGTTCTGAAAGGCGCTTTCAAATAAAATGTATTATTATTATTATTATTAGAGAAAGAGAAAGGATGGAAGAAAGGAAAGACAAAGAGAGATTGTGTTTCGAGGGAGGAGTTACATCACAGCCGTTGTGTCCACCAGGGACGTCCATAAAACCGGCCATTATTGCTTTTGTCCATGTGAACTAGAGAGCATCCTGCTGGGGCTGGCACTCAGCCAAAGCCCCGGACCCAACCCTGAACACACATACACACACACACATACACCCACACACACATACACTCCTTTCCTGGAACAGGCTGAGGCTTACAACGGAAATTTCCAGAGCCCCTCACCCTGGTCACCCACCTGTGTCCCTGTGTGTCCACACCGGGGAGGTTTGGCCCTGTGGGGACACTCTAGGCTTGTCTTCTGTTGTCTGATCACACATCAACCCAAACACTTCTCAAACTGAATTTCACTTTAAGGAATTTGCATCCCGAGCTCCTGCTTCAGCCCTGGTCAAATACAAAGGACACAAAACTGAGGAGGAACAGACGATTTTAGCACAAAAAGGTTAATCTGATCAAATATAATGAGTTTGACTGCAAAATTAGATAAATCCATTCTATAAGTTTCAAGAAAAGCAAGTTCCTTCAAACGATGCAGAAATAATATTCATTCATTCATTCATTCATCTTCTATACCGCTTTATCCTTGATCAGGGTCGCGGGGGACCTGGAGCCTATCCCAGGAGACTTTCGGGCACAAGGCAGGGCACACCCTGGACAGGGTGCCAATCCATCGCAGGGCACACACACGCACACATTCACCCACCCATTCACACACTACGGGCAATTTTGGGAACGCAGAAATAATATATTATGCAAAAATTGTTTAGATTGTAACAATATCAGTGAGATTTTTGTATGATTTTGCAAAATGCTATAAATCCACCTCATACAGTCATAATGGATAAAGCAGTTTCAATTAAAATCATTCTAGCAACCTCATGCTTTGATTGTGTTTTTGTAGCAAGTTGGAACCAAAAGGTGTTGAGTTTTTTTGCACACAAAACCTTTAATTACATGAAGATCACGAGAAGCATTATACACAAAACAAAGCTTATAAGTTAATATCATCATCAGCCTCATCCTCTACCGGTTTCAGTTTCACTTCAGGAGTTAATGAACGTGCCTCATCTCAGAAGTCCATGACTGCAGGGGAAACTGTAATGCCACAAACAGACAGTAAATCTCCTTTTTCTCTGCTTTATCATTGTCCCAAACGTCCATTGAATGCATTTAGTTATTTCACAGCAGCCGCTATTTTGCTGCTAGTTTCGATTTACTGATCAGTAGCGATGTGAGTAGATGTTGTGTTTTGATAGATGGTTGATGTATATGTATCAAAATTTCAAAAACATGTCTGGGTATAGATAACTTCGTGCACCTGAGAAAACTAATTTGTCACATAAAATTGAACATTTAAATTGAAATGGATTTATCGCATTTTGTAGTGAAACCCATCAAATATATTCCCTAAAAAGAAGCAAACTTGTATTAACTTGCTTTTACAAAGACAAAGTCTAAAAGTCTATACACACCTGCTAAAAGTAGGTGGGGAAGGAAGGAAGGAAAAAGTGAAAGATGAAGGAAGGAAGATTAAAAGAAAAGGAAAAAAGAATGAATAGAGACTAGATCACCTCTTGGGCTCTAAACATCATTCGTCATCAGTGAAGTGATTCTGATTAATCAGTGGATTCAGCAGAAGTTTCTTTTCACCTTTTTTGTTTCCTCCGACTGCTGAGCCAAAGAGGTGAGAAAGCCTGTACAGTATCTTACTGTCGAAACAGTAAATATTAGATATGCCCTGGAACACAGCAAAGGCCATCGTCACCAAGCGGATAAAACAGAGCACCAGGGTGACGTTACCAAGAAAAGGGCGTCCCTACAAAACTGACATCAGGACACGAAGTAAACAAAGCAGGGATGCTGGAACGTTCCAGTCTTTCCCTTATCATCAGTCAATCACTTCTTATCACTTCTCCATCGGGGACTGGAGCGCTAAATACCAAACTCATTTGCAGCCTGAATACGATGATACATTTTATATCCACTATATAGTGCTATAAGATTCAACAGTGATAAGGGATTTAAGCCTTACATTTAGCATGTTAACCTATAAAACTCAAGGAGTATAACAAATTAATTTGATTCATAAACATGATTAACACATGTGATGAGATTATACTATATATTGTAGATAATATTTTATTATAAGAACTTCTGATCTTATAATAAAATATTATAAGAACTGGCCCAAGTAGCTAAAGGTCTTGCTAGCTAGCTGGTGATTTATATAGCTAGTTTTTTACTAATACCACTATTAGTATCACCTGATATTCTTATTTATATTATAACTATGTTAGAATAAAAAATTATAACATTTAATTATTCAATACATACCATCAAGGAACCATTTATATACTACTTTGCATAAAGTTACGCAGTTAATGCAAGCTGTTGCTAACTGTTGTCTAGAACAATACTACAAGTGTAGCTATACTTTTAGGAGGATAGAGTGAGATAGAAAAAATAATTAAGGGTTTTGTAAGAAACCTTATTTTTTGCATGTACTACTATCCAGGAACCTACTCAACTGGGCTAAGCTAGGTAGTTCTTACATAATTGTGTTACTTTAACAGTTACAACTCCACTTTGGGACTAAAAGCTTTGGTACTTATTACCAAAAAACAGTATTCTTGTCAGAGAGAACTTGAGGAAGAAAGCTAAGAACCCTTGACCACCCAAAGCACCCTTGAGAAACTCTTTTTTCCTATAGTGCACTTCATATTCGACCCTCAGATTCACACTGCAGGTTCAACTTTCAGAAAAAAAGTCCAAAATGTTGTGCAGACAACAATGAAAGCCACAAGACCCTCTCGCATTCTTCCAGGGTTTGTTGGCAGGATTTTTCTCCTTTGAGCCTATAGTAGACATTATCTACCCCCTCTGCTCTGTCTACCTCCCACTCTCTCTCTGTCTTTCTCCAACACCCCCTTCCTTCTCTCCTTCATTCCCTCACTCTAGCTCCAAGACTCAGATATTCCCCTCCCCCATTCTCTCTCTCTCTATCTCTCACTCTCTTTCTCTCTCTCTCTAACAGTTCAGACCCCTTCACCTAGGCCTCCAGGAGCTGTGCTCCAGTTGTGGTTCCTTCTTGGTTCTCCTGTCGCTTTGTGGAGATGGATGGCTGCACGGGTTGGCTTGCATGATCACGTTGCCATATGCACTTTCCACAACAGTCGAGTTGAAAGCTTCAAACCCCTTTTTCCATGTACACAATAAAAGATTTATTTCAGATCCTATCCATAAACGTTAATCAGTTTGATTGTAAGTCCATTCGTACTCTTGAAGCAAATCCAAAAATAACCCTGAACCAACCATTATTTAAAGAGAAATGACTTTTGGAGATAAACAAGAGAACTACTCACTGCAACACAGTAGGAATTTTGAAAACAAGTAAAGTCCCCAGTACCTCACAATAAATCAGTACAAAATCACCTGCAAGTAAATGTCATGGCAGTTCCAATATAAAAAAAGAATAATAAGACCACTAATGAAAGCTCTCTCCTATGACTTATGACTCACTAATCAGATGACGTACAGTCTCTCTGTGGTTTCTGCAGCTTGTGGTCCAGGCCCTCAAAGAAAACAAGCAATTATTGCCGTAGCTCACGTTTTTAACTTTTAGACTGACTACAGGGCTCCTGAATTTCTCTGGTTGGACTTCTAATAATAAAAGTCAAACATGGTGACAGCAATTTCAGGGCTTGGAACTCTTATAAAGTTGAGAAGAGTAAATACTGTATTATAGGTCTCCTGCGCCACTGACACTTGAACCCTAATAAAAAACCCTAAATTCAATACATGAATCTCCAATTAACCCACCAATTCAACAACAAAGTACCCACAAATTAACTCACCAATTAACCCAGCAATTAAACCACAAAGCAACTTACAAATTAACTCACACATTAACACACCAATTATCCCACCATTTAATCCCAATTAAATCATAAAATAGCTCACAAGCTAACCTACAAGTCAATTTACCAATGAAGCCACCTAGAAATTTACCAATTAACCCACCAATTAACTCATTAACACTCAAATGTAATCACCAATTAACGCACCATTAAATCACCAATTAACCCAACAATTATCCCACCAAGTAACTCTTCAATTAACACACCAATTAAGTCAACACTTAACCCACAATTTAACCCACTAATGAACCCACCAGTTTAATTACCAATTAACCAACTAATTTAACCACAAATTAATCCATTAATTAATTCGCCATTTAACTCATCAATTAACCAACCAACAAAATCACCAATTAACTTACCAATGAACCCACCACTGCCACCATAAGCAGAAGCCAATCAGTGACCAGGTGGTATGATGTGGCACATCTCCAAAATAACAGTCATTCACACACTTTCTCTTCAAGTTACCTAGCACAACCTCAGCAACTCAGCTTGTTACAGCGAAACCACAAAATATATAATTTACCTTTGTCTCTGACAAAGCACTGAAACGGGAGACTCCTTCCAAAAATGTTAAACACCACCTTGCTTCTTCATTATAGGTTTTCCCCTTTCCTAATGACAAGTTTTACATCATTCCAGAATTAGACTTTGACAGACAGACGGACGAATAGATAATCTTAGTTCCTGAATGAGTGTATAAATGCAAACATTATCACAACTGACAAAAATAATCCAAAATATCCTAAAAATTCTAGAATGTTTCTGCATATGTTTCTAGAATTACCTTTACAGGGATGATTATAACTTTTACACACATACTGTACATTACTTGAAATAAAATATAAATATCCCTCCACAGCATGTAGTTTATGTCTGTTAGTTCAGATTTATTGAAAGCCAAGTTGTAAGAAAGAAAATAAAATGTAGCCTGGGCTGGATAAAAGTTATCTAGATATAGTCTGATTTCTTTTGAAATGTTCTCTAAACACTGGTGTTTCAGTACCTAGAGCTTCAGTGGAAACAATGATGATGATGATGATGATGGTTTCACTGTGACTCAGACGGATTGTTTTACTCTTCTCCAGACTTGTACACACAGTTAACATTTTTGTGGTTTTCTGTCCACTAGGAACGCCAAAACCTCCACAACAATAACAGTGTGTTGCAGAATTCTGAGAATATTATGAATCATTATTGAAAGTATTATCTAATTCATATTGTGAAGCATCTTTAAAATAATTTTTGGTTTAGGTAGTTGTCACAGTCTGCCTGGTCACCTGAGGAGGACACAATAAAAGCGGCTATAAAACACACAGAGAGAACATAATGCACGCTCAGCATTTTGCTGCGGCAAGCAGAAATGAAATAAATAAATAAATAATAAGAACAAACGGTGTAAAAATAGAAATATATAATGTTTCCATGCAGCAGGGAGGCACAAAGGAAGATGTGACACTCATCTTTCTTAAGCCGAATCACTGATACTATAAGTACAAATTGGACTGAACGACACAGATAAGGACAATTTTGCTTATTTTTCTTTGGCTACACACTTAAAAATAAATTTAATTGACAAATATTTTAACCAAGTTTGTTCTGGAAATAAACAAAAAAACGCCGGTCTTGCCTTTGGTATAGAGCCAAAAAATTATGTATATATATATATATATAAAAAAAAAAAGCAATTGATTTACAGAAAAAGATTGTTGCTGAGACAGTTATTTTTAGCTAGATTCACCTCGCAGCTTCAGCACGAGGTGGAAAAGTAAAGGGAAAATTTAAAAACTGAGGAAAACTGGATTTCTTTGCAAATCCTTCCATTTAAGCACCAAGCTAACATTTCTGCTCTTGTAAACTCAGTGTGTGTGTGTGTGTGTAGAACTTTGTATTCTCATTACCGCACTTGCTAATCAGCACGAGTCCTCTGAGGATCCGCCGTCACTCTGATGAAGACTAATTACTCAGAAACTGGAGTTAAAACACACCGAGATGCATCTTTAATTTAATTGCTCCAATTATCAAAACGATCGGGTCCTGACACGAATGTCTGAAACGTTAGCATCGATGTGATGCTTATCTTAAAAACAATTGATTTTTTTTTTTTAAACGAAACCAAGGGGCTGTGATTTAAAAGAAAACAAACAAAAAAAAACATTCTTCTGTAGCTCAGAGATAAGTTACATAATCAACACAGAGCTAATTAGAGAACTCGGTAATTACGGTGACGTAGAGCAGCGCTGGGATGATAACCACGTCGGCGTAGCAGACTTTGTTTTGAAAGCTTATCGTTAAATCTCTTTCTCACGGAGACAACCAAGCCTGAGGCACAGTGACCTTTGACCTCTGCAAATAACAAACCCAAAGAGTTGATTTTCCTTAAACTATCTGTCAGTGAGAAAAATCATTTTCTAGGTCGGAAGACGTGTTATGATAACCATCCAACATGATATTAACAGAAATGATCACTGTGCTCACAAGATATTTTTTTTTAACAACATTAACTTATGAGCTAAGTCCTACTGTAGCTACTCATCAATGCTAAGTTCAAGTTATACTTTGAATAGTACATATAATTTACCAACACATCTGAGGTAAATGTTAATGGGTTTTGATTTGAAATAACCGAAGTATGTAGTTAGGTAAAGCCTTTTTAAAGTACTTTGCCAACACACCTTAGAAACATTTTGATGTTCTGTATTTTTCCCCCCACATCTTTACCATCAATTAATCTAGACTTTGTCCGTATAAATAATTTATGAGCTATATCCTGGCTAGCCATCAATGCTAAGTTCAAGCAAAGTATAATTATAGTTGTATAAATGCTTTTCCTAGCAATCAGACCAACAAATCTGAGGTAAATGTCGATGATTTTATCTTAACCATCAATGAAAATTTTACTTTGCTCATATAAAGACTTACAGTATGAGCCAATTCCTTGTTACCAATCAATGCTAAGTTGAAGTAAGTTATAATTATAGTAGTAACCAGTCTTTTTCTGGTAATTTACCAACACATCTGAGGTAAATGTTGATGGATTTTGTCTCATTTCCACAATCATTATGATTGTAATCATCCATACTGTATATACAGTAACTGCTATGTAATAGCTTTTTAAAGTACTTTGCCAACACACCTGAGGAAAATTTTGATATTCTGGATGATTTTTTTCACATCTCGGTCATCACTGAACCTCGACTTTGTCCATATAAATAATTTATGAGCTAAATACTAGATATCAATCAATACTAACTTCAATTAAGGTATAATTATAGCCGTATAAAGACTTTTCCTAGCAAGTAAACCAGCACACCTTAGGTAAATGTTAATATGTCTGATAATTTTGTCATATCTTAACCATCAAAGAATATTTACTTTGCCCATATAAAGACATATGCGCCAGGCCCTAGCTACCAATCAATGCAAAATTCAAGTACGAAGGTATAATTAATAGTAACTAGCCTTTTCCTGATAATTTACCAACGCATCTGAGGTAAATGTTGATGTTCACAATAGGTTTTGACAGTCACTGTCTTAAGGCATTTCATTAACATATGACTTTCAGTCATAATCCAAAATGTTTAAAAATGTTGAAATTGCTGATGGGTTTTGTTTCATTTTAAGAGTTACACAGCTTTTAAATTATTACTAAAAAATCAATAAAATTGGTGAAATAATAGCTAGCAATCAATGCTAAGTTTAAGTCTAAATGTAATAGGGCAGAGTCTTGTCCTTGTATGTTACTAACATTTCTGAGTTTAATGTTGACATTCCCAGCATTTTTGTCATATTTTCACCACCATTGTTCCTTCACACTGCCCGTATAAAACGCTTACTAGCTGGTGATTGATGCTAAGTGCAATAAACGTGTCATTTTAATGTTGCAGAGCCTTTTCCTAGTTATTAATCAACATGTCTGAGGGAAAGGTTGATGGATTTGTTATGACTGTGTCTCATTTCACTTGTTACAGTACCTATAATCATCTATACAAAGGACTTATTGGTTACATAGTAACCAATTATGGCTTTCCTATAATAATTTATATGTATAATTTATATAATGATCATTGCTCATTTTTAGGAAGGATGCTAATCATTTTTGAGAGCACTATAGAGTGAGCACTGAGATTGATCTCGATTTCAGACGCGACACGTAGCACATTTTAGTGCGTTTCTACTGTGATAGACCTGATTGGTCGTGTAAAGCTTCGATCACTGAAGGAAAATCTTTCAGCGACAGACAAGATACCCTAGGAACATTTGAAACCATTAGCAGTAAAGCATTTGACGTCCTCACATTGTGTCAATCCTGTTATTAGAGGCTTGCATTCTCCGTTCCCCTCGAGAGATCTCTACTTCCATCTTAAGGTCTGCTCAGTTCTTTATCAGCTCAAGTTAAGTTTGTTAAATGAGCCCTTGGAGGATTGAGCCCTGGGGCTGTTATTAAATTAAATTCTTTAGAAGACAGAGCTTAAAGGAATAACTTGTCTCCAGATTAAATACACAAAGTGAAATTAAAATTGGTATTTCCAAATTGTTTGCACTTAGCTCTTGGTGTTACAGGCACCACACGCTATAGTACGTATATCCAACAAAAAACTAATTTTTGAAGCTATTCCTGTTTTAATTTTATATGTCATGAATTCTGGGGAAATGTTCAATGACTCATACCTGAACTAATCATCTGTTCATCCAATGAAATGCTCTCTAAGTGCAATGAAGGGATTCTGTTCTCTTTTCCAACCCTCGTTTACTAAAAAAAAAAATGGTTTGACAATTGAGTTTAGACAAACATTGAACAAAACAATTTCTCACACAAGAAATTTGACGCTCTAAGTTCAACCACTGCTTCGAACGTCACACGATGAGTTTTAAGACCAATGATCTCATCTGTCTTACAATGCATGGCTTTTTTACTTATATGTACTTTAAATCTCACAGTAGAACGTCTGCGAGAACTAAATGTGATCAAAATATGTAAAGAAATAAATTTGGGTGAGACAGACTTTCATGACGAGTGAGAGCACCAGTGCGGTTGATCTTTCTCTGAGTCACTCCTTCGATAAGCAGATGAGACGAATCAGGTGTCTCTGTCTAAGGCGGGGGGAGGGGGGGCGTTGGTCGTCATGAGACAGAACAAAGTGGAGGACGCTCCTTGTGAAAGCGACTCCATTTTTGTCTCCTTCTCCAGCTGTCAGCTAGCACGCCGTCCCATGAGGGGGGTCGAGGGGTGGGACGGTGCTTGTTGCCACGGTGACAGGAGGCCACATGTCTTAAGGGCTTCTCTCCGGTCAAAAGGGCTCATTGTTCTGTCGCTAAGCCGACTTCTCCCTCCCTCACGCCCTCCTTCCCTCCCTCTGTCCGTCCATCCCACTCTGGATGGGAACAAACAGTTAGTACAACCATTAGGACTCCAATGGTGAGACACACACACACACACAGGCTCATCTGCAGACGTCTCCTCAGAGGGCACGCGAGGCCAGACGTCTCAGGGAAAATCCCACTGTGAACAAAAGAAAATGAATATTTTATGAATTAATTAAACACCAATGAGAATAAAGTACATTTAATATAAAAATAATTTGCATAATTATATTCTACAAGTTTAAAGAACATTTTAAAACCCTTTAACTTCATGCACACTGTATTTTACCGTAGTTTAAAGCCGATCGTCACAAGGTTATAGGTTCAAGTCCCAGAGAGCCTTGAGGAGCTTTCAGTCCACTAGATGGCGCTCTTCACCAACCACAACTGAAAATATTGATTTGCCCAAACAATTCTTCAAATAAAAGTTCTATCCATCCACCAGATGGCAATCTTACTCCGTCTCCAAGGTGAGAACTGAATTTTGTCATTCGTTTAGCTGATCCTGTCTCTGATTTAATCCTATTGTCCTTCCAAGCACTTGGGTTATGGGCAACAGAGCAGCCATTATAATGATGCTCAGGGTTTAAAATTGTACATGCGTGGTCAGAAGGTTGTGAGGACGTCCAGAGAGCACTGGGTTGGTTCCTCCAGTTAAAACTTCTCAGCTTCTCTCAGCTCATTTATGAATCTCTTCAAAGAAAAACATCTCGGTGATGATTAAGGACTTTCAAACAATAAAAAGTAAATCTTTGTGAGCAAGATGCAGACCTTAGGTCAGGAAAAAAGAAAAAAAGACACTATAGTCACAGTGTTTGTTTAGTGTTTTAACTGAATTAAGTCTGTATGAAGCAGGGCTTGTGTCTCTGGCCTTGTATTCATGAGTAGATAATAACATTAATATAAGATTTATTATACAATAATTAGTCCTGACCAAGTAACCTGATTGGACGAGGGCGATAACACGAGTGGTGGTGATAGTCATTAACTGCCCTGGGACATTTAACTATAAGTATATGTAGACGTTAATGACTGTGTGTCTCAGCGTGGGTGAGAGTAGGTCTGGACGGTCCACAGTACTGAGGAGCTGCCTGACAAAACCCACCTTCACAACCAGACACAGTAGCACTTTCACATCTGATAACGTTATGTCAACACACTGAATGCTTAATGTTTTATCACTAAGTCGTTCTAAATCGCCTCCATGTTTTTTTTTAAATTTACGCTTAAGCCAAACTACAAAGCTAACTCGCTTCTACCACAAGGCTGAATCCCAAATCCCTCTCTAACTCCTGATCAAGGGGACTAATTGGTGCGTGGAACAAGGGATTGTAGACCCTACTTAGGACACTAACTTTCCATTTAACGATATTTGGGATTCGACCCTTTGAAGTTAACGGAGTGGATGTTCTAATGTGAAATAAGTGGAAATATAATGTAAATCTGGTAAGTTTCTCAGGACTGAGATGTAACTCATAAATCTCATTTCTTACGGTGGATTTATTGCAATTGCACTACAAGTGAGAGAAAAATATTTTAATGCTAATGCTGTTTGTGTTGTACGTTGTTCTGTAAAGCTCTGCTCCCATTGCTCCAGTGTAACGCTAAATTTGAATGCTGCTTTCTCCTGCTCGAGGCTGATAATGCACAGAATATTCATTCATTCATTCATTTTCTATACCGCTTAATCCTGTGTTCAGGGTCGCGGGGGATGCACAGAATAGTACGTCTTAAATGGGAGTTTAATAAGTAATGAGCTTAAATCCTGTTCAATACTGTGACTCATTCCATGAAATACCTTTTAAACCCTTTTACGAATATAAAAGGGTCTGAGAGTTCTTGCAGTCGGAAGAGGACGAATAGCGCTTTTCTCAGAGTGTGTTACGCCGCCCCCTAATGGTGCATGAGCGTCAGTGCAAAACAATTTAGGCAGCTTTTAATTAATTTTTTTTAAACAGACTTCACACTGGCTTTGGCGTGATTAGGGGTGAGACGCTAGACAGGTGGAAGTTGGTACGGTGACCCCTAGGGACAAAGCACAAGCATTACACATAAACGTTTAAGCACATGTTTAAACAACTACGATGCCAATATTCAATAAACTTTATCCTGTTTCCATAGTAATAAACAACGCAAAGGTTTGAATAACTTTGGAATAAATTGGTATTTTCTCATCTGTGTGACCTGGAGGTCATCATGCTCATTACTCCCCCCTACTGTCCCGGAGCACTTCCTGTATAACAGATCTCTTCTGTAGCACTTTTCTTTCTGCATGTGCTTTGGATTCCGGATGCGGTTTTGCTTTTACAGCACGTTTCCCTAACGTTTGTGCTTTCACTTTTGTATGCACATTGTCCTTAGGGGTCACGTTAAATTGAAAAACTGAATTGAAAAGCCATGACTAAATTAAATCAAGGGAACAAAATAATGAAAAAAAGGAAGAAGAAGAAAAAGATGTGCCTTGGAATTAAACCTGATACAAGTGCGGTACAATCCCCAGACTGTTCTAGACAATAAATGTTGGCTGCATTGTACCTTGTACAGTGTTTTTATTTCCTTCCTTGCTTTTTTCATGAAGACGCGACAATAGATCAGGCTTGACAAACAACCCAAAACTTCATAATTATGATTTCTTGAGTCTGTGCGGGGAAAAATACTTCCCTTAGACACTTTCTCCTTAGCAGAACTATTAAAGAATGAAATGTCGCTGCGAGGATGACCCGAGTGAAATGGCTTACAGAAACTTTGATAGCATTATGTCCTTAGGGAAAAACACTCCGCAGACAAAAACCACAGCGAGATCAATTCAAACTCCTGTTCAGTGGGCAGAAAAGACTTTTATTTTTATTTTTTTTGTCAAATGGAATCGTGCTTTAAGTGGTGAAATGCAGTGTGAAAAATTACTGACAGCAGTAAGCAGCGACGGGAGTTTGTGTTTGTTAAAGTCTTGAAGTGCGACATAACTAGAATACAAAACTGAATTCAATTACAGGCCGCTTTCAAACACAATTACGCTCGAACACCAGGAAACGGTTTGTCGCGTTGATGCTCAGGGCTTCACTAATCACACAGTGTTTACTTAATGATTTGTACAGAAACAAAAACGTACCTAACCTTACACCACATTGGGTTTAAAAGTTAATCGTTTAAAGTTAATAGATGTTTTTCTAATAAGAAAAACTTTTGCAAAGCGTTCAATCATCAGAACGACGGACACGCGGCTCCAGATGGACTGAAATGCGCTTAATGTTTGTGTTTTTTCCGTCCAATCAATCAATCAATTAATTAATAAATAAATAAATGAGCAAAAATCCTAAATCGTGTGAGAATCTCTCTCATCTGCCCGGTACATGACTGTGAGTGATCACACTGTACAGTCTCACGTACGGAGTGTGTATGTTATATAAGTTTTATAAGGAAATGAGCTGCTTATTTTTACCGAACATCCCGCAGAACCAGACACACGGTCCCTTTGGGGACTTTTCTTTTCATTTCATGCAGCCGTTTTTTTTTTCCATGTCTGAAAAGTGGTCTTTTATATAATTTGCTGCTTTTCTTTTCTGGATTACAGATATTTCCCTGTAAGATTTATTTCTTTATTTTTTCTGAAATACTAAGGTTTGAAAATCAGAAATGTTCAAAAAAAAAATTTATAATGAAAAATGTCAAAGTTTGTATGCAAAACACAGGGTGCCTAGACTTTTGCACAGCTCTTTCGTTATTATTAAATAATTTTTTGCCAACAACAGAATGATTTTCTTAAAAGATTTTAAACATTAAGTTTATACTTAACATTTAAGTATAAAGTGAGAATTTTGCAGAACAAAGACGCATCACCGTCAGATATTTATATTTATTTATATAGAAATTTCGCTTTGCTGAGAAAATTTCAGGATGCAATTAAAACATGTCATCTTGTAAAAAATGATAGAAATAACCAGAGGCAAAAACAACACCAATAAAATGTTAATAAAGGCTACAATAGGGCTTAATAAGTTGATGATCATAACACAACTGCAACAACATTAACAACAAAACCTCCAGGTGTACTTTAATAAATTGTTTTATATATATACTCAGCAAAAAAAGAAACGCCCCTTTTTCAGGACTGTGTATTTCAACAATAATGTTGTAAAAATCCA
>JAQQZS010000014.1:21624257-21642041 GCA_030068045.1 Platyallabes tihoni | reverse complement strand
ACTCACTCACTCACTCTCTCACTCACACACTCACTCACTCACTCACTCACTCACTCATACTCACTCACTCACTCACTCATACTCACTCTCTCACTCACTCACTCACTCTCTCACTCACCCACACACTCACTCTCACTCTCTCATTCACTCTCTCTCACTCACTCTCTCACTCTCTCTCTCACTCTCTCTCTCACTCTCTCTCTCACTCACTCACTCACTCGTAAGGAACGAGGTGGGGTACACACACTCAGGGTACCAATTGCACACACACACTCACACACACTTTGGGAACAACAATTATCCTAATCTGCATATCTTTGGACTGTGGAAGGAAACCGGAGCACCCCGAGGAAACCCACCAAGCACAGGGAGAACATGCAAACCCCATGCACACAGACCCCGAGGCGGGAATCGAAAAGCACTGTGACGTGTAACTTCATGTATGACTGGGCGTGTCCCAGGTGGTTAACGACACTAACTGTATGTCTCAGCGTGGGTGAGAGTAGGTCTGTACGGTCCGCAGTACTGAGGAGAGAGCAGCTGTCTGACAAAACCCACATTCACAACCAGAGTCACAGAAGCACTTTCAGTACGGACACACATCTGATAACGTTATGTCGTCTTCAACAAAACGCCGTCTCTGCACTAATCACTTCTAAGTCGCCCTGAATCGCCTTGTGTTGTTTTATTTACACCTAAGCTGAGCTACTAGCTTCTAACACAAGGCTGAATCCCAAATCCCTCTCTAACCCCTGATCAATGGCACTACTTGATGTGTGGAGCAAAGGATTGTAAACCCTACATAGTGCACTAGTTTCCATTTGGAATTCGACATTAAACCAGTAGTTAATGGAGCCGATATTCTAAAGTGGAATAAGTGGAAATATAAATTAAATCTGGTGAGTTTCTCAGGACTGTACACCACCTCCATTCAGCTACACAGTACCTGTATTACACTAACTGTCAATCACCAGCTCCAGCATTCGTGGTTCAACATGTGTGTGGGCGGAGCAAAATAACTGGCTAAATAAAGAAACGATTCATAATCTGTAGATAATAAACAGTGTTTGGGGAACTGTTGTATAAAAGCGATATCACACTCGAGGTCCTGCTGATATCCAGCACAACAGCACGACCCTCGAGTGTGATATTGTTTAACCGAATAAAGTAACGGCATGTAAATAACTAGAATATCAAGCTAGCTAACATCTTAAGTAGGCTAGGTGAAGTAATAACAAGCTTACTATCTACAGTATACTGGCTGTCCACTTTAATAGGAACACTTGCTCTTATCTAAACAGCCAATCATGTTGCAGCAGCATTATACGTGAAATCCTGCAAAGACAGGTCAGCTTCAGTTCATTTCACATCAAACATCTCCTTCTCTCTTCTACGGACTTCTATGTCCTTCACTCATTCTGGTATCTGTTTCTCTCTCTGACACACACACACACACACAAACACCTCTCACTTATGCTCCTTCTTTTATCTCTCTTTCATTTTTTTATCCTTAAAATTTAACTTCAAAGAAAGACGTGTGCACCTCTTTCTACTTACTCCACCCACCCCTTTATCTCTCTCTCTCTCTCTCTCTCTCTCTGGGGTGATTAGTTCAGTTGCAGTTCCAGCTGTGTTCACTGTGACTTTTTGCTCTGCTAATTTGCACAGCTGTGACCACCACACTCACGCAGCATGTGGCAGGTGGGTCATCCTGCAGTGTGTGTGTGTGTGTTCCAGAGTGGTGTTTAAGCATGTATCCATGTTGTTGGAGGTTTGCGAGAGGTTAATATCTATGTGTGTGTGTGTGTGTGTGTGTGTGGGTAGCATTTGTAGTCATACTGTATTCTGCGCAGTCACTTCAATAAATCCACTGTTGAGTGAGTGAGAGAGAGAGAGAGAGAGAGAGGAAGGGAGGGTAATGAGAATGGATTGCACACTGGTCATGTTAGATTGGTGTGTACGTCCGGTGAATGACTAACGAGGTAAGCGAGTCTGCAGTAATTGAGCGATGGAGATCGGGCATTGTTCATAATACTTGCATGCTGAAAACCAATAAGAGACAGAAAGAAAGAGATAAAGATAATTGAGGGAGATAGATCGCTTTTTTTTTTTTTTTCCATTTCTTGGAGTTCCTCCAAATTTGTTCAATTGTCATTTCCAAGGCGAGCATGCTTGGATGATGTTTGGATAAACATGATGCACCTGCTGCTCATGCTACGATATAGAGCAGCTTAACTCTCAGAGCAAAGTACTAACTTCAGTCTTACACACACACACACACACACACACACACACACACACACCCTCCCTCACTGACGCTATCGATCGATTAGTGTCACTTTGATTGACATGAATTATTTTTAGTGCCCTAAGATTCAGGCCACAGATGCCAACGACTTTTCTGTTACATTGCATTTAAAACAATAATAGTAGAGCATTCTAGATGTGAGACATGTCCATGTGCACCCTCCACACAGGGCTGTAGTCAAGACCACCATTGTCAAGTCTGAGACCTGGGCTCCTATTCACTAAGCATCTCACAGTAAGTAATCGATCCTAATTGGCCAAAAATCCTCAGAGTGACATAATTTTGGTCCTACTTTTAGGAGTAGGAGTAAGAGCAATTTCATGACATTTTAAAAATAGGAAAACACGCCTTCCTCCAACAAAATGTAGGAGAGGTCCAGAGGTGCTCTGACTGATTAGGAGTAACGAAGAAATGATGTTCAGTGCACGGAGGAGAGAGACGTTTTGGTAATATTGAGTGTCTCAGAGTTCATAAAAGATACGTTCGGACAAAAATGGAATAGGCAGCTTTGGATCAGTCATGAATTGGGTCAAAAATAAGAAACCAAACTTTGCTCTTACAGCACCACAGATCCTGCAGTCATCAGATTCATACATTTCCCCAAAACGCAGAGTGAAATCAAAGAAAAACATGGAGATCGCTGGTTAAAATAATTGTCTGTAAATAATTGACTGTCAGGGACCAGGACCAATAGTTGTATTTGAAGGTTAGTTTACTTTTTTACTTAATGAGATACAGTAGCTGAATAGTTGATTAATATGACTGAATTTCGATTTACTATAAATTTACAGGAATTATGGACCGGCATTATTGCGAAGAATATGGGGAGAACATGCAAACTCCACGCGCACACAATCGAGGTGGGACTTAAACCCGTGATTCACAGTGCTAAGGCTTATGCTTCATCTTTATTTTTATTGCCAAATCACAAAACCAGCTGGGTGCACACTGCCACCTACTGTACTGCTGTGTGTTAATGCAGAAGTGTCCTCGGGTACTGAACAACATTACTAATGTAGTCATTAGGAAGAGGGAAAGCGGTGAAAATTGTACTCTGATGTGGTATAATCTTGATCATGACTTGGCCTCAACCAATCAATCAACCTCAACCAACGTCAGGTTACTTCAAGACAAAGGTCATATCCGGATTTTTTTTTTTAGGAAATTCCAAGGAAAAGTTGCTAATTAATGTGAGTCAGTACAACTCTAGACTCAAGACCTACATCACTTGGGGGGTGTGGCTGGTCACTGGGTGTGGCTGGTGATCATTTCATTCTGTTCCAGAACCAGTTGAAAGACAGGAGGATCCAACTCTATTACCCAAATCAGCTTGGTATTCCCACCTGAATCCCCATTCGGTGCAGGTAGGGAACCTTGGAGAGGAAAGTGCTGGCCGACAAACGTGATGGCTCGAGGCAAATAGACCAGTGTTTGCATGATGAGGTGTTTTTGGCTCTATAGGACGTCCCCTGCAGGGTAATGCACCAGTCGAAGGCCAACGCAACACTTATGGGCTTTTTCACCTCCATGTCCTCCGGTCAGTCTGTGCTAGAGTCCAATAAATTCAACACACGGACCACCGAGCCAAGTCTTGTGTTACAGGTTGAGGTAATAGTGCCTGCCAGCTCAGTCAGGAGTAAATAAATGACCTGCACGCCGGGGGGAAAGAGTCGGACAAAAAAATGGCAGCTGTTTCATTTGCCTTGATGCCAAGCACCGAGCTTTTCCTTTCTGGAACAAGAAGAGATTTTTTTTTGTGTGTGTGTGTGTGTGTGTGTGTGTGTGTATCAGTGTGAGCTAATAATAAGGATTAAACATGCTGTATTCTACACCGTCACATCAGTACAGCTCTCGTGGAGAGACAGTCAGCGAGAGGGAGGGGAATGAAACCGGACTACACAGGAGTCGTATTAGTCCGGTCATGAGGATGAGTGAAGGCATGATATTACTGTGTGATGGCGGAGCTCGATAACAAAGCCTGCGATGACGATCAGGACTGAACGGGTTTGTGATTCTTACATCCTGAAAAACAACCGCTATCTCACGGTCACCTCTGACCAAAAAATTCCTACTCGATTAGAGTGGTACAAGGAGGACGTGCATGGTATCAGTCATATACAGGTGTACATGCCTGACAAAAACAGATAAGTAGATTGCATTGACACACTGTTGGAAAATAAAATGCTAATTGTTCCTACTTTATTCCACTGCTAATTAGCCTAAGACCATTTAAACAATACGGAGGATGAGATTGCAGCTTTAAGAAATGCAACACAAGAAAACTGATGAATTGAGCTGATTGTCAAGATGAACATTTTGTTGTATTGACACGATAAGTCTGACTTCATATACGTCAGGAAATCTCCAAACTCTGGAGGACGGTGTCACGTGGCAGAACGTGCTACTGTGGTTTAACCTTCACACACTCAGGGTTTCTCGAGCTTGCTATCAGACACTGAAGTTAACTCATTTCGAGTGGATTGTGGGTTGATGTTTGAGCTGCGGAATGACCTACGGGCTCCTTCAGCTAGTCTGTCTCTCTGATAGATGCAGCGCGAAAACAATAAAAGCCATCAAACTCATCTTCAAGGAACACTTTGGAACGTTTTATACTCTTTCCATGAGACAGCGTGAAAGCTTTTAAGCCCAAACCGACCGGCTGTTCTGGTAAAAAAAAAATGGCGTTTTAGTTGCCCAGCAATCAGCACTACTGAGTATTGAGGAATAACATACAGTACGCAGCACACAGTGTAGCTTCACGAACGGCTCCGTCATCGTTTCCTACAACAGAATTATACAGTCACGCGATGATTGCAGTTTAATGATGACCAACTAACAATCTACTGTGTAGGACAATGAGATATAGTGGTGTATTAGACTGCAGTAATGGCAGTAATCCTCCGTATTCCGAAGTCATGATCGGACTGCCTGCTTCACGACTGAAATTCCGGCCTCCCAGGAACTCCTTTAACATGTGGAAATGGCTAGGAGCAAGGTGTTTTACTGCGACTTCAGGCGGTGAGTCTCATCACCGTACTGTGCCTGAAGTCTTCTGTAAATGCTATTTAGTTTCACGCATTCATTTACCAGAACGTTCATCACAAGTCCCCGTTTGACTTGAACACCAATTAGGCTCAAACTTTTATTCGTCACATACACATTACTGCACAGTAAAAATCTTTATTCTTCGCATGTCCCCGCTTCTTGTTAGCAGGCAGGGGTCCGAGCGCAGGGTCAGCACATTATTTGGCGCCTCTGGAGCAGACATGGTTAAGGGCCTTGCTCAAGGGCCCAACAGTGGAAACCCGGCGGAGCTGGGGCTCGAACCGTCGACCTTCCGATCATTAACTCAGAACCACACTGAGCCACCACCGCGTCCACAGCTGCTGATTTGAAATGGTGAAGCCTGGAAAAACACTTCATATAGTAAAATTTTCTACTTCAAAGAGTTCTTAAATACTTGCAGGTTTTGATAAACTATAATAGGACTACCTTGACCAGATTGTAGCAATTAAAGATTTCATTCCAATGCCACAGAAAAAACGCCTCCCTCAGCATTTATAAGCTTATCATTACTGACAGAATTGGTCATTACATCATTGTTATTTTCTCCCCAATTTAGTAGTAACCGATTCCCTCCCCTGCCGTAGGGCCCCACCAGCCCCCCCGTTAAGCTACCAACCAGGAGGATGACTTGTGTTGCCAGCTAAACGCAACTCCTGCTCAATGTGCCGACACTCTTGACGGAAAATGCTATCTGCCCACTTCCACCTGCGTGAATCCCCCAAACAGACAAGTTCCCTAGTGATGTAGGATCGCGAGTATGACACCCCTCCCCCGCTCATAGCTCGGCCAATTTGTCTCTCGGCCATGAACAGCCTTAGGATGATCGAAATTCAAACCTGCGATCTCTGGACCACAGGACGAATGATGCGCCATACTCAACAGCCGATTGGCAGATTAAATAGAATTACGAGTTTACGATAAGAAATATTGATCATCACTTTGATTAATAAAAGAATGTCAAAATACACTCTGTTGTTTACTTTGTGAAATCAGTTACATGTGCTGCAGTTACCCCCTTATCCTGAGACACTTTAGACGTTACTTTTATTTCATTATATATCCGAGCAGATGAGGGTTAAGGGACTTGCTCAAGGGCCCAACAGAGACAACCCATGGGTGGGATTTGACCCTAGGACCTTCTGATCAGTAGTCCAATGTGAAATTTTTAATTCTATTTGGTCCCATATACCTGTACAACAGCCAGTCAAAAGTTTTGAAATGTTCTTTTCTGATTTGTATTTATTTCTACTTTGAAAAAGGCATCCAAAATACACAATAATCTCCTTTGAACAGTTAATATTGAGATGTATATCTGCTACTTCTGCTCTGTAAAGCTTCATAACGGCTCTAATCTGAGGTGCTGTTTGAGGTTAATTGGTGATTTCTGAGGCTGGTGACTCTAAATTGAGAGGACAGTTTTGGTCTTGTTTTCCTGAGAAGGTCTTCATGAAGGACAGTTTCATCATCATGGAGCTTGATGGGTTTTACAAACACACTCGACACAATACTGTTCTTGTAGGAACTGTTCCAGAACAGCTGACCTTCATGTCTTAAAATAATAACTAATGCCATATGTGTTATTTCATCGTTTTGAAAAATCTACAGATTTACGAATAACATTTTTTATGCTTTCATTTTATATTCGCTACTAAATCCTGAAAGAGTCCTGTGTGTTTATACTTGAAGACTTTTATTGAACATTTGAGGAAGGAGTCTCTAGCGTCAGCAATTTTGTACATCTCTGATGTAAAGCGCAAAGTTTTTACAGTTTCTTGGCAATGTACAAAGCTGTTATTTTCCCCTTATATTCACCTCAAGACATTTACATTTATGAGAGATCGTTATCCAGAGTGACTTACATAAAGTGCTTTTGATGTTTCCATTATTAAATACTTCCTTACATCGGGTCTATGGATAATGAATAGAAGTACCTTCAGTCAAACTCTAGAACATTGAAGATATGATTTTCATTGAACAATATTACTCCAGTGATCTACACTTTTATTTAGAAATTGATTGGAACGAAATATAAATAAATTTGGATATTTGGTCTCTTAGTACCGCCTTTATTACATTGCTTTTCATCCCCGAGATTTTCTTTCAATATGACTCTCCGCTTTAACATTTGGCTTTGCACCGTAACATCATGTCGCACACATCACACCTTTAATGTCAACAGAAACTCGAACGATGTAATGACACACGACCGAGGATGACATTTCGTGAAATGAACTTTATTTCTTGTGAATATGTACATATATAAAAAATAAGGACATATGTACATTAATAATAAATATCGACATTTGGAGTTTTTTTTTTTGTACAAGCGAAATAAGTTACTAAACATTATACTTAAAATTATAAAATAATAATAATATCAGTAAAAAAAAAAACAACAACCACAAGACATGTTTATTAAAAAAGCAGGCAGTAAAGAAAGAAAGAAACAAACAAACAAACAAATAAACAAAAAACAGGTACTTTAAAAGAGCAGATTAACATTTAGCCATAAAATAGCTGAAATGTTGTCTCTGTAACATGACATGGGCCATGCGGTATATGTGTGTGTGTGTGTGTGTGTGTGTGTGTGAGAGATATGGAGAGAAACACCTCTAAGAAAATCAGTACAGCAATAAAAATGTACAGAATTTCCAACGCCTTCATTCATCACATGGGCTGTGTTTCATTCCTCCACCTCCGCCTGCAGCAGCATATAGTGTGCACTTGCTAACATTAAGGTCACCTTGTAAACCAGATTTATAAACGGCTTCAGCTCGAAGTGCACTCCATCACTCAAGGCTTTTTATTCGGCAAACGAGGCTGTGTGTCGGTCTCAACTCTCTGCCCTTGCCACCTGTGAAGTGCACTCCAACTCGCTAAAAAGTAAACGTGCAGCACTTCACTTAATACGAGTGGACGAACAACAGAAGTTTAACCCTTCTGCTCTTGACCCCTATTCAGTGAATGAAGTCCACTCGATGACTTTAAAGTCTGAGCCTCGTCTCGATCGCTGTCCTCGACTCAGTCGATGTAGTGCACTTGCTGCTCACTCCACGGGCTGTGTCTCAAACGGCACCCTTCTCAAGTGCACCACATGAAAACGACGGTCAACATACGAGCACGAACGACCTTCAACCAATCACAAGCTTTCGTCGAACTGTTGCTATGGAAACCGTCTCAGTGAATGCGGTTACGCGGCTTTTTGTTTCACAGATTCAATAAAACGGAAGCGATATTGAGTAACGATCTAAAACCGAAACCACCTTGTAGCTTGGCGTGTGCCGCAATCCAGTTTTCATGATACGATTTTACGAATTAATTACGATATTTAAAAAAATAAATAAAAAATATCCGATTAGCATAAACACAGTGATCATTTAAACTTCTTTCATTTCAGCTGCAAGGAAGTAGCTAGCTAATAGGGTAACTGTAGCTAATAGTGTAATAGGGTTAGGGTTAGGGAGTGACCACGGGCCTCCCAGTACAATATCATCACGTTGCTGATTCGATCTGTATTGCGATCATTAATTTATAAAAATTCAGATTAAATATTTTACTTTTCTTTAAATTTGTTACAATTCTTCGCAAATAATTCTGAACACACAGGATGATCTGCGAATAGTTTAGAGTGCTCCACCTGTAGGATTATAAAGGAACTGCAACATTTTACCCCTCCAATGTAAATCTACTATATAAATGTTAACTAATTTTTTTAATTGATTTTGGTTTCAGTGCGGCGATACATGATACAAAAATCGCGATACGTAACTGAATAATTTTTTTCCCATCTCTAGTAGGTAAACCAGTAGCTATTGGATTCTTGTAGGTTTGGTTCCTGCGTACCGTTACTGCGACTATAAAGAGTTTATTGATTCCGTGCGAATATTCAAACTTTCAGCCATGGTGTCGATTGTCTAATTGAGTTTTACGTTTAAATACTGAACTGTATGTTTATCACATTTAAAAGATCCAGAAGCTGTAAAGTTTCTTTGGGAAAGTTTGTACACTACATAAGACTTTAAACAGCAACCGTATTAGCAAACCTTTTTTTCTATTTTGCGGACAAAAGCAATTCAACCACATCACTGTGGAATTCTCGATTCTGATTTGGTCAGAATGTTCTAGAACAGCAGCTCTGACGTTAGTGCAGGTTTCTGTTAGAATGCGCTCATTCTAATACACTGTCGTTTTCACATCAACTGAATAATACAAGGACAATCATCAACATGTCAAGGTGAATTTTTTTCAGTCAATTATAATGGGTGTTCAAGTCAAACCGGGACTTTCAGCTCTGGGATCGTCATTCACGGACGTACGGCCTTCTTTTAAAAATATTTGCGCTGTTCGAATGTTTTACTGCGGCTAAGAGTCTCTAATGTCTAAATGTCAATCACTTTCATTCACTAGAAATTTCATCACAAGTCTCGGTTTGACTTGAACGTTTTGACCCTGTAGCATTTAAGGAAGGAGTCTCCGGTGTCGGCGCTTTAGAACAGTCAAAAGTAAAGCGGTAACTTTAATAACAGACAAACTGATGTTTTTTTTTTTTGTGATTTCTCTGTAACATGAAAGTTTAACACCAAAAACAAAGAAAAAAAAAAAAAAAAAAAAAAGAGAAATCCTGGTAAGGGAACGAGTCTTTTGAGCTGGAACTCACCTGTTTGACAAACATTTTATTCTAAGGGATAAAACTTGTTTTATTATAAGGAGCGTATAAAGGTCCTCACATTTGTCCAAAATATTACGTAATATTCTGATGCCTAAATTATGTTGTTAATAAACATTTCTGCGGTTTCCCGAAGGCCAGTGATTGGCACACGCCTGCCTGTAGCTCGATGTGTAAAAAAGGCCACCCTGAGAGATGACAGATCTTCCCGTGTGTTCGGCTCGAGGACAAGCAAGAAATAGTCATGAAAAAGCTCAAAATTCTCCATTACAGTTACGGGTCTTTCTTTCTTTTTTTTTTTTCCTGACGTTTAGATGACAGAACGAACAGCTGCTTGAAAAAAAGAAATCATGAAGCTGTCATGCCACAAAATATATTGATTTTTTTTTATCTATTTATCAAAAACGACTAACAAACCAAACACTCAGTTCGCTTCTGTAGTAGCAGAAGTTCTTTTCTGTGCAGTGGACGGACTCCGAACTTAAATAAGGAATTAAAACAAAACAAAAGGAACTGATTGAATTAGAAGGAGGAGAAGAAGAAGAAAACCATCTGCAGTCTACTTTGGCTTAGCCCATGCTGAAGAGGCACAGCGAAAATGAACAAAATCCAAAAAAACAAATCACAATGTCTGTTTTTTATTTTTATGTTTTTTTTCTTCCTTTTTTTCTTTAAAGAGTCTGAGTCATGAGTAAGACTTGGTGAACTTTTGCACTTCGGAGAATTAATAACAATAATAATAATAATAACAATAAAAAATAATGCCGGCTTTGTAGAGCTTCATGCAAGAAAGGAGCGCCGGCCGACTGAGTCCGCTGTAGTACCTCACGGATGGATGACCCACGTCCCCTTCTGTTGTACATCAGCAAAAGTGTGAAAATGAGAAAATGTCCTGGTCTGTTGCCTGGCGGTTCAATCCGCGGACGTCTGAGACGCTGAAAAAGAGCAAGAAAGACAGATGTTTACGATTTCATTAAATCTGAATAACTCTTTATAAAATATATGTTTTATTCCGGTTTTGTTACAATTCTAAACTACTACACTGGATGCTGTGAGGTACGAACAGTTTAAGGTGCGCCACCTGTAAGGTTATAGAGGAACTGCAAGATTTTACTACCTCAAATGCAAAAACAAACCAATTTAAACTTAAAAAAAAAAATTTTATATATAGATTTTGGAGTCATGTGACGATGCATGATTTGCCACAAAAAAAAAAATTCAGTTAACTTATGTATTTTTTAAAAAGACTTTTTTGATTTAGGTAACTGAATAACGTAACTTATTATACAGATATGTGGAGTCACATTATTTAACGTAAGATTCTGAAGATTATTCGAAAATCTTATCAGAAATCAGACATGGGGGCGGAGCTCACTTCCTGTATTAGACCTCGGACTGGATGGAGAATCATCAATGTTTTCTTTGAGCGAAACCTTCGCTTTAAGCTATCTAACTTGGGTGATGTCATAGGTTGTCGTGGTGACGTTATATTTTGGGAAGTTAAGTAACTCGAATCGAGACCAATCCTGAAATTCTACCTGCATAACAAATGTGAGCTAGGCTACTGGCTTTTACCTTGATAGCTAGTTAAATTAGCTAATCTTAGCGATGTACGTTATTATGTAATATTATGTTAAATTAACTAACGATAAAAGATTTTTCTAACCAAATTCTCTGATAGGAAAAAACTAAGTTCTACGTATAACAAACATGAGCTAGTTGATTAGCAATTACCTAGATGATTAGCTAAGCTAATTTATTATGGTGAGGACCTAAATGGTAGTTATGGTAGTCATGGCAACATTAAATTCTCCAATCTCAAGGATTGGCTTCCATTAAAAAAATACAATGCACACGGACATCTTCAAACTGGAATAATATTTCTGTAACATGTAAGATTAGCTAGCTAACCAGAAAAGCTAATTAATGTTAATTGATGGACAAATGCTAGTTGTCATGGTAACATGGAACTTCAATAAGTTTGGTTGCTGTTGGATTACCACAATCCTACCTGATTTAGAAATGTGTGCTAGTTTATGTAAGCTGTTGTTAATGATTTTAAAAAATAAATCCTGGTTGTCATGATAACAATACAGTTGATCAGGTCTGGCTGCCTTTAAATACATTTCTTAAATAATTTTTTTCAAGGAAGTGACGATGCAACCTTTGTATAACAAATCTAGTCTACTAGAATTAAGCTGGCTGATGAAAAAATGTTGGTTGTCATGGTAACATATCTTGCCACATTTGTCTGATCACAAGTTTCTGAAACTGAAAACTCACTCACGAAATGAATGTGAGCTAATTTATTAGCTGTTAGCTAGTCGAATAAACTATGTTAGCTTATGTTAGTGACGAACTAAATAGCAGTTGTCATGGTAACACTATATTTTGACAGGTTTGGCTGCTGTTATATAACTGATGATCCACAAAAACCTATTATGTTCATAAATATGTTCATTAGAGATTAGCTAGATGGCCAGCTAAGTTATGTAGCTAAGAGAGTAGGTGTCATGGTAAAATTGTACTTACAAATCTTTAGGCTCTTAAATCAATCTTTAAGCAAACAATGACGCGTACGGAGACTGATAGCGAGTCTATATTGAAATCCAGAGCGATTAACAGACGCAAGCTATCGTGCTAGTTGCTATCCAGCTAAATAGCTAAGGTAGGTAATGTAAGTGATGAACAAAATGCTGGTTGTCATGGTAACTTTATCAATCCACTGCAAATCACAAAACTGTAATGTTGAAATCTTGCTCGTAAACAAATTTTTGATAATTTATTTGTTTAGCAAATTAGCTAGGCTAATTAAAAGGTACTGTAGCTAATGTTGGTATTGGGAAGGTTGTCATGGTAACCTGTTGTTTTGACCAAACCTGGCTGTGGAGAAATAAGATGTGAATACTTAAACAAACAATTGCGAGCTAGGTTACTACATGTAGCTAGCTTCTCAAAATGCTCACCTGTTTCGACTCAGGCGCAGGCTCTGATTGGATAACGTGAGATCAATCCAGCCTTCGGCTTCCAATCAGGGTGAATCTATCCACAGCGAAGTAAATATCCAGACAGGATTCATACGCAGTAATGCACTTATTGAAATGTTTTTTTTTTTTTTTTTTTACAGTAATGATGTACAGTCGTTGGCTTAGCACAAGTTATTTTTTTTCCAAGTCAGCGTCAAAACCAGAGTCTTAGCTCAAGGACGGTGAGATAAACCTCACGTCCTAATGTTCACATTCCACCCCAGGAGACAAAACGTCCCCGCGTCCTTCTCCATTGTCCCCCAATGTCCCGGAAAAATGCGAAGAAAAAACTTTAAATTACAAACGTCGCAATATATTAGTGCTTTGAGACTGAAGACATTCTCAGAAGAAACAAACAAACAAAAAAACAAAACGAGAAAAAACGAGCCGTATAGAAAGTCGTATAGAGTTTGTCTTTCTTTAACAGCTCCCTTCATTTACTTTGTCCTCTCTCTTCTCTTTCACACTTTTTCATTTCCAAAAGTATGATTGTCGTCTTGCTGAAAAGTCCTGTTTTATTTTTGTTCCCCCTTCCCGCCCCTCCCTCGTCCAATCCTGAACCAGAACACAAATAGGTGTGGCTCCTCTCCCGTGTCTGAATGACAGCTCAGTCTGTCCAATGAGATTTTGTATGAAATGAAAATGATATATATATTCATTATATTTTTTTGATGGTGAGATCATGATCATGCCCTGGGCGTTAGCTGCTGGATTGGGTTGATGTCGTTAGCCGAGAGAGAGAGATAAGTAATGTCCAATGGAAGGAAGGGTAGATAGTGAAAGAGAGAGGAAGGATGTTTCTCCGTGAAGGAGGGAGGTAGGCGACTGTTTTGGCGTCTC
Organism: Platyallabes tihoni; assembly: GCA_030068045.1. Taxonomy (NCBI): domain Eukaryota; kingdom Metazoa; phylum Chordata; class Actinopteri; order Siluriformes; family Clariidae; genus Platyallabes; species Platyallabes tihoni. The sequence continues at coordinate 21,628,135 of JAQQZS010000014.1, read as the reverse complement.
TGCTTGTGCTCTAAACTGACGACTCTTCCGGGTTGGCATCAGGCAGGACGCTTCTCTGCTGCAGCGTCCTCCGGAGCTCCTCCTTGAAGGGGCTTGTGTAGTCGTTCTCCCTGGTGCCGATCCCCAGCTTTCCTCCGACTCCTCCTGGATTCATCCCTCCATTCGCCCTGTCCTCGCCCGCTACGCTCAGGCTGAGTCGAACGTACCCATTGGCGCCGGAGTTCCGGATGTTCGTGAGGCTCAGTCGGCTCGGCGAGTGTAGCGGCTGCCCAGGAATTGCGCTCGGAGAAGAAGAGGAAGCGTGTCCAGGCACAATCTTCAACGATCCGTCTGAGTAGTAATAATTAGCGCCAGTTTCCCAGAACCGATCCTCGTCATTGTTTGAACTGGTGGGCATCTTGCTGGGGACGAAACTCGGCGTCTCCTTGGGCAGCGTGATTGGGTAGACCAGCGTACTCTCTAACGGCTTCATCTCGGAAGTTCCCGCTTTCCCCAGTGCTAACTTCAGCCTCCTGCGCAAGTAGAGGGCGCCGGCGAGCAGCACCAGACACGTCACACCTAACGCAATCACCAGTACCCAGAAAAGCCCCATGCTGGCGTCCGGTGCTCGCGCTTCCATAAACACCGGCGCGCTGGCCACCACCGCAACCTGGTAGCGTTCAGTCTGGAATTTCACTCCCTGCTCCTCAGAGTAGCACACGTAGCGTCCGGCCTGGAGGGCGCCAGCCTGGGGCATGACCAGGGCACGGAGGGCGCGGTCAAAACGGGGTCCTGTAGCATCCGAGTCAGATGAGAGCAACAACTCACGCTCGTTGAGCGCCCACGAGGGACGAGCCAGGTTCGAGACAAGCTGGCATGGCAGGACGAGGTCCGAGCCCACCACCACGGTCACGTTCCTCAGCCGGGTATGTTCTGGAACAGGAGGTGAAGGGTGTTACAAATCATGAAACAAAAGCATGATTTATGTCAGATTATTAGTTAGTAACGATTTTTGAGCTGATAGTAAGATGTTGGCCAGCAGTGTGCACTGAGATTCACCTGGACTCGGGATGGAGACAGGCTTATCAAACTTGGCCTTCGCACCTCGATTGAAGCGCTCGAGCATAAGGTCCTGAGTCAGAGTGGACATGGACCTGCAAGGGGAAGGGGTGAGAGATAGATTTGCAGTTACACAAACTCTAATACATATACACACGCTTACACTCTATCTCACACATCCTAATACACCCTGTTTCTGCAAGACCAGAATTGCCAAGTGTACTTCTAGGTACACTTGCACACAGTTTTTGAAGGAACTCAGCAGATACAAATATCTTGGAAAACTAAGCACAGATCTTCTGTGGATGTAAGCTTCCACAAATCCTTCTGTTTCTTCATTTAATCCCGGACTGAACTGACGATGTTGAGACCAGGGCTCTGTGGTGACCAAACCAGGACTCCTTGTTCTTCTATATGCTGAAGATAGTCCTTAATGACTATGGCCTTATGTTTGGGGTCGTTGTCCTTCAGCAGGATAAATTTGGACCCGTTCAGATGGTTCTGCATTATTGATAAGTACAGTATCTGCCTGTACGTCTCTGCACTGAGTACACCATTAATCCTGACTAAATCTTCAACTCCATTTGCAGAAATGCAGCTCAGAACTTGCAAGGAGCAAACCCCACCATGCTTTGCAAGCAACAGTGGTTCCTTGCAAGTTTGGCCGGCATTTCTGCAAATGGAGTTGGAGATTTGGTCAGGAAGGATACTCCATCTCTTCAGGAAAACAACTTGCCTCCTGCAACAGCCAAACATTTCAACTTTTGACTCATCAGTCTAGAACACCTGCTGCCATTTTGCTGCACCCCAGTTCCTGTTTCTGTGCATAGTTGAGTCGTTTAGCCTTGTTTCCAAGGTTTGGCTTTTGGGCTGTAATTCTTCCATGAAGACCACTTCTGGCCAGACCATCTTCTCCAGCCAGTAGATGGATGTACCTGGGTCCCACTGGTTTCCGCACTGCTGGACTTCTTCCAATATCCAAGGCAAGTAACTATTATGTGTCTTTCATCCGCTGCATTCCGTTTCCTTGGCTGACCACTGCGTCTATGGTCCATCAACTTCTTCAAAATATCTTGAGCAGCACCATCTTGAAACCCCAGTCTGCTTTGAGATCGTTGCCTGGGAGAGACCTTGCTGATAACCTTGAGCTCAGTCTTGCCATGGTGTATGAGCTGTGACATGAAACTGTCTTCCACAACCTCACCGTAGTAGCAAAGTTTATCTGCTCCTCACCTACACAGCTGTTTGTTTCAGTCAATGATTGCATTTCAACCTACATATGCCTGGTGTATCTGGTTAATCACACGCCTGACTCTCATCTTATAAAATCCCTGACTTTGTGCAAGTGTACGAATTGACGCTGCTAAAGGGTAGTCTCACCAAATATCGATTTGATTTAGATTTTTTTCACATTTAATCACATTCTGTAATACATTATAACAAATGAAGAGAAGGAGATGTTAACAGAAATAAAAAAAAAAAGGACGACAATGAAAAGAAGGAAGAGAAAACAGAGAAAAGAAAGAAGATAAAAGAAGACAAATGTAGACGTCTGCAGGGGGTGATGGTGAGTGATGGAGCCAAACAGAGGGTCATCAAACACTCAGCGTGCTTGTGTGTGTTTGTGTTTATAACTCTCAGTGTGTGTGTGTGTGTACCCGCGGTGGAGGTCGATGCGGACGCAGGCTCGTCCCTCGCTGTCCCAGGCGCAGTATGGATCTCGGGACAGCCAGCAGTCCGGCTGAGAGTGATAACGACTGCAGTTAGCCAAGGGCAACTGTAACACCTCGGACCGGGAGCCGATGTACAGGTACTTCTACACACACACACACACACAAACACACACACACACAGAGAAAGAGAAAAGCATAACTCTTTGAGACTGGATAACAAAACAACATAAAATTAGATTTTTGCAGTATGTGTGTGTGTATGTGTGTGTGTGTGTGTGTGTGTGTGTTACCTTGCTGTGTGAGATGGTCAGACTGTCGACCGGTTGCGGCCAATCAAACAGCTGGATCTCCTCGATCACGTGAGCCTCAGATCCAACAATCGCTACTCGCTGGAGCCAACCGTCCGCTGGAGAGAGAGAGAGAGAGAGAGAGATTAGGAGGGAGGAAAAGAAAGGAGGAATCTGTGTGTGTGTGTGTGTGTGTGTGTGTGTGTGTGTGTGCGAGACTGTTTAGAGCTATAAGTGTGTATATTCTTTTTAATGTGTGTCTATGTGTGAATGTATAGAGCAGTATATGTGTATATTTGTGTCAGTGTGTGTGTGTGTGTGTGTGTGTGTGTGTGAAAGTGTGTAAAAATGAATGTGAGACTGTAAGTTTGTATAAGTGTGTGTGTGTGTGTGTGTGTGTGTGCGTGCATGTGCATAGCTATACATTTATTTTATGTGCATGTGTGTAAAAGTGTGTGTGTGTGTATGTGTGTAAAAGTGTGTGTGTGTATGTGTGTAAAAGTGTGTGTGTATGTGTGTAAAAGTGTGTGTGTATGTGTGTAAAAGTGTGTATATGTGTGTGCGTGACCTGTATGTGTGGGTGCTTGTGCTGTGTTAAATAAAAGGCTCCCTAGCCATTTGCAATGGGGAGCAAGTAAGCTCACTCGTCCTCCAAGATCCCTGCTAGCGTCGAGAAACACTACAATATATATAAGTAACTATTAAAATCTATTTAGATTTAATGTTGAATGATAGAAAATTCATTAATTGACCTTACACTATAAAGAGTCCACACAACAAAATAGACCAGAGTCCATTGTCCTAATTCTGATATAATAATACATAATGAATAATAATACCTGGTAATAGTACACAACACACTAAAATGATAAATGTTCTG
>JAQQZS010000014.1:21583002-21585896 GCA_030068045.1 Platyallabes tihoni | reverse complement strand
AATGAAAAGAGTAAGACAGACAAAAAGTGCAACAGAAAAACAAATAAGTTTGACAGTGAGACAGTGTGAGGCAAAAGAATAAGACATTAATGTGAGACAAAAAAGTCAGAGTGAAGTTTAGTGAAACAGACAGTGAGACGGACGAGAGCGGTAAAGAATGAGTCAGAGGAAGAGCGGGAAAGAGAGAGAAAGTGAGACAACTTGTCAGAGAGAGAGAAAAAAGGAAGTCAAAGTGGAACACACGAAGAGTGAGACAGTGAATTACAGCAGGGTAAAAATAAGTGAGAGAGACAGAAATAGAAAAAGAGTATGGAAGACAGATGAAGATAAAAGTGAGACAAAATAATGAGATAGAAAAAGAGTCAGGTAGAAAGTGAGACAAAAACCGTGAGACAGAGAGAGACAGGGTGAGACACAGCATAAGATGTAAGACATACGGCCAGGCAGAAAAAGAATGAGACAGAGTGAGACATAAAGAGTGAGAGACAAAGAGGGAGAGAGAGGGAGAGAGAGAGAAATATTGAAACGTATAAGAGTCAGAATAAGATAGAAAAGGCGACAGAAGAGTGAGATGAGACGAAAAAAGACAAACACAGAAAGACAAAGCGAGACAGAAACCTACTGAGTTATAAAGTATGACAGAGGAAGAGTGAGAGAAGATAGAAAGTAAGCCAAAGAGTGAGCGAGAACAAGAGTGAGAAGATAATGCAACAACATTAGAGGGAAAAAAAAGCAAACAACACAGAGACAGAGAAATTGCCAGTGGTTATGTTTTTAGAGTTGGGAGAAGACAGAGACCCTTTTTTCTTGTGCGTGTGTGTGTGTGTGTGTGTGTGTGTGTGTGGTGAGGAGGTGGTAGTGACTCGTCTTGTTTTCCTCACATCATTATCGGTGACAATCTGAAGCACACAGTCCAACGTTTATTTTATCTCTACACGCGCACGCAATCGCTTAGCGCTGATTTCATCACTTCATCCCTCTCTCTCTCTCTCTCTCTCTTATTATTATCTCTCCACCTGTCTTTTCTTTTTTCCTTCACTCTCCATCAAGAAGAAATAAAATAAACCTCTCTGCATATGAACATTTATATTTACATCGTGCTTAACGCTAAGCATCAATCGTTTAATTAAAACCAGCTAACAGCTGTCAAGATTGCAATCTAGTTAGCTAATTAGCGGTGTGTTTTTAGCTAATGTCGTGTAACGCTAGCTGGCTAGCGTCGTACATTTATTTATTTATTTATTTATTTATTTATCTATGTATACAGTAGCAATTTTTTTTTATGTTTAGCTAATGTACTCACTTTGTAGCTTTGCTAGCTAGCTTAACAACAGTTAACTTGTTTTAGCAACGATTTTGCTATCAGGATTGCTATAATGACCTCAGGATTAAACAAAAAAGCAACAGCTGTGTTATTTTTCTAATTAACTTTCCTAGCAAAACTAGCAGCAAACGCTAAGTTTAGACAGCGGGAAAACTTCAGTAAACTTTTGTCTGCAATTTTTGCGCTAAACTTTCACCGAAAATTTCGTTCTCAGGAGCGTAGCCTGGTAGGCTGCCTACCTAGGGAGCCACCTTCCAGTTGGAACACAAGCCTCCTGCTGCCTCCTTCTCGTCCTCTAAGGAACCCAATTCCTGACAGAAATCCCTCTATCTCTTCCAGCGTTTCCTCGAGTGTCTGTAATCCTCGCCTGACTTCCCCACGCCACTCCTCCACTCCTCCACTCCTCATTCTCATCCACTCTTCCCATCTGTTCTCGTCTCTGCCGCCAGAAAGACACTCGCATTTTCTTTTTTTGTCATTTCTTTCATCTCGCATTGTCTCGCTTCATCTCCTTCTCATGCTGTTACTATGAAAGTTAAATTAGGTTTAAAACAACAGAACAGTAACGGAAGCTTTAAATTAAGAAAGCTTTAAATAAAGCAAATTATGAAACAAATCTAGCTAGCTAGCACTTAAGTTTCAAACTGTGTAAAATTTCCTGGGTTTAAAGAGAGACCGTTTGTTTTTATATAACATTTCACCGTTTTTTCTTACTTTTACGTTGTTATATATATATATATATATACACACACACACACACTTTATTACTGTGTATCTGCAACAAAACATCCAAGCAAATGGTATCCAAGTCCAGGGTCGTTCGATATAAACCTGGACTTGTGATGAAATTTCTGGTGACTGAAGGCGTAAAAGTGATTGACATTCACAGAAGGCTTCAAGCACAGTACGGTGATGAGACTCTTAGCAGCAGTAAAACATTTGAACGGTACAAACATTCTAAAGAAGGATGTACGTCCGTGATTGACGATCCCGGCCGAGGTGGCTCTGAGCTCACTGCAGTCGTTCCCGTGAACATTCAACGAGTGTAGCGTCTGATCCTAGAAAATCGGCAGCGCTAACTTGCAGAAGAAACGCGTCTGTATGTTAAAACTGTACACACAATCATTCACCAACACTACTCGCACATTACAGAAACCCGTCTGGGAGTTATTGCCTCATCCCCTGTACACTCCTGACCTCCATGTTATGTTAGCATTTTAGCAAATGAAATATTCTTTAATATAGCCAAACCTTGTTGAAAAGGTCACGACAAACCAAATATATGAATTAAGCTTATTTCTAGTCAAATGTTAGTAAAATTGCAAGAAAAACCTGTATTGTGCTATATGCAGATCATTTAGCTAGCTAATTTTTTAGGAATTTATCTCTTGAAAAACACGAAATTACCTGCCAATTAATTTTATTTATTTATTTTTTATTCATAACTATACATTTGGATTGGTTTGAAATGATTTAGAGGTTTGGCTAGATTCATAAATATAGCATGTCCTTGAATCATAACATAATCAGGACGACTAAGAAATTGTTTTGCTTGTTTGGGGGTGTGGCT
>JAQQZS010000014.1:21575502-21580502 GCA_030068045.1 Platyallabes tihoni | reverse complement strand
GGGATGTGGATGGGGGTTGGGAAGATGAAGAACTAGAATTTAAAAAACACCTGCAGGGACTGAGTTCAACTTTTTACACACACACACACACACACACTTGAAATATTACTACCTTTATCTAAATGTAAGTTTGTTTCCTAATAAGGACCAGCAAAATGTAAAAAAAAAGTGAGGACCTGAAATGAACATACACATTTATAATACTTTACATCTGACACCAAGTCATGCTAAAATCCATTTAAAGCATTACTAACTCTAAGCTTAGTTGCTAAAAGAATAAAAAAAAAGTTTATATACTGTATATGAAAAAAATTTTTATACTTACAATCATACAGAAAGTCAAACTTCTTTAACTTCTTCAGTCAGTCATTGTGGGAACCTGAAAAGAAAAAACACATTTGTTTTCAAGTTGTTTTTAACCATTTCGCGATTTCTCAGTATATCTCTGTAGCTAAATCATGTGCTCCTACATTTACCTACATTATTCCCAAACAAACTAACCAAAAGTTTAATTTGTGACATTGCTATACTAAGAACATTTTAAAAAGTTACACTTTCTGTGGACCATTATTGGGACTTCTATAAAACATCCACATTTGTATTACCTCAACTCTTTATGGGATTCTCAATGTCAACTAGAAGCTTAATGTAAACACAATAGACAACAGTTTCTTCTACTGAAGATAATGAACATAACACTTTTTTAACAGGTTTGTCTTTCATTACGAGGACCTGAAACGAATAAAAAACACACTTAGTGCTTAGCTACATACTATTGTATGTACACTAGCTAAAGTTTAAAATTAGCTTGTGTAATGCTGTATCGATATGATAAGAGTTGCAAATGTCCGACATTTTTCCGTATTGATTGTGGAACATGTTAACAATCACTAATCGATTAATCATTAATAATTAATAATAACTCTTAATGTAATAAATAATTATTTATTTGTGATTGCCTGTCACAGTGTTATGACACCGTTAATTTTCTGTTATTAATTGCATTGCATTTGCTAAGTCCCTCTTTCAAAGACCCGTCTGTTAATTGCCCCGTCCCTCTGTGCACACACATCAGTTGTGCATGTGAAGTGCTCATAAAAAAAAAAAGTGCTCATAGGTTGCGAACATACAATAGTCCATGCTGTTTAACAGTCAGTTTACCAAAAGTGTTTAGAACAACAACAAACAGTTTTAATGACAGAGAATATGCTGTAATTCCATGAAAATTAACATGGCGGAAGGGGAAATGGATTGTAAGCAGGCCGAGTCAATCTAGTGTTCAAGAAAAGACAAGTTATTATTAAGCATGACAGCCTGGCTAGTCAAGATAGCTAAGCTAACATTGGATTATAGCTGCGTAGCTATAACTAGAGTCATGGAGGGTGTAAATAAAAACGTTAAAGACGGTAATGATGTGTTTAATGTTTCCAGAGGTAACCTCAGAGAAAATAATAATATAGCTGTTTTTCATTATATAAATGTTTTGCTTCTGCTTCATGTTTTTCGCGGCCAAACCTGTATTGTCTTTCAACAATCAGTTCCTGTTTTCAGGAAATATGGAAGTTGATGCTTCTTGTAGCCATCATTTCATATGGTTGCTTAAAAAAAAAAAAACAATAATATAAGTTACAGTAGCTAGCTAATTGTAAAAAAAAATAAATAATAAAATCGCTGATTATGCCTGATTATATGCAATATTAAACAGCCGTTTTTCTAGGAATTGTACACACATATAGGTCAAGTACCCTTTCTTCTCCGTATTAAACTCAGAAGATTCCAATCCAGAATGATATCAGCGATCCGGGTTGCTGCTCTTATGAATATGCATGAATAAATGAATATGTGCAAAAACCATGTGTGGTGTTTAAAAGGCACACTTTAACAGATAATTCCCACCAAGGAGACGCTTTTAAAGACGTGAATAAATTCACACCAATCCGCCAGCCTTCAGACCTGCGAAGAAACACGCGCGCTGCAGACGAAATTAAAGCGGCCCTTCCATTACATGTCCAAATGAACTGCGACGCCTCCTAATACTGATGATTTCTTAGCAGCCGCTGCTTATGCTAATCAGATTTTTGCAGAGACACATTTTCTGTTTCGGTGTCGCTGAGCTGGGCTTTTATTTTCTTTTTTTTCGGTTCATAAATGTGATTACTTTCAATCTTTTCAATTTCCTTTTTGTGTAGACATTGTGATAAATGGTGACAGAAAAAAGCTTTGGGTACAAATTAGGACATGACAGCTGTATTGCAAGTTGCTCTGTTTAAACTCTGAGTATATTTCTTATCCAGGACACTGTTTAATTGTTCAGCTAGCTACACTTTTCATTACTTGACATTATAATTAAATACAAATGTGCAACATCTAATTTATAAAAATTTGGGACTAGCTACTAATTATCCAATTATTCAACCTAGCAACAATTTAGTCTTTAATTACATGGGTTTAAGTGACATTCATTTATATTTCCACATTTACAACTATTTCGATTACCAACTAGCTATTACGAGTTGTCATGTTGTCGTACATGTTCTTCTTCTTACGTCTTGCTGCTACCAAGTCCAAAATTTTAATATTCTCTCTTTTAAAGACTATTTTTTTTATCTATTTTTTCTCAAAGATGCAATGGTTAACTTCATAAAACAAAAGTTTTGCCGATGCTATTTGCTGATGCAAAATAATTCTACCGCTACAGAAGTAAATTAAAAAAAATAAACTCTTTAAACTATAAAAACCGTTTGAATTTTCTTTCTGGAAATTTGCTCATAAACTCTGAGATATTTACAGCCAAGCATCCGAACGGAACTCAAGCTGAGCATGTACGGAGGTGTACAGGAACGTTTCACATTCCATTGATTTTACTCAGGTATAAAGCCTCTGTACAAAGTGCTGTGTGCCAATATAGGCCCAAGAAAGCCTCAGTGGGTGTCTAAAGTGAAAAAGCATTGACCGAAACCCTTTATCATTGTGTCCGGTGAGCAGTGGCATTGTGGGTCGCTGATGAAAAAAAATAGCGGGGGTGTGTGTGTCGCTTTTGTGAGTGGAAGCACTCCTGCTTTGACTTCTGACCTTCGGAGTGCGGTCAATTATTCATGAGGTCATGACCTCTGAGAGGGTCTGCTGTTAGTGCTGACCTCTGATTTTTAACCTTCTGGAAAAAAGAAGACAAGAAAGGAGGCTCAGGGAAAAGTGTAATGCCAAAAGAAGAAAAACAATCCTGTATCAGATTTCTAGAATTTATATTTTCCTTTTTCAATTCTATTCTTATTTTTTTTGTATATTGTATTATTATTATTTATATTTTTTCTTTTTGTAAATTTTATATTTAATTAAACATTCCTTTAAACTTTAATGTAAATTTAAATTGTAGTTAAATTTTGTAAAGTTATTTATTTTCTCTACTTGTCGTAAAATTATTTCACTGACCAATTAAAAAAATATATATATTGAAAATGATGACATTATTACATACAATAACCTAAAATCTTCTGATTTAGACAATAATAGATCATTTGGAAAGAAAAAATAACAATGCAAGAAGATTCACTTCACTTTACTAATTAGCTAGCTAAAAGTCATAACTTTATTAGTCTAAACTTTCCAACAGGTACAACTTCTGCTAGAAAAAAAAATACTAGCATGGATTTTTGATTTAGTCGGCTTAGGAACTAACAAAAACAAAATACAAGTTTAAGATAAATTGCTAAGATAATCTAGTTTATTAGCTATAACTAGTGCAATTTGAGTTATTTAACTGAAGTTGTATTGCTTCTAATCTAGCACTACTTTTTTTTTTTTATATTTTTCAACATATAAAAATATACTTACAATTATTGTTTGTTGACATAATTATAATGATGAAATAGATGGATCTATTATAGGAAAACAACTGTATTTATCATTAAAAAAAATCCTTTTTTTTTGTCTGGAAGCTATAAGAACAATTTTAAAATTCCCCTTATAAATAAAATTTCCTGGAGAAATTAAATAAAAATATAATTACAATAAATGTTTTTTTTTCATAAACGTAACAAATTTTGTAAAACATTTATTTTACAATTAAACAAAATTTTAAAGCGCAATTTTCTTTTGTAAACAAAAAAATATTTCTATTTTATTTTACAACTTTACAGTAAAGCAGTTATAATTTTGTTTTGTTGATTTTATTACTGATGAGATACAAAACCGAGCGCTAGCAACGGCACTGTTAAAATGGTGGCTTGAAATGTCCCTTGTTAGCTGTATTAGCATCATATTTAGAAGTTCAATAAAAAAAAAAAAAAAAAAAATACAAATAAACCCTCATTTGGCACAGAGAGAAAAATTGTGTAAATGTAATTTCTGGTCAACAGAAAGTTAGCAGAATTTGCCTCAGAGAATGCTGCAGGGTACTCAGTCAATAACGAGGCCACTGTGTGTGTGTGTGTGTGTGTGTGTGTGTGTTTAGCAAAGCTATGAAATGCCCAACACCTGGCACTGCAGTTGGTGAAGCAGCAATCGCTTGCCAAGAAGGCAGGTCTGTACGTATATTTTTTAACACACACTTTTAAATGCACGTGTGTGTGTGTGTGTGTGTGTGTGTGTGTGTGGGAGGTGTCATGAGATGATGGCCCAGATTTAAACAAGTCCACAATTACTGTTATTGAAAATAGTGTTAATATGGGTCTGCTCATTTGGCAAGATAGTGTTTGTGTGTGTGTGTGTGTGTGCGTGTGTGCGTGTGAATGTGCTAGGGTGTGAGTGTGATGGTGTGTGTATGTTGGTGTTACTGGCTCAGGGCATCTCTTTGTGCACTGAGTCTTTCTGAACTCTTGAAGAGGGTGTGTGACACAAGGGACGCCAGAAAGGGATTGAGTCTCTCTTTGAACGTGTGTGTGTGTGTGTGTGTGTGTGTGTGTGTGTGTATGAGTGAGTGAGTATGTGTATGTGTAGCTCAGGCTTCAGAGTGAGCTGTTTCAGAGTAACCCCTTCGGCAGTGTGTGTGTGTGTGTGTGTTA
>JAQQZS010000014.1:21498246-21516415 GCA_030068045.1 Platyallabes tihoni | reverse complement strand
GCAATAAATTGTAAAATGGCAAAACAGTAAGTTTCTGTATAATTTTGCTGTAAAAAATACAGCAATTTGTTACAGTGAGGGTTTCATTTTATGGTTGTGCAATAACTATATGCTGGAGATATACAGAGCAGTGAATAGGTGGATTACACACGGAGAGACAGACAGAGACAGACAAAGAGAGACAGATGGTCAGTATCAGTTTTACAGCTCAGAGCTTAAACTAAGGCTGGCAGGATGGACGGATGGAAATATGATCTCCAAAAACAATCCACTGTACAACATACACACACACACACACACACACACACACACACACACACACACACAAGCAAGTGAATGAACTGTAGTGTAGGGTATCTGGTGTTCATGTGCATCTGAATGTGAGTATATTATAGAGATAGATAGAAAGAAAATAGGAGATTAAAAGATAGAGAGAGATAAAGAGCATGTCAGACAGAGAGACTGGATGAACGATAGAAGGAGAGGAAGAAGGAAGATGGAGAGAGAGAGAGAGAGAGAGAGAGAGAGAGAGAGAGAGAAAGAGTTACAGTTAAAGACAGAAAGTTGAGGACTGAAAGAGATATGTGGAGAGACAGAGAGAAAGGGACAGAAAGAAGGACAACAAGATAAAAAGCCAATGGAGTGAGAGAGAGAGAGAGAGAGAGAGAGAGAGAGAAAGACAGACTCGTGAGAAAATAAAGAGCCAGACTAGAAGAGACGGAATAAAAGTCAGATAGAGAAGGAGAGGGAGACAGACAGGGAGACAGGAAGAGAAAGACAGGCATAGCAAAAGATAAAGAGCAAGTCAGGTAGAAAAATAGAGACTGAAAGAGGGATATACAGTAGAAAGAAATATATAAAAGGAGATTAAAAAGCAAAACAGAAATGGAGAGAGAGAGAGAGAGAGAGAGAGAGATAAACAGACAAAGAGAGACTGGAAGCGCCTGAGTAAAAGTGGGCTAGAAAGAGAGAGAGAGAGAGAGAGAGGGTGAGAGGGAGGGAGATTCAGACATAAAGAGAGAGAGAGAGAGAGACACGGACTGTGCTGTATCAGCATGTACACAGTAACGTGATCACTCATCCGGCCACACAAAGAAAACACGAGTGCTCGAACACTCATGGCATTACCCGTATGTGTATGTGTGTGTGTGTGTGTGTGCCAGTGTAAGACCAGATGTGTTTGAACTGGCCTGTGCTCATCTGAAGTGAACTGACCTAAAACAGCGGCACCTTCCACTCGCACCCCTCATCCTACCCCCTAATTTCCTGCCCTGACTTTTAAACCCCCCCACACCCGACCCCTCCCCCACACCCCCTTCCTGCTGTGACCTGGTATATAATTGGATAACGGCTTCCACGTGCAACACACACACACACACACACACTACAACTGTTTTATTCCACCAGACAAACTTATACAACCTCATCAAATTAGGCTTAAACAAATCTTAAAAAAAAAATAAATAAATAAAATTGTGGGTTCTCAGTAAAATCAGCTGTTCTTAGCGCTGGTTAAAACGTACATCCACTGAGTTCTTCCCTAAAATTAGCTAACATTGGTGTTTGAGGAAGAAATAAATGAAGTTCTCAGAGAAAGATTATTGATTAAACATTGTGATTGGTGTGTGTGTGTGTGTGTGTTAATTAGTTAGTTAATGTAGCTAGCTAGTGTAAATGTTTTATGCTAACTACTCTCACCGTGCTAAGATATTCAGCTTAGCATGAAACACCATTTGACCTTTGATGCTTCCCCAAATTTTTAGCTAACTAGCTCACATAATTTATTTATTTATTTACTTATTTTCTACCTGTTAGCATATATCAACTGAACTAGCTAGTGAAATACATTAAATGTTTTTGCTCCTGACTTTGCTAGTTTGTGCTATCTGGCTAGGTTATTGATTCTATACTAATTAGCTGATGTAGCAGATAATCCATTGCTAATTCTTTACAGCTAAATATTTGCATTGCTAAAAGCTTCAGCTGAACAAAACTATACAAATAAGCAGTTTTTTTTTTGTTGTTGTTAATGCTTCCAAGGTTTGTTAGTATATTAAATTACTTGGCGCTTGTGGAAAGAGAACGTTAGGCGCCGGTTCAGCAGATCTGCTATGCTAATAATATACTCGGCTTTAATAACTGGAATCTCAGAAACAATGAAAGTTGAGGCAGAGAAAGGAAACAAAGCTAGAGTGGTCAAAGTGTGTGTACAGTATGTGTGCGAGAATGTGTGTGAATGATTAGATTAATCAGAAATAAGAAAGAGGCTTGGAGAAGCGCTACAGGAAGGGAGTCATGAGACGAGGCGGATGTTGCTTCTGTTACATTTGACCTCAGAAAGTCTGAAAGCTTAAATTTACATGTTAATATCAGCTACTCTTTTATTCCTGTGGAGTATGAAACTTTTAATATTTTCACAAAATGATGGTAATTACAGACAATCCTGGATAGACATCCATATTCGGATGAATCGTTTATGAAAAGAATAGTTTTCTACTGTTTTTGGATTTTAGGAAATGAAGAAAATCGCACAATATGATATAAGTCAGTTCATATAACATATCTATCTATCTATCTATCTATCTATCAACTTGCATCAAATAGCTTGCTAGTAAATTAGACAGTTTGTACTAGAAATTCCGCACACATACGAAATTTTATTATGATCCTATGGTATATTATGGTGCACAAAAATGAAATTTTATTCTGTACATACCATGCTATACCTTATCACTGTTGTAATTCAGACATTACCATTGTAGGCACCATAAGACTTTATAGAGAACCAGGGTAGGTAATGTGGCACTAATATTATACATATTCTACAATTATTAAGTGAATACGATGGTACTCGTGTTATTGGGTACCACAGTGACTACCAATGTTTAGCAGGTTGGTGATTGGTTGTGGTAGTGTCATCATGATTGATATAAGACTGCCGCTCACCCAATGCCTGGGAAATACTGTACATAAGGCACGGGGAGGAGAGCGCTATCCACCCCCTTCTAAATGCAAAAATTCACAGACGCTTCCATTAGACGATTTTAAGGACCATGGATGTATGAACATGTCGATAGATGTTGTATAAGCAGCAAATATCCTGTATCGTCTTGAAACCTGGACTCTACTGTTGTGTACATTGCACTTACTCCTCAGGATTTCTTTCTTTATTAGCATCTAATAACTATGAACATAATTAATATGTTCAAACAGGATGAAGTTTGGCAAAAGAATTGTCATCATATGAGGATAGAACAAGGAAATATGGACAATGTAGCAGTAGAGAAAATCTCCTGTCCTTAAAAGAGGACATTTAGATCTCAAGAGAGTATGTCAAATGTGATATTCTGTTGTTTTCAGAATGTATTGTCAAAAGTGTGTTTGGATCGATCCTAGTGTCATTTTATTAAAGTCATTCTAACTGTCCCCTCATCCTGATGTTGTGTTTTGGTTGGGTGATGTCATAACCTAATTGCAAATAAATGACATGATGGTTTCTGTTTGGTCCAGTGTTTAAGAAGTTCAAAAATGTTATAAGATATTCATACTTTAGTCTATTTTAGCTTATTTAGGAATTAGGACTTTCTTAATTAGTTGCAATTTCTTGACATTTTACATACATGATAAGGATAATCATAGCTGCTAGAATTAATTGTTTAACATTATATCGTAACCTTTATTTAGAGAATCTAACGAAAAAAATCTGATCATGTCACATGTTTTTAACGAGATCATAAATAAAAGAACTGTGTAAAAATTCATGTTAGCACATAACTGGTCAATTTTACACTTCGATTTTGTTTCAGAGCAGAATTAGGAGTGTTCGAGTCAAACCGGGACAGAGTAAAAACTCCCTTCATTTCTCATTATAATCTCCTGCTACAGCTGTTAATTCCACTGGTTGAATGTTCACAGCAATGCCTGCAGTGGGCCCTGAGCCACTTAGGACAAGATCATACATCACATACATACGTCATTTATAGACGTATGGCCTTCTTTAAAATGTTTGCGCTATTCAAATCTTTTAGACTTGAAGTCTCCTGGAAATGTTATGGTTTTATGTCTTCATTCTTGAGAAATTTCATCACAAGTCCTGGTTTGAGTTGAACACTCCTTATTAAAAATGCAGGAAAATTACTTTAAAAATTCCCCACCAATTTAATGTATTCATCAATATTTATAATATTCCCGCTGAAATAAAGAGAGAGAGAGAGTGAGAGAGAGTGAGAGAGGCCCCAGGCTGTTCGTATTTTCTCATCGTCTCTGCTCCGGACGATGAAGCCTGACACACTGGGCCCATTGTTGAAGGCCAAACTGAGGCTAAACTGTGTTTTTATTTAGACTCGACCCATCTGGAACTCCAGCCTGCCACGACTGTGCTCTTTTTCTCCATCACGGTTATGTAAGCGTCCTTTAATAAAGTCCGAGTCGACCTGTTCGGCTTGTTTTATTTTTTCCTTTCTCCTTCTCCTGAACATCACGTCCCTCCGTCCAGCAGCTGAGCTGAGGATCATGTGAATCAGACGACTCCATGTGAGGAACTCGTGAGCTGCATGATTATTAGGCCATTTTCAGCACATATTTATTTTTAGTTAGCAGTCGTGCCTGATAAGAAAGATGCTCGCTTTATGCATATGCATTCAAAGCCTTGTAGAGTTAGGTGCAGAATTATTAGTGAAGGTTATAAAAAAAAATCTTTGCATTTAATTATTTGATTTTATCTCACAATCTCAGGTTTAAAATATGACCAGACTCTAACGGCAACTCCATATTAAAAAGTATTGGCGTTTTATTAGACTGTGGATCTGTAGCATTCTCAAACTACTTCTGAATCCAGGATATCTCCAGAATTGAAAAAGAGGGAGATAAGCAGCTTCCTTAGTGTCCATGTAAAGACGTGATGTTTGTATCTGATCAAAAACGACACGGTTATCTAACGTTCTGCACTGTTTTCAATCAGGAACCTTTTTGGCCAGATCTAGTTTTCTAATCATCATTATGTCCTGATATGAATTGTTCAGTGTACTGTTTTCATTAGTTGTTTAAATTTGTCTCCACAGTTGATGGTTTGGGGATTTGCTTTTGGACTTTTCCTTCATTATCTAGGTTGTTATGCAGGCATTATTGGAAATCTGTGTGAAGATAGGGGAAGAAAACAAACAAACAAAAAAAAAAACACTGCCAGACCAGCAAACATCAAAGTAAAGCTTTCTTTTAGCTAAAGCTGGTAATCACAACCTTTCATAGTTTCCTATCAATTCTTTAAATCTCACACACATGATTGCAAAGATATGTCTGCTGACATTTTAAAAAACATGGAATTCTACCTTTTACACCGCAACAAATTTCTATCCAAATCTCCCCCTCAAGCATTGCTACTTGAGTCGTGTCTCGGATACACTGATTCCAGCATTAAGACCTCTTAATTGGATGCTTAAAGGCACTGGTAAAGTACCTACACTCCAGAGGCCACCGCTGATGGTGCTGCATCCAAAACCATTAACACAAATACTGGAAAACTGTAGTGGTAAATTTTAATCAGATCGTTCTTCTTCTTTCATGATCCGCATATCGATTTGCAACCCTCCTCATTTATTCGGGATTGGGACCGACACTAAGACTACACTGGCATGTGCAACCTCAGGAGGTAGGAGTGACAAAAAAAGATGTGGTAGACAGAGTTCGATGGAGACAAATGGTCCAGTGGGGTGACCCCTAATGGGAGCAAACTTCTTCTTTCAGGTTGCTCCTGTTAGCATGTTGTTTGTGGTCATTTGTAATGCATGCATTTGATTTGGCACAGGTTTTACACCTGATGCAACCCTCTCATTTTATCCAGGCTTGGATCCAACAGTAAGAATGGTGCGTAGTATTTGGGTATGAGCAACGGAAAGGCAAACAAGAATAGTACCACTAAACCATTAACACCTTATGATGCATTTAAAATCAGATAATGAGGTGACTTTGCTCAGAAAATCCACAGCTACATCTTAGACACCAAAGATCCATGTAGAAGAATGCTCAGGTCATCACTGACCAAAGTGAAGGACAACATTAGAACATAAGTCTGTGAATGCACTTTTGTGACAGAACCAGAGGTTCGTCATGAATCTGTTAATCCATGGAGAAAACAAATATTTAAATCACTTTTACCAATAAAAATGTTCACATGTATTTAGATTTAGATCCCTAACACTGGACAAGCGAGGAAAACTTCATGGAGCCGCATAATCAAGAGGCCTTAGGAGGAACCGGATCCCATTCTATTCCGGGAGACACCTGATAGTGTTTCCATTAGCTAATTTAGCTAGTTTGAGTTTTTTCTTTTTTCCTTGGCAAATCAATAACTAGCTACGTTAGCTTGATAGATTATACTATTTAGACTTTCAATTCAGTTATACGCCAGCAAGGTTCAACCTCAAATCTGATTGCTCAGAAGCAGAGTCGTTCTGTCTGTAACATGAACAACAGATTAATATCAATATTAATATCACAGAGTTATATAAAAGAAATGAATGCATTATAATCACACGAATCTGTGTTGCTCAGATGAGGACAGATTCCCTTTTGAGTCTGGTTCCTGTTAAGGTTTTATCCTGATGGTTTCTCGGGGAGTTTTTCCTTGCCACCTTCAAATAAAAATATTTATTAAATATAATTCAATAAAAATAATGTTCTGGTTTGAATGTATTATTGTTTTTATGAAAACAGCTCGTACACCAAGACTTGTGTGGGTGTATTCTGTATGTAATCTAAGACTAATAATAAATGGATTGTTTATTCGTAGAATTGATGATGTGGTTCTTGTTTATTTAACACTTCTGAAACAAGGAACAGTTGTTTATTAATAATTAAATGACCAAATGTCATTCTTGGCACGTCTCTGGAGTATAACTGAAAAATCAACTGGTTTTTATGAGTTATTACTTATGTAAGCAATAACGTGACTTGTCTCATTGATGTAGGCAGTCTTTATTTATAAGTGTGTAACAATCTTCAGGTTTCAGTAGGACTTTATCTAGATTTTTAAAGCAAAAAAAGAAAAGTCCTGAAAAAAAATCATTGCAAGTATATTACTGAGGGCACTTACTTATCTGTTGTTGATGCGCACTCTGTCGCTGATATAAGCTGTAATATATATATATGTGGTCCATTACAACTTAACTGCTTATTAAAGCCCTAAAGATTGAAACGTCAGGAGCAGGAAAATCAATGATGGAGAGCCGAAAGCCAAACGGTTCTAATTTAAACACACTGATTTATAATCATCCATGAAGCCGCTCTAATCCCCACACGCTAATTAATAAATACTGTACAACCTGGAAAACCTGACACACACTCACACACACACACACACACACACACACATATACACTTACACTGATACTTACCAACATGTGGTTACGACCTTTATATGCACACATAGACGCACTGCTAAAATATTTACAGCAGAAAGATGAAATACACACAAAGTAAAATAGCGCGGCCCTGTCTGAAATAAATATTGATCTGGGGGGGAAATGTGAAATTTAGGAAGGATGAGAGACAGAGAGAGAGAGAGTCCTGAGCCGTGATCAGAGTCTGCAGCAGGACCAGGACCTGCTACACCAGCAGACTAAAATGATCAGATTACAGAAAAGATCCAACTCTCAGGGAACAAAATACAACACTTTAACCTGGCAGTGAGACAGAACAAACACTGAGCTTTCTGCACCATAAAACCACAAACATTTGTTACAACAGTTATCGATCAGGTCGCTTTGTACGGTAGTGGAGTGATGGTGCGACAAATGAGCTAACATCCAGACGAGACCCTGCGGAGACGCCATGGAGACCGCGTGCAGGCCGGGACGATGCATAACGTACAGAACATACAGTTCAACTCTCGATACACCTGAGACACTGACTCACACTCATACTGTATCTGTACACACACACACACACACACACACACGGTAACACACAACTAACAACTAACACACACTGATACCATCATAAAACCCTGCAGTACCAAGATTTGAGCAAAGATACACTACTAACACATCCCTAATACACATAATAACACACTAATATATCATTGATATGCACTAACACACAATAATACATCACTAATACAAAATAACCACACAAATACACTAATACACAATAGCACTAATACACAATAACACACTAATACATCACTAATACAGACTAATACACTCAATAACACACTAATATATCAGTAATACACACTAACAGACACTAGAAACGGTCACTAATACTGTACATCACAAATACACACTAATACACAGTAACATATATTATTGCATCATTATATACATTAATCATCACCAATACACACTAACACACACTAATACATCACTAATACACCCTAACATACATTAATACACACTGACACATCAATAATACACACTAGTACACAATAAGACACACTAATACACACAAACACATCAGTAATAAACATTAATAAACATTAACACAACTAACACATTCCTAACACAAACTAACATACCGTATACAGACTAACACACCACATTCGCCTCAGTAACATATACTGCTACTACGAGCACACCACTTACACATTAACATACCACATACACACTAACACACACAAACACACACTAGCACAGTGGTTCTCAGCTCTGGTCCTGGAGGACCCCCTGTCCTGCACCGTTTAGTGTTTTCTCAGCTCCCAGAACACCTAATTTATGTTACCAGCTAATTAACAGCCTTTCCTTAATTGATGTTGGTGTGATAAGCCACTGCAGACTAACACACAACACACAACTAACAGACGTTAAAACACAACTTACAGACTCTAACACACTTAGATACCCAAATACACACTAACATTGCCGGCACGCCACTAACACACACCAATACACTCTAACACAATAACACCACTAACACACTCCTAAGACACACTAACATACCACATATACATCAAAACACATACTAACACACATTCGTAAAACTCATACATGTCACTAAGACACACTTATATTACCACATAAACATCACTAACACATACTAACAGACTCATACACACAAACACACCACACACAGCAGAATGATATACTGACAATAACAGCAGAGTAAAATACAGTGTTATCAGCCCTGAACACACAGTACAGCTGTGACTGATCCAACATTGAGAAACACCTTGACGGAGTGGAGACCCAGCAAACGAGGCTTGGCCATTGAGACGGGGTGGCACACACACGCACACACACACACACACACACACACACACACACACACACACACAATTCTACTGCCCAATGAGAGGAGAGTGCCAGCTGTGCCCAGTGAATAACCATAATCACACTGAATTCTTCACCAAAATATAAAAAAAACATTTATGTTTATAAAATTTATTTATTTTTATTTATTTTATTATTTATTTATTTATTCATTTATTTATTTATCTGCCTCTCAGGCACCGACAACTACTAGGGTGTTTTTATTTTGTTTGATGTTCATTCCTAGTGGTTCTTTCTTACTGCATTGTTTCAATCTATTTATTTCTGTAGTTAATTTTCTGACTTGTTCTTTCCAAATTCTGCCGTGGCAAAATAAACGATAATATCTACCTTGCCAATAAAGCAACCTTTGAATTTAAATTGAATTTGAGAGAGAGAGAGAGAGAGAGAGAGAGAGAGAGAGAGAAAGAAACTAAAAAAGCAAAGTCAGACAGTTAAACAAAATGTGGGAAAGAGTGTAAAACAAAAAAAAAGAGTAAGGAGTAAAATAAAAATACAGAAAGGCTGTGAGGCAAAAAGAAAACTGGAGAGTGGACGAACAAGAGAACAAGAGTGGGAAAAAGAAAGAGAGTGAGACAAAAAGAGGGAAATAAAGAGAGACATAAAGAAAATAGGATGGTGAGACAAAAAAGCAATGGGGACAGTAAAACAGAAAAGAAAAAGTAATGAGACGAAAGAGACAAGGTACAGAAAAAGAGACTGGGCAGTGGGACTAAAAGATAACAAGAGAGTGGGACAAAAAGGAAAGAGGGACAGTGAGACAAAAAAGAGAAATAAGAGTGGAGCAAATGAGAACAGGACAGGGGAACAAAAAGAGAACAGGACAGTGGGACAAAGAAGGGAAGAGGGATAATGAGGCAGAAAATGGAAGAGAGACAGAGACAAAAAGAGGAAAATAATGAGAAAAGAGAGAGTGATGGAGGTACAAAAAATTAAAAAAGACAGTTATGGTGGGACAAAAGAGGGAAAGACAGTGAGACAAAAGAACAGGGCAGAAGGACAAAAAGCGAAAATGAGTGAGACAAAAGGAAGGACACCAGGGAGAGAAAGTGAGAGTAAGACAATAAAACAAAAAAGATGGAAAGGGAGACACAAAATGAATAAGAATGAGTGAGACAAAGAGAGAGAAAGAGAGTAAGGCAAAAAGAAAGAAGGAGATGGACAGTGAGACGAAACGAGAAAATGAGTGAGACACATGAGTGGATCGAAAAAAAGTTTTAAATATAAAGGAAACATTTCATCTCCTGCTTTTTATAAAACTTTTCCATCGTCTCCAAAAACTTTCCATTATTTTTTTTTTTAGCACCTCAGACGTCCTCACAGCCGTTAAACGCTTAATGTCCCACTAAACGTCTGTCTTAACTCAGACGAAGTCCAGGAATGCCTCCCACCAGTCTGTCAGTTTAACACTTTACCTACATGGCTAATCCTCCTAACAGCTAATAGAAGAGAAAATAAAAGATCTCTCTAAAACCTTTATAATTCACGACAGAGGGGAAACACAGAGGCGGCCATTTTGAAATTTCACAAACTCTGACACCATGTTGACTTCAGGGAAGTTTGATTAGCGGTTTATGCTACTGGTGTGATTTTCGCCACACAGAGTCTTTCCTGTAGGGATTTATCAACACATCTGAGGTAAATGTTGATATTCCTGACAATTTAGACGCGTTTCCATGGTTACTGTTCTTTAACACTGTTTACGGAGCACTCTGTGTGAGTAAAATTATACTATTACTCTAATCAACTTCTCATCTTTCGTCATTTGCTGTTTTTGTACAAATTTATTCACACTTCTGAGGTAAATGTTGATAATATCTGTCATTTTGCCTGTTTCCATGGTTACTGGCTCCTCTACATTGTTTATATGTTAAATGAAATTATTTCACTTAACAACAGCCGCTAACTGTTGGTGCTACTTAGAATGATGCTACATGTAATAACCAGCATTTTGGTCACATTGTGTTTTTGTACATATTTATTCACACATCTGAGGTAAATGTCTGTGTTTACAGGTAACTTTACACATTGTGTGTTTGTGTGTATAAGACTGTGTACAGTTTAGCTAAACTGTTAGCTTCCGTCTAAACTATTAGCCTCAGTCATTCCTTTCTTTCTTTCTTCATAATTTAGCATCTTTTCTTCATATTATTCTTTACAATATCTCTCTTTTTCTGTCCTTGAATGTTTTTTTCCCTATCATTTTCGTTGCATCTATCAATCTCTTTTCTTCTCTCTCTCTCTGAATCTCCCTTTCTTTTCTTTTCCAAGTTTTGAAAGACTGTTTTTGTTCCCCCACTTCTTTTTTGTTAGTGAATGTTATTACTAAAAAAAGTCACAAATCACAAGTGAGCAGGGCATCACGGCCTCTGAGGCCGGTGAGGAGACACTGTCTCTCCGGAATGGCATCAGGTGTCTTCTGGAGGACGGAGTACAGGTGGAGGAGCAGATACAGTGTGAGAACATCTACTCTGCCTCCCAGATGGTGGTTTTCCTTGCAAAGAAACTATTGCTATTGCTGTTAAAAAATGGAATACGAGTAAGAGACATCATGGTTCTAGTCACTCCTCTGTCGGCCCCTAAGACGCAAATGATGATCTCCAACATGCCCCAGTCCATTACGGCCGGACAGATCATGAGTGAACTGGCCTGCTTCGGGAAATTCACCAGCTCGATCTTAGAGCTCCAGCGTGAAACACGCCCTGTCCTTCCGCCGACGCAACTAGGAGGGGACATTAAACGTGAATTGTAAGTGTAGAGGCTGAGTTGCGGTGATGTCGGACATAAAAGGCTGAGCTGTTGGCACGGGGTTTGCAGCCAGCGAGCTCATGGGTCGACTCGACCGGGATACCGAGGACACCGAGGAGCTGGAGGCTGAAGTGGGCCTCATCAACCCCCAGAGCAACGACACACAGCTCAAACAGGTCAATCTCAAACACACAGGTACCACAAAGAGAAACTCTTCAGACAGACACAGATATAAATATTGTGATTATAAAAGTATAAAACCCGACGTCCCTGCAGACACCACCACTAATAGTGACCGTGTCCCTAATGTCTGTACTGACACACAACAGCAAGAGGAATAAAACAGAACAGGTGGTTAATACAGTCTTCCCAGGGAAAAGTAAAATGCTTAGAACAAACTTTTGTAAAAATGTAAATTCATTGAGATATAATGTGTACGTATACTGTATATAAAAGTGAAAATGTAAATAGTTTTTCCTTAAATTATTTCACAATAAAATGTGTATAAAACTCTCTCTCTCTCTCTCATGTCTACTTCTTCTTTCACTACCTGTATGCTTATTTACACCAAAAAAAACCTAAAAACTAGAAAAACTTGAAAAACTAATAAAATGTGGGAAGTGAGACAAAAATAGAACAAAAGTAGGATAAAAAAAAAGAGACAGTGAGACAAAAAAGAGAAATAAGATTGGGACAAAAGAGAGAATGACAGGAGGGAATAAAGCAAACAGGACAATGGCACAAAAATTAAAAAGGGACAGTGAGACAGAAAAGAAAAGAGGGACAAAGTGAAAGAGAATGAGACAAAATGGGAGAAAACAGTAAGACAGACAGTATGACAAAAAAAGAACGAGAGTAAGACAAAAAACAAGACAGAGAATGAAGAAGATTTAGACAAAAAGGAGAAAATGAAAGTGAGAAACAGAGATAAAAAAAAAAGAAATAAAGAGAAAGAGAGTGAGACAAAGAGAGTGAATTTCTTTATTTCTTTCAGAGGTTTTTTTCCCTTTTCTGTCACTCTTTTTTCCTCGTTTCCTTTTTACCTTCTGTTTCTTTTTATCGGTGTGTATTTACTTTATGCCTCTAATTAATTCTCCTTTCTTCTGTTTTATCTGCTAGTTTACACTTGTCTTCTTTTCCCCAACAAACTCCAAACTCTCTCTCTCTCTCTCTCTCTCTCTCGTTAGTCTCATACCTCCAGTAAAAGAAAAGGACACCTCAGACATTAAACACTGTGTCCCTCTCTCTTATGTTGTTTGCGATAGAAGATGAATAAGAAGAAGAGAATGGTGGTTGTGTTCAGACAGACAGACAAACGGACAGAGAGACAGACAGAGGGACAAAACTGTATGGCAGACAGAAGCAGCAGCACACAACACACACACACACACATCAATAATGAATAAATACACTTTATAAATATTGCACGTATCTGTGCAGCAGCGGATTACATCAGATCAGGGGAAATCAAATGGCTGCTATTAAAAGTTGGCAAGCAGAGACAGTTTGTCTTACACACACACACACACACACACACACACACACACACACACACACACACAGGACAGGATGAAGAAGCGTGAGTCAGAGTGTGTGAAGTGGATTAGGCGCTTGTCATAAGCCATCCTGTCCAATGCTGTGCGGATTTACCGTGTGTGTGTGTGTGTGTGTGTGTGTTCACACTATTGAAGCGGGCCCATTGTCCAGCCTGTCAATTAGACTTTGAAACGCGTATACAAGACTGGACCCTCTCTCTCTCTCTCTCTCTCTCTCTCTCTCTCGCACATGCCTTCTTTTATTTGTACGTCATTATGAATCTCTCTCTCCCTCTCTCTCTTTCTTTCTCTCTCTCTCTCACTCTCTCTCTCTCTCTTTTACTATGTCCAATCTCTCCTCTTTTTTCTTTTAATCATCCCTGCTCCCCCTCTTTCTCTTTTTCTCTCTCACTTTGACTGTCTCTCCTTTTTCTCGTTTCCCTGTTTCTCTCTTCTATTTTCTTTCTTTCTTTTTCTTTTTTTTGTATCTCATTCTGCCTCTCCGCCTCTGTGTTTAGTTCTCTCTCATATCCCTCGCTTTCTTCCATTCACCACCTGTCATTGCCCCCCCTCTTTAACTCTTTTCATACCTCCTTTCCTCCTTCCTCTCTCTGTTTCTGTCTCTCCTTTCGAGAGTCTGTTTAATTACCAATGCTCCCTCGTGTGATCTCTTTTAACCCCATCATGCATTCCCTCCATCTTTCTTCATCTTCCAATTTCTCTCTCCTTTTCTATTATCTCTTACTTTTATATCTATTCTCATTTCTACTTTTAGCTTTATTTTTTAAATCTCTCCATCCCTCATTTGCTCGTTCTCGCTAACATGACTAGCTCTTCTTGTTTCTTTTCCCCCCTCAGATAAAAAAAAAAGAAAAGAAGAGGGAGCGTTTCGGTAACGCCGCCTCATCACACCTCCTCTTTGTTCATTATTTTTCCCCCCGAAAGAGTATTACTCCTGTATCATTTCCTCCCAGAGATGCAGAGGTTTTCGCCGCCTGTCTCTGCTTTAGACAAAGCCTGGCTTGGATGGACGGTGCACACAGCTGTCTTTTTGCCCCTCTGTGGGGTACTTAACCTCGCTTTACCATAGACATCTGTTCTATGACCTGACACGAAGGAAATAAAGAGACACTGTGTAAAATATCTCACTCCCTCGTTCTCCCTCGTTCACTCTTCACTGTACACGCTGTTCTTTATGGAGCACTGTAACAGGGTCAGTGCTAACACACACACACACACACACACACACACATCGGACTCGATTCGCACGACGCTTTACTGGTTTGTGCTCTGGCATTACATCATCACGACCTTGCTGTATTTTATTTTACAGTATTGCGGTATTTAATTCGCCGCGTGCGCCGTCCTTTTTCAACGAAAATCCCTCCATTCTTCACTTTACTAACCTTCACTTCTTCTGTATTCCTCCATTGTCACCACTCTATCCCTCAACCCCCCTCCTCTTCACATCTCCTTCATCTCTCCATTGTCATTTCCTCCTCAGGCTCCTTTATATCTTACCTTACATATCAATCTTTTTTGTTTGTTTTTTTTATTGTTAAGGAAAACCATCTTTCTTTCTATCATTTCTTTTACAATTCTGTCTTGTCTTTTATCCCTCTGCTTCTATCCTGCCCACCTTTCTTCCTTTATTTTTTTAAGGCTTTCTTTTTAAATTCCGCTAAACAAATCAATCAAGCCACCATTCATGCATCTTCTCCCTGTCTTGGTATCTGTCCATCATCTCCTGCCCATGTTGTCTTACAATATCGTTTTTATTTAATATCCGGGGCCTGGTTTCTTACAGATTCACAGGTTGAATTATGTCCTGTATAGTATACTGCACTTGGTAAATATGCTCTATAAATACAACCTTATTTAAAAGGTTTCTCTTCCAGCTATGTGTTTCTCTTCAAGCCGTCTATATACTCCTCCAATCTTTCTGCTTAGTCCTCGTCTATCTCTCCTGTCCTCCTTGTTATTCCTCCGTCCGTTCCTCCCCTGTGCCAGCCATTAGGTGAGACTCACACAGGCAGGGGTCCTCATTACCGCTGCCCTGCTTCTAATCAGAGGTAAGAAACAAACATGTCTAAAACACAAAACACAAACACACTCCCCCATACACACAGCATTGTGTGAGTGCATTATCTTCCAAGGAGAAACAGATGTCTTAGTACGCACACACACCCACACTACACACACAACTTAACACAACTAAAATTCCTAGAACTCACGAAAACCCAAGCAAACCACTAGGCACTAAGACCAATGCGTCCACTTCACAGGTCAGTCTGGAGACCATGTCCAGCCTGAAGGTTTGGTTAAACTCCAATCATGCTTCATTTATCTTGACTGAAAGCGGTGCATCATTTAAGAAACACAAGCCAAACATAGTATTGTGAGAAAGGGAAATTGGCCCTCCAATGATATCCAGACAATCTACAACCCTATTGGGAGTCAAAACCTGAGTTGGGCTCTTCAGAGTTCCAATCAATATTTTTTTCTTCTTCTGAAATCAATGCAGGGTCAAAATTACCCATACAGCACATCTATGGAATTTCCTTAGGGATCAAAAAAGCATCTATCTAACTTTCTCCATGCATCCATCTAGAAACTTCTAGTCCAACTAGAGACCATGGAGGCAAATCATGATTAGCATTGTATAATTCCAATTTTATGATCGTGATAGGACCTCTGGTCAACATTCACACACTAGGGGCAATTTGGGAATGCCACTTATAGCCTAATCCGCATGTCTTTGGACTGTGGGAGGAAACCGGAGTACCCAGAGGAAACCCACCAAGCACAGGAAGAAAATGCAAACAGCATTCACACAGAGGCAGGAATCGAACCCAGACCCTGGAGAGGCAAGGTGATGGTACTAACCACTACACCATCGCGCAACCTAGCTATCTACCCTTCAGCAACTGCTTTTGGTAGCCATCACCAAGCTTCTGACAGTTCTGGTTTGATATTTGACCACTCTTCTTGGTGGTCAGGTCAATTTCTTTGTTTTTTTCTGCATATACTGTACCCAACTTTTTAGGCACAAATTTGTACCTGTTGGAACACTCGGTTCTGTCCTGATGATTTGAGGTTCTTCTGAAGAAGTCTGATTTCCTTCTGCTTCTTCATGAATCCATTTCCTTTATGCAGTGCACCAGTACCACCATCATGCTTAATATCTGGTACAGTGTTATTGGGATTGAAAGCCTCTACTTTACTCCTCCATACACAAATCTAGTCAAAACTTTCCTTCAGAAGGCTTGATCTTCGAAGATGAGGATTTTGAAGCATGAGCTTCTTTCTTGGATGGCAAGCTTGTGTCTTGTGGTGGTTCCTGGGTTGTTCCTGACCATCAGAACCAGCTTCCACGCAGCTGAGGGTGACCATCTGTGTCTTCTTTCAGACTTTGGCAAAGTGGCTCCACCTCCCAATAAATTGCACTCACAGTCTGTAGAATTATTTAAACTTGTGTGTTGCTCAATCCGATAAGTACTGTCACACGCACTTTTTATGCTACACAGAGAAGCTACCAGCTGGAGTCCATCATCATCATCGTTGACAGGGAGTCGAGAGGCCTTGGGCTCAGCAAATTAAAGAACATTTCAGAACTTTCAGCACCACTGAATGAATGGTCCAAGTGTTCTGTGTGTATAAATTTGGATTTGTTATGATTTTAGGGAACCTCATAAATAAATTAAACCTTGAGCTCCAAATTCATTAGGTTTTCTTCTGTTAAAGATGTACTTAAAGATGTATGATGTACAGCCATTCTGTCCCAGTTCAAAAAATGTATTGAAGGCATAACACTCTTTGCTGAGACATTTGTGGTTGTTATAATGCATGTAATCTTTTGACAGCAACTGTATAATACTTATTACAATGGTCTTACTGTGTTTTTAAATCAGAGTTGAAATCAGTGAGATTTGTGAGTATGAGGAGGTTAAACATCCAAACGTACAAATCTGTTACCACATGTTTTCACAACACTAAAGCCATTCATTCATTCATTCATTCATTCATTTTTACTCACTCGTTTTCTATACTACAGTACTTATCCTGTAAGGGGTCATGGGAGGCACACAGACACAGACACACACACACACACACACACACACACACACGCACACTTTCACTTGGGGAATTTGGGAATGGCAATTAATATAATATGCATGTCTTTAGAAATCGGAGTATCTGGAGGAAACCCACCAAGCACAGGAAGAACATGCAAACTCCACATACACGCATAAGGCAAGAATGGAGGTGCGAGGCCACCACGATAACCACTTTTGAGTTTTGTGTATGGCCAATTTTGTTTTGGTTTTATTAATTTGTTTTGTACTTTTGTGTTTTGTTATTTAGTTTTGTGTTTTGTTACAGTATTTTGTTTTTGGATTTGTTATTTTGTTTTGGGTTTTGTTATTTTTTTTGGATTTTGTTACAGTATTTTGTTTTGTGTTTTGTTATTTTGTTTTGTGTTTTGTTACAGTATTTTGTTTTTGGATTTGTTATTTTTTTTTTGGGTTTTGTTATTTTTTTTGGATTTTGTTACAGTATTTTGTTTTTGGATTTGTTATTTTGTTTTGGGTTTTGTTATTTTGTTTTGTGTTTTGTTACAGT
>JAQQZS010000014.1:21487569-21498146 GCA_030068045.1 Platyallabes tihoni | reverse complement strand
ATTTGTTATTTTGTTTTGGGTTTTGTTATTTTGTTTTGTGTTTTGTTACAGTATTTTGTTTTTGGATTTGTTATTTTGTTTTGGGTTTTGTTATTTTGTTTTGGGTTTTGTTACAGTATTTTGTTTTTGGATTTGTTATTTTGTTTTGGGTTTTGTTACAGTATTTTGTTTTTGGATTTGTCATTTTGTTTTGGGTTTTGTTAATTTATTTTTCATTTTTTAGCCACCTTAGTGCCAGAGGTGAAATGTATGAACTTTTAAATATTTTGGCAAAAATAGCTGATACCTGCTCGTCTTGCTCTTACAACAGAATTTTGGGAAAGTTTTAATCCCCAGCATTGTTTTAAAACACTTTAATGAACCCAATCCAAGCTGGTTACACCAGTTGTCATAGGAAAACAAGCTTTTTAAAAAAAAAAACAAAAAAACTTATATATATATATAAATATAAATCTGCACTGCTTGTGAAGTTATTTTTAGGGCTAGCAGGGAAATTCTGGTGTCAAAATGACGGTCTGATGGTTCCCTCTTTCCTTCTACATCCCTGAATCCTCATTTAAATATTCTACCCGAGGTGCTCCTTATAAATAAACTTGTACTAGCCATATTTCAGGAAGCGGACATGATACAGTAATACGCTTGGTATTAAAATTGAGCTTATTGGAACAGGAAATTGAAAATATTCATAGCTCAAATCAACCAAACTGCAACAGGGTCACATTTTTTTTTTTTACAATATCAAGTAATTTTATATTAGAGAACTTGAGCAAAATATCGGAGAGTTCCAAACACCTATGCAAATGTTAATGTGCTATTTTTGTATGTATGAAGACAGCTCTTTATTTATAACCTTTCTTCCTTCATTTCTGTACAAAATAATGCAGAAACAACCACCACATCCAAAGTCGCAAAATCACACGATAGACAGCTCTCCCTTTTCTCATTTCAGGAGATCTCCCATCTCAGGTGAAGGATCCAGCACTCACGTATGCACTCCGACATCCACCAAAGTGATTAAAGTCATGTAGTGCAGCAGGTCTTAGATTTCAAAACTCGTTCAATGTGCACTCGGCTTAACCTAAACAAAGTCACGAATCTTCATTTCCCCAGCCTCATCTGCTCTCTCCTCCTGACTCCTGGCTCTCTGACGTGCTGCGCGGAATACGAGATGAGCTCAGGTTGCGTAGGAGGGAATGGCGCGAGTCGAGAGACCCCACAGATCTAAACATGCACGGACATACGCAGTCATCTTCCTTACCTTGTGTATCATTACATTCCCAAAACTGGTCATTACCAGAACAAGATTAGCAACACCACAAAAACAAAACCTCCAACACCCTTCTCCACCCTGCGCCACTACCGCAACCTACATCGATGGCTCACAAACCTTGGACCTGGTTCATTTGGAGCTCGGAGCACAAAGAGATAAGCTAACACGGCCCAAACGAACCACTCAGAGTCTGGGTTACTGGTGAACTAGTCCACTAATACAGAATCCTCGTTTCTGAATTAACAGTACGCCTGTACCGAAGTCTGAACAAAAGTGCGTCACATGTTGGTTAGAGATGAATGAATCTAATCATATATTATTATTATAGGAGTTCATATTATTATTATGGGGGACGTATTGTATGGTTTCAAATATTAAGTTGAATCGAATTGTATCAGATCGTATCAGGTTCACTGGGAAATTGATGCGTATCGTATCGGATTCTGCCGTTTTGAATCTAATTAGATTTAATGATTAACACCTCACACATATGGTCCTGTTTAAAAAAAAAAAACTAAACGTAGGTGTGGACTAGGTCATAGTCGGCATGGTGCCTGGACATTATTCACGGTTTTATTCCAGTGTTCCCACTCCTTTGCGCTCTGATGTTAAAGGCTCTGGCACAATCGAGGGAGCTTGGGAATATATTCTCCGATACTCGACAGATCGCGAGCGGCGAGCGACATTGAATCGTTGAATAAATACAAACCCAACCTAGTCTCCAGTGGAATGTACACCAGGACAAAGAGACAATGAACTTGAGAACTTCAAGAGGAACTTGGGTTCTGAAGTGGTGTCATTGTTGTGGTGTGTGTATATATGTATATATGAGTGTGTGTGCGTGTGTGTGTGTATGTGGGTGAGTGTGTCTTTCGGCTGACACAGATGGTTGGCACAGCAAAAGAAAGGGAGCGGAGTGTTTACAGAGGAAAAGGGATTGAAAGGTCTGTGCGGGGTGGATAAAGATGTGTTTGTTTTATTCCTGGCTCTGTCGTTCCCCGTGGCTTTGATGTGAGCTCGGCGGAGTGTGTGAGAGCCGGGCGTCGCCGTACCCTATGACCTGCGAACGCTCGAAGTGGGCAACGGGATTAAAGACTAGGAAAGTAGGTTTGGAGGAATAAGGGCCTGAATTAGAACAGGACCCTCGAGAGGAAGATCAAGAGCAGTGGAAGAGGAGGAGGAGGAGGAGGAGGCACGGTGGGACTGAGTGGGAAAGGCGAGGACTGAAACAGAGAGAATGAATGTGAGTGTATTATCTTGAAGAAGAAGGGGAGACATGGATTTGAAGAGCACTGTGTGTGTGTGTGTCTTTCAGCAAGGATGTCTTAATCAGACTCATTTCCTTCCCCAAACTCTCCCACCCATAACAAACTGACAGGGACGTCTACACGGACAAATAAACAGAGTGTGTAGTGATTCTGCATTTTGGGGTTATAAAGCTCTTATAATCGAGCGATAAATATTCCCAGCATGTGTGTTTCGGTGGCGTCTTGTCATGTCGTACACTGTTTTGTCATAGACACTTCACGAGCTACTGTAGCGCATGAATTTCATTGTTTTCGTGTACTGTGTGCTCTCAGAGATTTTTATCGCTGTGTGACACAACCATCAGGACAGTGTGCATCCTCGCAACAATCTGTCTTCACATTAGGACGTCACTTTTTCATCTAATGACACTGCAGAAAACTAACCGAGCACCAGACGGTCACACTGTATTGTTTTTTTGGGGCTTTTTACTGCAAACTGTGGGTTCATGTCACTAAATGAATGACTTGTTTTTTTTAAATAAAGCTTTCACTTGATTGTTCGTGCCTTTACCAAATTGTTGTTTGACTAAATTGTTTACTCATTTTAATAAAACACTCGGCTCATTCATTTTACTAAATCATTTACTTGTTTTACTAAAATGTTCAATCACCGTATTAAATCACTTATTCATTCGACTAAATACAGTAAATCACTTACTTTTGTCTAAATCAATTGCTCCTTTAAAAAAAATCTTTTACCAATTGTTTGCTTGTTTGGCTAAAATATTTTCTAATTTAAATAAATAATTCACTAATTTTACTACACAGTTTGCTTGTTTTGTTTTACTAAAATATGTGCTGATTTTATTAAACTATTCGCTCATTTTTCTAAATAGTTTTATTATTATTTCATTTTATTAAATTATTTACTACTTTTACTAAGTCATTCAGTTGTTTTCTTTACTTATTTCATTAAATTGTTCACTCATTGTACTAAATTTTTTATTGTTTTACTAAAATATTTGCTCAATTTACTAAATTCAATTCAATTCAATTTTATTCGATTTTATTTAAATCATTTACTAATGTAAAGTATTTAATCACATTTTCCAAGTCCGTTTATTTTAGGAGTTGAAAAGCTCCCTTGGAAATATAATATTGTTCTTTCTTTCTTTCTTTCTTTCGTTCAATATTACAGTATATTATATAAGCACACTTGTATACTCATATATTTTGCAAAAAAAAAAAAAAAAACATACAAAAACAAAATATTTTAAAATATTTCTCTTATTATGAGTAACAGACACCAAAAATCCTATACATAATCCTATTTACAGTAAATAGCATCACTGTAATATTGCATGTATGTGTACACAAATGTGTGCGCGCCTTTCTCATCATCGCAGCAGGAAATCCTTACACACTCTAAAAATATCACAGTGAAATGACCTAGAACTGAAATTCCCTCAATAATTCCTATTAATTTCCTCAATCTCATTTCCCGCTGCCTTTTTTTAGAACAATATCTAGGAAATCAGGTTTGTTTCCTTTGATTGCCTTGTTGCTATGTTTCCTTGATGTTTTCTTTCTTCCTTACTGATTGTGCACTTCTACTGTATGTGGATAACGAATGCACCTGCTCATCCTTTACTCTCAGTAATATGGCTTCCATCCTGGTCTTGACTTTAGCGTACAGTACAGTATAGCGTAGAACCAGCCTGACGGCTATTTGCAGATCTAGATTTCTTAGCAGAGCAGTGGAGATGATCTCTGCTCCTGGACTTATACTTTTTCGCAGCTTTACAAGCTGAGACTTTCAAGATTTCTGTTCTAATCAGGGCAGTTTTGGATTTCGACCACAGGGCAGTAAACACGCCAGCGGATAAAACTGCTCGAGCAATCAAGTACATACGTAGCGTTTTTATCTCTTCCCTTCTTTAATATCGTCTGAGTGGGTCTGGTTAGATAAGAAGGCAGATGCTAAGGACTTTAATTAAAGGACCGCTAATGTGCTGCGGTTGAGGTTTTAGCGTACACCGAGATACTGTACAGCTGAGATGTTACACTAAATGTGAAGTCTATTAGTCCTTATTTAAGAAACTACTCTTGGTTAAAGTTAATGGATTCTTTAAAGGCTTTACGATTGCCTGTTGTTAAGGATGCTTTTTTTTTTTTTTTTTAACATTTGTATTGCTATAAAATAGTGCATTTTTGTGACCTAATGGATGTCCAATTAATCACGCTTAAAATTAAAGCTGCATTCATTAACACATTATATTTTTGTTCCTTCACAGATGACAAAGAAGATGTACATTGCATTCACAATTTATTAGCTAGCATGGTGTGTTTATGTGTTGTTTACTGGATAAAGAAAGCTAAAACCTAGCAGCTAATGTAATATAGAGTCAGCCAAAAAAACTTGTATAAATAGTTTAATACTAAATTTAAGCGCTATAGAAGATGAATGAATTATTGAATGGGTTAAGCCCGTTGTGGTACTACAGATTTGATGGAAAGAGTCTAAACCTCCAGGGAGGAGACGAGAGTGCA
This sequence comes from Platyallabes tihoni, assembly GCA_030068045.1. Lineage (NCBI taxonomy): Eukaryota > Metazoa > Chordata > Actinopteri > Siluriformes > Clariidae > Platyallabes > Platyallabes tihoni. The sequence continues at coordinate 21,493,079 of JAQQZS010000014.1, read as the reverse complement.
GCCGCAGACCTTATCCTCACCTGGGAAAGTTTTTGATGAAGCACATTGTGACCTTCAGCTGCGGTTGTGTCTTCGTGATTCATATGTAAAAAAAAAATTTATTCAAGTCTGGCTTTAAGTTCTTACGATATTTTTAACCATGAGGTGATGTACTGCTCAGACACTGTGCTAACAGGAGACTTATATGAGATTTATATTGTTTATGCTGGATTTCACCTGTGTTTCCACATCGGTGCGTCTTCCTGACTCGGAAAAGATCGCCTGTCATATGTGCGTGCTATAAAAGCTACTGTAAAAAGCATTCTCTCATCAGTCAGCCTTAGACGAGGTGAGGTGAAGCAGGAGCTCAAGTTAGAGCAGTGAGGTGTGTGTGTTAAGTTTAAATGTAGACAAATATACTGTGATTATAGCATCGGTTTTGTGAAAGTTAATAAGTAGTATGGTTGCGTGACAAAAACATCCCCTGCTTTTTTTCCCAGTGGGTTTTCAACAAACCGATTAGATCAAAACTAATGTGACATCATATAAGAAGAGCCCCTCCCATGGCATGTTGCTCAGTTTAGCAGTTCTCTGGGGGTGTGGCTCATCAGCAGCTCATTTACATAGACACCGAAACAGTGTGTTTGAAAGAGGATTGAAATAAAGTGAGTTTTAGGGTACTTCACATTACAAGTCACATGGTTCAATTCTGATTTGTTGATGGTTTTAGATTTATAATTACAAATGACTTTTAACTGATTCTAAAGTGGACATGTCTGTCCTCTGAAACAACGTACATTAATACGTCTTTGCTCGCATCATCTGGGTTAAAACACGTCACAAAGTTGTGCAAATGCTCACTAATTTCAAACCATAGATGCGATTTTAGCCGGAAAAACACACTTGGGGTTTTGCTCTGGACGACGGCGAGCAGTTAATCAGCTGTGTTTGTTGAGGTCCAGAAGAAGGAAGAAAGCCAGATGCCTCAGTTTAGCTGTTTTAGCAGCTGTTGCTATCACTGCTATGAAATCCCTGCGCTGCCGGTGCTAAATGACATCATGATTGCACTACGCATGCGCCGAGACATAAAAAAGTCGTGTGAATTCTGATCTTCCCGTTCTCATTCAAGTCGCATGTCCGTGTATCAGATATGTATCAGATCTAGGACCACATATGAAAGTGACACAGATCTGAACAATGTGAACAAAGGTATTATCTGAGGGGTATTTCAGCTGGAGCATTAACACACACACACACACACACACACACTCTCTCTCTCTCTCTCTTATATGGGACCTTTAATTGCCCAACTAACCAAATTAACTCAATCAATTCTTACAACTTGATCTTGTAGAAAGTTTTACGATTTACACTCATTCACACAGCAAATATACTGTATGGCCCATAAAACATGCTTTCGATTTCCACCATTTCTTCCATGTAACGCTAGTGCAGTGTCACTGATGGTGAGTCTGTTGTTCGCTGCATGGTTTACATTGACCTTAATTCTTTCTGACTGGTCCTGACAGATGGACTTCATATGAAGGGGTTTGTGCTTTTGCCCCATTGCTCCTAGGCTGTACAAGTGCCCCATTGGCTGCTGTGTATAATGTTTGTTTTTATAGCCAGTGCCATATCGGATGTACCCCTGGAGTGCAATCATGAGCCCTGGAACTGGGGTCCAACCTCCGGCTGCGCTTTGGCAAAACACAATCCTGCTCTGGGAATACAGCCAGCAGGCCTGGATTATCACTACTGGGCTACTGGGCAACCCCTTTGGGGCAGGACTACATCTCAAATAAATATGCATGATGGCTGCATTGGAATGAGAAGGGACGTCATTGTATTACCAAATACTGTAGCTGAAGGAACCAGCTCCTGCTGTTGAATGTCCTTCATGACATCATGGTTTACTCCGTGATATTATTACATACCTTGAGGGTATTAATTGATGATGGATTGATGAATTGTGGGGCTAGGATGAGTCACGAGGTCAAAGGACAAAACACACACTGCTTGTATTCACACACTTAGACACAGGAAGAGGATGAAGCTAATGAGGCATCGGATACACACACACAAGCTGACCTCATTCATGAAGCACATCGGCAGCAGTTCCTGAAAGCACTTATCGTCAATGGAGGAAGGAAATGAAAACGCGCACAAACACACAACACCGTACACAATTTGTTGTGCACCGCATGTTCGTTTTCATACACAGCGTGTTACATGAATACGGCTAATTAAAGCACTCGCCAAGCGCCCATTGTAGTTGGCGGGTCTCATTCACAGCCCACAACATGAGCAGATCTTTCACTCGCGCAAACACAGCGTGGTCACGGAGATCCACAACAATCAGATTGAAACCAGAGTCGTGTGTGTTTAAACACAGATATTTAGCGACTGGTGGCTTAGCCTGGTTGAATATACACGGAGACAGCAGGAAAGTTAGCGAGCGATTAGCCTGAGCTAAGCCAGTAGCAATACAGGCGCCAGGCCAGACATGAAGACAGACAGATGGACACAGTCACACGATAAAATGATATGGGAGGACGGAGCTACGACTATATTTCATGCTAACGAATGACCGTAATAAACCAGCAGTGTCACCGAACTCTATACCGCACATGATGGCGAGGAAGCCGGACAGCGTGGAACGTATAATAGATTTCATCATTTCCTCTGAGCTCAGCGTACTGAATTTAGAACGGTGATTAGCCATGCTAGCTCGACTGTCAATCATCTTTAATTGCTCCTACTATCACTTATATCTGATGCACTGTCTGCAAAAAATGGCCCAATGCTATCTGAGGACAGAATCAAGTCCCAAAGCTGTCCCTCTGAGTGTGTGTGTGTGTGTGTGTGTGTGTGTGTGTATACAGTATGTGTGTGTTCTGAGTATTTTGTATCTCACATGTGTTTGGCAATACACCACAATCTAGAGTTTAAGGAACAAAGTTGGTGTGTAATGGAGCGAGATAGTGTGTAATGAACAAAGATGATGGTTGACACATAATTTATGGTGTGTTGGAGAATTGTGGTATCTGATTTCTTTTGGTTGTTTGTTTAATGAAGAATAAAAAAGTCAACTGAGTACAGAAAAACAGGTTTGAGAATGTTGGTGTTTAATGGAGAATGTTGGTGTTTAATGGAGAATGTTGGTGTTTAATGGAGAATGTTGGTGCGTCATGAAAAATGTTGGTGTTTAATTGAGAATGCTGGTGTTTTTAAGTAGAATATTGATGTTGAATATTATTTAATGGCGAATGTTGGTGTTTAAAGGAGCATTTTGCTGTTTAAAAGAGAATGTTGGGTGGGTGATGGACAATGTCGGTGTTTAATTGAGAATGTTGGTGTTTTTAAGTAGAATGTTGGTGTTTAATGTTATTTAATGGATAATGTTGGTGTTTAATGGATAATGTTGGTGTTTAATGGAGAATGTTGGTGTGTGTGATGGAGAATGTTTGTGTTTAATGGATAATGTTGGTGTTTAATGGATAATGTTGGTGTTTAATGGAGAATGTTGGTGTTTTAAGGAGAATGTTTGTGTTTAATGGAGAATGTTGGTGTTTAATGGGAAATGTTGGTATTTAAAGCAGAATGCTGATCTTTGATGGAAATTGACTAACTGTAAATGTTGGTGTTTAATAGGAAACAATTTTTAAATGTTGTTGCTTTACAGAATCTTGGTGTTTGACAGAGAATGTTGAAAGCAGGCACATGTTGGTCAAGTTTATCTTCTAGAACAGTGTTTTCTATCAGGGCTCGGGGACCATCAGGGGTCCAAATTTCAAGAAACCAAGAACGTCCTGGTGTATAAATTATATTAGCCTGAACTAAATGTTCTGGTTTAGTTATGGTCAGGTGTAAATGCCCTATTGGGGAGCAAGGTGTTTTGATGGTGATCAGTTGACCAAAGAGTGTCATGTTCAGCCAGGAGGAACATCCGGAGCTTCTAATCAGCATTAATGGGTAATTAATACCCTGGGGGTTTTGGGTAACAGAGTAAATCTTTGAACCTCCAGCCCTTTCACAGTCTGTACCTCCTAGCAGTGGTTTCGGCTGTTGTAGAGGGTGACAGCGCACCTCGAGGGAGGTGGAAACTAGCAAAGCGTGAGGGCAAAGTATGACCGTTTCATGTGGGTTAAATGTAGCTGGTGAAGAACGCCCAACCCTGGTATTACAATCCATGAACACACACCGCCTCTCTCTCTCTCTCTCTCTGTCTGTCTCTCTCTATCTGTCTCTCTTTCTCTGGTTTCTCTGTGGCAGACTCCCTGCATTGTCTCTAATTGTCTAATCATTACCCTGACCTTCTCTCCAGACAGAGATGGAAAGACCAAAGAGAGAGGAAAACCAGAAACAATGCAGGAGGCAGAAAAAAAGATTGACGGACATAATGGTTAGTAATCAAGCAGGAGAGCAGAAAACCACAGGTATACACTGGCCGCAGGAATAAAAGAGAAACGGGAAAGGAAGAATAATACAGTTTCATGTGATTACAGGAGAAAGTACCTGAGGCTAGGATAAACGACAAGAGTGAATGGATGAGCTACGAGCGACAGAGAAAAAAAAAATATCACGCAGCCCGCAAATTTAAAAACCAATAACCTGAGGCGAGGGAAAATGTAAACAGGAAGATAGAAGAGATAGAAAAGTACACATGAGTTTATGTAAGAAAATAGTTCGCAGCAGGAACGCTGAAACTTATCAGTCCAGCCGAGAAAGCAGAGAGTGACAGATGGAGACAGAGAGAGAGAGAGAGAAGAAATTCTTGCTTTTTATCACCAGAGTGTAAAGAAAACTACGTCCTCTTTCTGGATCAGATGCCTCGAATTTTAACCCGAAGTGCATCTTGACAGGCATCACGAACGCCATGTGTGTGACATGTTTATTCACTCCTCGGCTGCTAACTTCAGGACGGATCGTGGACTAGCAGATATAGTTTTACGGTTTATAGAACAACACATCAGGAGACACTAGTGTGAGTGTAATTCAACTATTGGACACGTCTGTGCGTCGGGTAAAAATGTTCAAAAGACACAAAATTACACTTGTATAAGTAAATATTCATATGTTAAAACGTAATGACGACTCAATACATATCTGTTTCTTCATTACTTAGATTAATCCCCATCCAGTGTAAGTATTTATCCAATAACGGAAACTTCAAAGCACTGTTTGTAAGTTGCTCTGGATAAGAGAATCTGCCAAATACCTAAAAGTACTGTAAATGGAATCAAATCAATATATATCGTAAGAAAGTATCTATCTCATGTTTATTTTGATTTACACGCACACAAAAAAAGAAAACACACCTGTTCTGCAAAGGATGCTAATATGTTAGCATACACGCTGGTGCTAACCAGCAGGAAGTTTTGATTGTCAACACATTGTAGTGAGGTTAATATGTTATATGTTGATATGTTCGGTTTTTGAAAGTTATAATTACAGTGTCACGTACTGTTGGATGTTGGACTGTGGGTGTGGGTGAGGCATAGGCGCAGAGGGGGTTAAGGTGTAACAAAGTC
>JAQQZS010000014.1:21470865-21482106 GCA_030068045.1 Platyallabes tihoni | reverse complement strand
AATAATTTCCCACGGCACACCTGACGATCTCTCACGGCACACTAGTGTACCGCGGAACACTGGTTGAAAAACACTGCATTAAGCAATATTAGTGACCTTTAAAATGGCATAATAGGGGCACTTTAACATGAATCGTTCAACCATCTGCAACAAGGTTAGTATTCTAGTACCTAAACAATGTTTATGAACTTGGACTTACGAATAAATTGGACTTATGAACGATCTTTCGTAAAAAAACAACAACCTGTTCATATGTTGGGGACTTACTGTACTATGTCCAAATTATGAGACAATAGGCAATTTATGAGATAGTAGATCATAACTATAAGATACTAACATACTAATGAGACACATTTTAATGTCCTATTTCATAATTTGAGATACCAATTTATTTGTGATACCAATTCATACTGAGATACTAATTATAAAACAATGAGCAGTTGATGAGATATTATCTCATAATTATGAGATACAGTACTAATGCATGTACAGTATGAGCTACTGGTGCATAATTATATTATTATTAAATGTCACAGCTAAGCATTACTTTAGCAATACTTACTTTAAAGATGATCAAATGATAAAGTCTTGGATTTTTGAAAAAAAAAGTCTAAATAAGCATCCGCACTTAACAAATACTGTATGAGATAAAGAAATATGATGTGTTGCTCAATAGTACCATAGTATCAAAAATTGTTATAGATGTATACGTATACAGACTTTTTCTTTCAGGAACATAAAACATATAACATATAACATAAAGGAAGACTTTATCTAGGACTACACACACACACAGACACACACACGCACACACAGTATCAATTCCCATAGTGTTTGACTCACCAGGAAGTGAACAGTTTCCTCGGGTTACAATCTGACTAATCTGTGGTTAATCCATTTACTGCCCTCTTACTGATATTGTGTGTGTGTGTGTGTGTGTGGTTTCAGGGTCAGAGACAACAGCTGTAATAATCTGGGTGACTGAAAGCCATTTCAAACAAGCATTAAGACGCAGCTGTCCTCCGCTACAGTGTGATAAAGATCATCTAAAGCTCAAGAATGTCATCTCTCTCTCTCTCTCTCTCTCTCTCTCTCTCTCCCACACACACACACACACACAATATTACATTCCATTACATTATGCTACATGACGCTGAGTCGAGATGTTCTTCGAATGCGTAATGTCGAGGATTTTAGGCGACAGATTTACTGCCAGTTCTTTAAAATGTTATCTGAACGCTGCTCTCCATTCTGTCTTTTCTGTCCATCATCACGTTTCTCTACATATTTTGTCCTTCATTTGTGATCTTATTCTATTCCTCTTCCTCATATCTTATCCTTCCTTTCCATTATCTCTCCACTTTTCCTTTCCCTTTCTACTTTCTTTATTCTGTCATTCCTTTCTTTACTTTATTCCTTCCATCTTTTTACTTTTATTTTTTTTTTATCACACTCATTTTGAATTTTTACAGTTTCTTATTCCTTTTTTTATTTCCTTTCTTCTTTATTCCATTTTCCATTTCCTCATACATTTAAAATGTTTTGTTGCTTTTCTTCCTACCTACCTCATTCCCTTCCTTCCTTCCTTTCAATATTTGTATTTTACCTTCCCTTATTTCTTCCTTCCTTCCTTTTTAATATTTCCTTTCCTTATATATTCCTTGTTTCCTTCTTCATTTCCTCTTTGATTTCCCCATCCCTCCACTCATGTTCTTCCTTCCTTCCTTAATCGTTCTCTTCCTTTCCTTTTTTATTCCTTCCCTCATTCATCTTCTTATCCTTAGCTCCCTTTTTTTTAAATTCCTTAACTCCTTCCTTCTTCTTTAATTCCTCTCCTTATGTTTCCCTATCCATTCTTTCCTTTCCATACTCTTCTTTATCCTCTATCCCTCAATTATTTATTTTTGTCTTGATGCAGGTACGTAAGTCGACAAAATTTTATGAGGCTGCAGTTTAATAGAGGTCACACACACACACACACACACACACACACGGACACATGGACACAGTCATGAATTAATGTGAAGTTTCTCCAGAACTGTAAGGAACATGACTAAATCTGTCCAATCATAAGCGTCATACATCAGTGTGTTGTGTGTTTTGCATTAGTGTTGTGTGTGTGTGTGTGTGTGTGTGTGTTGTTTTTGGAGCTCACGATAAGCTAATCCTGTTCTTTTTTTTGAATACTGATATGAATCCAGCAGAGCAGAGGTAAGATAGTCAGCTTTTATTTTGCAGATGTGTAACTCGAACCGGGACTTGTGATGAATTGGAGGCGTGAAAGCAGTTTATGGTGATGATATGGTGACTCTCAGCCGCAGTTAAACATTTGAACGATGCAAGTTGCAGAAGAGACGCGTCAGTGTGTGTGTGTGTGTGTGAACTGTACACACAATCATTCACCAACACCACTTACACATTACAGGATATCAGCTGGGAGTTATTGCCACATCTGCCGTACAGTCCTGACCTCGCTCCAAGAAATTTCCATATGCTTGATCCATTGAGGGAGTTCCTGGGAGGCCGGGCGTTTCAGATGAGAAACTGAGAAAACTTTCTATCTGAGCACTAGTGAAACACTGGGATAAGTGCATTAGTGTAGCAGGGAGTTATATTTTAGTAATATCACACTCGAGGTCTGGGACACGCCCAGTCGTACATGTAGTTACACGTCACAGTGATGTTACTGTCTATTATCAGCACTCGTGGAACGGCTCTCGTCCAATCAGATTGCTAGGTCAGAAATAACTGTTGTATAATATAAATATCGGTCTGTTATCATAGTTTGTGTGAAACGTGTCTCAATTATGGCACAATGTTCAAGGGAAGATATCACAGCTGTGCTGATATTCAGCACAACAGCACGACCTTATAGTGTGATATTGCTTTTATACAGCAGTTACACGAACAGCATTTATTATCAACAGATTATGATGGGTTTCTTTATTTAACCAGTTATTATGCTCTGCCCACACATATCCTTCCTTGATTGGCAGAGCCGGTGACCGACAATTAGTGTAATTAATGGGTGGAAGTAGTTTTTAATTCTTACCCATACTCTGTAGGCAACAGGTGAAGCGAATAAAGATTTACTTCATATTTCCACTTATTCCACTTTAGAATATCAGCTCCGTTAACTAGTGGAGAGCACTAGCTTTCCATTTAACGCTATTTGGGATTCGATCCTATAAACAGGTTGTACCATAGTGTGTACAATCCCTTGCTCACCAACTAGTGCCCTTGATCAGGGGTTAGAGAGGGATTTGGGATTCAGCCTTGTGTTAGACGCTAGTTAGCTTTGTAGCTAAGCGTTAGCCGTGAAACCACTGGCGAACACCTGGGATGCTGAGTGATGCATTTAGTTAAACGTCCCAGTGCTGTTACGGTCTATTATCAGCACTCGTGGACCAGCTCTCGTCCAATCAGATTGCTCAGTCAGAAACAACTGTTGTATGGAGAGAAGTAAGTGGAGTTTTCAGCTCTATTCTGTTATTCTGCACAAGCAAAAGTCCTGCTTTGGCTCGAACGCTCGTCACAGGTACATTCGATTATCGATGTCATAGTGAGTGACGAGAAATAATCTCAAAAGAACGGGGGGATGTGGTGTATAATCTCGGCTTTAGCGGGTCTGGAGTGAGCAGGATTTTTTTTTTTTGGAGATGAAACGTGTTGAAACTCCTGTCTGTGCTGTGCAGATGTTGTAGTTAGAGATAAGGGAGGAGTATTGCTCTGCCCATCATCCTCGGGTACGATCAGGATGACACACACTTTACTGTAAGACTGGACAGTGTGTGTGTGTGTGTGTGTGTGTGTCCTCCTCATGTTACTTTCACGCTAATCTTTCCAGCATTAATCCTCAGTGACTCAGCGGTGTGTGTGTGTGTGTGTGTGTGTGTGTGACTCAGACTGAAGTCATCCTCTAACACACTCGCCCAATTTTTACTACAATGACAGCAGAATAAATTCTCACATCGCTTCAAATTCACCAGAATCCGTGACCTGTCGTTCTTGACCGCTCCACAATACTGTACATCTGCAAAAGAAGAAGAAGAAGAGGAAGAAAAAAAGCGACAGATTTTACTGATCAGTTCTTCTGAATATCATTTCATTTACCAGAAACACACAGAATGTTCTATGGTTATAAAAGTCCAGTTCAGACTTTAAAGGGAGGAATTTGTGTTTAAAGATTCCGTTGACATTTTACAGAAAATTCCGGAGCCGGTGTCTGATTCACAGACTGATGGAGATTTTTTTTTTTATTAATCTAACAACATGATCAGAGTCTGACCTTCACACCGAGCCGAGCTCAGAGCCAGACAAAAGAGAAGTCTACTCCTACCCTTTCCTTACTCTTTCAATCATTTCCTTTATTCCTTTATTTATACTTTCACTTCTTCCCTCCTTCCTAGTTTCATGTCCTCACTCCTTCCTTCCATCCTGGAGCCCCGTGCCTTTGGTTTCTTTAGTGTCTTTAGTGAAGGTCTGGAGGAACCATCAGGTTGAGGAGTGAAGGGTGAAGATCTCATGGACCTTGTAAGGTTCTTGTGTGTAGAAGTTACTTCACACGACCTCAAACTGAGTCATGGAGCGCGAGCAGAAAAAACACGCCTCCCATCCTAGTAAATAATGAATTAAAGACGGAACAACTTTAAAGCAAGCTTCCTTCCTTCCTTCCTCATTCCTTTCAGTAATCCCAGTAAAAATATTCTGTTTATCTTTTCTAATTAATATCTATTGGTGCAGGTGTTTGTTTACATTGAGACAGTAGCGCATTAGTAGATTATTTTAAAGTAGATTATTTAAATCCAACGCATAACTGTTCATAACATCACTTTTACTCAACATTTAGATTTCACTCATGGTGCAGATTAAACTTCAGGCAGATATTTAAGTACTGCAGAAGATTTATTCAATTCTGTCCAGACAGTTTTGTGTGATGCTGCGACAAAAATCTGGCTGGACAGACATACAGACATACAGACAGACATTTTGTGCGACTGGTTTCTGGTCCTCCACTGGATGAAACATACAGATATCATTCAAAGAGTGAGTTCTGACCCAATGTACAGACAAAACCTTTCTTTAATTTATATAGATTTCCCCCTTTCTTTCCTTTTCTCCTTCTTCTTCCACTCATTCGTCCTTCATTCCTTCCCTCCTTCCTTCGTAGCTTCCGACTTCTTTCTTTCTTTCCATCCCTAGTTCCTGCCTTCCTTCCTAGTTTACTGAGACTATTCCCTTCTTTCCTTCCTTGTTTAATGCTTTTTTATTCCTTTATTTTTACTTCCTTCCTTCCTTTATTCCTATCTTATTCCTACTTACAGTATTTCCTAACTTCATTTCTTCTTTTTAAAATCTTTTTCTCATCTCATTCCTTTTTCCTTCCTTCCTTCCTTCCTTCCTTCTGTATTCTTTCTGTTCTTTCTTCCCCCATTCCATCCTTTTATTGTCCTTCCTTCATTTCTCATTCTTCCTTCATCTTCTCATTCTTGTCTCCCTTACCTTCTTCATTCCTCATCCCCCCCCCCCTTCCTCCATCACACTCATCTATTTACATTTCCTTATTTCTTTGCTTATGCATCTTCCTCTCAGCTCAGGTCTCTGTGGGGGAAGTAAAATTATTTCAGTCATCAGAAAACGATTTAATTTTAAGAATTCTGGAGAATCGAGCAGCTTTTCACATCAACGCACAGATTCCATTCCTTCAGACGAGGCTACCAAATCCCTGCGCCACAGACGGGGCACTTTACACAGTTGGGAGTAAACTGTAGGGAGCGGCAAAGGGTCTCAGGCACAGGATTAAAAAAAAAATAAAAATAATTAAATTGTTTGTTTTGTGATCAATGGGAAGTGTGTTTAGATCCTACTCAAAGCAGAGTGTCAAAACATATGATTTGAGTTTGGAGGCTCTTATTAGACATGTACACACACACACACACACACACACACACACACAAAGGCATTTAAGAAAGAAGTTGCTATTAAAAACTAGAACTCTGATAAGAGGTATAGGGATGATGTGTGTGATCTCATTTCCTCAAACACACACACACACACACACACACACATAGACGAGCGAGCAGCAGGTGCATTATTAGTGGTGATGAGGCTGAGGCGTGCGCCAGGGCTGCATGTGTTCTTCTTGTTTTTCTGAAATCAAACAAACAAACCAACAAACAAGCGAAACAATGTGACGCTCATTTTCAGATCCAACTTCAATTTCCTTCTCATCTTCTTTTTGCTCCAATCTTCTCTCTCTCTCTCTCTCTACACACACACACACACACACACACAAACACACACACACTTACACATCTGCAGGTTATTACAGTGATTCAGCATCTCTCTCATCAGTAGCTTTTATGAGTTTTTTGTACTTTTCCGAGGTTTAATTGTAAAGCCGCAGGCGGTGCAGAGACCCTGCATGGAGCTCCGACATCATCACACACTACACGACATCATCAGCCATCATTACACAACACACACATCCTGAAGACACACAGATATCACACACACCATGCGCAGGAAGTTCACCACCACACCGCCGTCCTGCTGTCTCTCAGTAAAGAACAAATTCAAGCTGTGTGTTCTGTCGGTCCTAATAACTTCAGTGTACAGTGAGAGAAAAGGAAGAGGGGAAGAATAAAGATAAGAAGGAGAGAAGAAAGGACATGAATGAAAAGAAAAAGAAAAGAATAAGAGAAGAAAGGAAGGAAAGGAAAGACGGGAATCGAAGACTTAAGAGAGAAAGGAAAATCAAGAAAATGAAAGAAAAGAAAGTATAAGTGTGCAGGAAAGATTTAAGGGAATGAGTGAAGGAATGGAGGAATAAGGAAAGGAAAATGGGATAAAAAAGGAAGGATGGAAAAAAGAAGAGAGGAGGGATGAAAGAAGGAATGATGAAAGTTAAAAACAAAGAAGGAAAGAAGGAATATTGAAAAGAAGGAAAGAAAGAATAAAGGAAGTAACAAAGGTAAGAGAGGAAATGCAGAAGGGAAAAAGAAGGAAGTAAGAAAAGGAACCAAGGAAGATATGAAAGAAAAAAAGGAGGGCAAGAAAGGAACAAGATCAGAAAAAAAACATGCAGGGAAGAAAAAGATAATGAGTGAAGAAAAAAAAAGAGAGAAAATAATAAGGAAACGGAGGGAGGAAGAAAGGAAGAAAATTAAAATGGACAAGAAAACAAAAAGGAATAAAGAAATGGAGTAAAGGAATAGATGAATAAGGAAAGGAAAATAGATAAGGAATGAAGGAAAAATTAAGATAATTGGGATTGGAAAGGAGAAAAGACTAATAAAAGTAAAAAAAAAAAAAGGAATAAGGAAAGTAAAGAAATAAGAAAGAAAGGAGGAATGAAGGAAGGAGGGAAGATAAGAAAAAAACAAACAAACAAGGAACAAGAACAGAATGAGGAACAAGAGAAAGTATGAAGGAGGAAAGGAGGGAAGGAAATAAGGAAGGGAAAAGGAAAGGTAAGAAGAAAAAAGGAAGTACAGGAAGGAAACAAGGAAATGAGTGAAGGAATAAAGAAGAAAGAAGGGATGAATGTAAAGGAGGGGTCTAAAGGGGTCGGCGGGTCCACTTGCATTTTTTTCTGGTAACCGTCAAATGAACTTCAAATGCTCTGTCATGTTTGATCATAAACACACTGTAGGTTTAGTACATCATTTGAAACTGTAAAGGGTCTACTTTTATTAATGTACACAAATATGCATAAAACATTGTGCTTTTTTAAAATAAAGAAAATAAACAGGGTGCACATTCAGTCGTCTCCGCCAGAGAGACCTGATTAGTAAAAATGAGGAATGAATTAATAAAGAAGGACGGAAGTCACAACTATAAATGGAAAATGGAATAAGATATTAAAGGTCCTTTATTGTATAGTTACATTAACAAGTTAACACAGGTCGCAGAGCTCCCTGTGTGTGTGTGTGTGTGTTTGTGTGTGTGTGTTTTAATGCCCCAGCTGAAATACCACTTTACATTTTTTATACCCCAGTTTCGCTCCTCGTCCATATGCACTGTTTCAGTGTCCGTGTAAATGAACTACTTCTAAGCCACGCCCCTGAGCAAAGCTAAGGAGGGGGAGGGGTCTTATATCTTCTTATATGAGGTCACAACAAAGGGAAATCTGGAAAGCTTGTTTAAGCCCCGGCCAATCCAAAAATGTGAAAAAGGACAAAAAGCGCAGAATGTTTGTACACACACTGGAGACACAAAAAAAAGCTGTGAATTTAGTATAATAAGTGTCCTTTAAGGAATAATATGTTATTATAAAAATGTCAGATTGCTGTGATGAGTGTGTGTGTGTGTGTGTGTGTGTATGTTTTCTTGAGTAAAGGAATAATAAAGCTCACAGCCCTGAGAAAGATGTTCGTTCTTGAGAGAAATCACACTTTGTTCGTGTTTCTACTAAAATATTTGTTTCGAAAACACGTGTTCGATGTCTCATTTACGATGTTTATGGTTAAATGAAATGAAACACAAAGTGTTGAATCAACCCAAAAAATATTAACGTGACATGTGCTGAGCTGGAAAGACATGAATACAGCGAGAAAATACTGCAAACATGGCACAGTTAAAAGGAAAATACTGTAGAGAGAGAGAGACAAACAGAGAGAGAGAGAGAGAGAGAGAGAGACTGCAGTTAAACGAGGCGTCTGTACGGAAAGACGTCCTTGATTTGTGTAAAAAAGACTCATGTCTGACTCACTCTCTCTCTCTCTCTCTCTCTCTCTCTCTGTCTGTCTGTCTCTGATACCGCTGTGTGCAACCGGATTCGAGGTTCGATTTCACCAGAACTGCACTAAACTAACAAAATGATACACTGCATTTTTTCACACCTCAAACGCCCGCAGTTTCGCTCCTCGTCCAAACGCTCTGTTTCAGTGTCTATGTAAATAAGCTACTGCTGAGCCACGCCCTTCAGTCCATAGCAACAAGTGTTTTTATTTCATACTTGAAAATTCTCTTTTTTTAATCAATTCATTAAAAATTCAAATAAATTTATTGATTTTTCTTTTGTTCCTTTCTTTCCAATTCTTTAATTACTTCCTACATCCTTAAGTTTTTCTGTTTTTCTTCCCTTCCCTGCCTCTTTGCTTTAATCTGCCCTTTCTTTATTGCTTTCATTTCTACCTTCATTCCTTCATCTTTCCCTTTTTTCTTAATTCTTCAGTGGCTGAGTTTCTACTTCACAGCTGTGTGGTATGTTTTCATATTTAAAAACACAACTTCCAAAATTTCCTTGCTCGCTCGCTCGCCCTTATCAGTTTAGTAATAAACATCTGCTGCATTGAAGAACCTGCGCTAATACTGAGTATTCTAAACAGCTTGGGCTTTTAACTAACACTAACTAACTCTAACCAGGAAATTAAAGGGCAACAGGTCATTTTGTAAATTCCTTGCTTTCTTGTGTTACAGGTGTGTTACATGGGTTAAAAAACAAAAACAAATAAACTTACATTTCGAAATGCTTCATCGTGTTTGCTTGTGTATCATTTATAGACACGTCCTTTACATGTCAGCGAGGAAAAAACAAACACTGAGCAAATTCAAGTGTTTCTGGAGCTACTGATACTGTATGTGATGTCATAGCAGTCCTTGCTAACAAAAACGCTAATCCTAGTTACACTGTGCTAGGTTCTAGGAGCTCGTAGAGATCTTAGCTGTATCTTATCTACCGAACCTTTAATTTACCACAACTAAACACCATCTGTCCATCTCTACTGTACGTTCTTCTCTTTAATTTAAAAACGAATCGTTCCTCATTTCCATATCTGTTTTTTCATTCGCTCCTCTATTCCCTCCTTTTTTCTTCTTCGACATCTTTCTTTATTGCTTCCTTCATCTGTTTTCTCCTCCTTCATTTCTTCTGTATTCTTTCACTTGTTCCTTCTTCCATTTTTTTTTAATTCCTTCATCGTCTTTTGCTCCTGTCCTTTTCTTTCCTTATTTTCTCTTTCATTTCCACTTTTTCCCCTTCATCTTTCATTTGCTAATTCTTCTTTCCTTCTTTCCTTATCTCTTCCCACTCCGTATTCCTCCCTTCATTATTCATACCTTCATTTCTTATTACTTTTTTATTGCTTCTTTTGCTTCCTTCAACCTCCCTTCTCCCTTCATCTTTCCTTTACTTTCTTGCTTCTTTCCTTTCATTATGCTTTTCTTTTTGCTTTCTTTAGTTTTTCCTTTAGTTTTATTTTCCTCATTTTTTATGTTATTCCATTTGTCCATTAATCTTTCCTTATTCACTTTGTTAATTACTTCCTTCCTTCTTTCTTTGCTGTTTTTCTTTCGCTCCTAGTGTTTTTTCCTTTAATCCTTCCTTGTTTCTAATGCTTTCTCTCACCTTCATTCCTCAACAGGAGTTGAAACAGAAGCAGTGTTGTGTATCGATGTTAAATCTGTGATCTTTTGCTTCTTCTCTCCTCACGTTCTTTCTCAGACAGGTCGATGGAACGAGGGAATAATGATTGAGATGGTCGTTAT
Source organism: Platyallabes tihoni (assembly GCA_030068045.1). NCBI lineage: Eukaryota > Metazoa > Chordata > Actinopteri > Siluriformes > Clariidae > Platyallabes > Platyallabes tihoni. The sequence continues at coordinate 21,471,615 of JAQQZS010000014.1, read as the reverse complement.
ATTCAGTCCTCATGTTATTTCTGTATGGAATCAGAATAAAATCCTGCAATATTGCTGTTTTTCCCCCAGAGGACACATGATCTTGGCCCGAGGCTAAACGCTGACCCACACACAGCGTGGCAGCAGAACCCCCGGTGTGGCGCTTATCCAATCTCCAGCATTCATCCTCTAATGTTGGCTCAGCCTCGTAATCGCGTTATAAGCGATCTGAAATCCAATCGATTTGCACGGTGCTGGGAGAAAACGGGCCACGACGACGGCCGTCTCTGTCTATCCTGTCCTCCTGATTTGTCTGCCTTCAGTTCATTTAGGGGCTCATGTCATTTCACTTCTTCACCATTGAATATTGAAATCATTTTCCCTTTCTATGTGTCTGCTCATCTCTCACTCTCTCTCTCTCGCATATAAACCCTCATCATCAGCAGAGAGAGACAGACGGAGTTAGAGATATACTGTATGTAGTGTGTGAGACACAGAGAGAGAGAGAGATGAAGAGAGCAATGAGAATTGCAAACTGATATTTTGTTAAATACATCTGTTAAAAACACAACCGCCAAATAATATTTTGTCAAAATTGTTTGAGTTATACAAGTGTGAATTATGTATTTATTTTCCACAATGCTATATAAATCCATGTTCAATAGTTTCGTGCCATTGCAAAACCCATCAAGCTCCATGATGATGAAACTGTCTCTCATGAAGACCTTCCCAGGAAATCAAGACCAAAACTGACCTCTGCTGCAGAGGAGA
>JAQQZS010000014.1:21424836-21437353 GCA_030068045.1 Platyallabes tihoni | reverse complement strand
TTAAAAATTTTATTCTTTATTTCATTCCCTAATTTATTTCTATTGATAATTTAGATTTTAACCTCGACGGCATCATCATTCACAGACGTATGGTTTTTTAAAAAAAACAAACAAAAAAAAAACATTTGCGCCGTTCAATGGTGATAAGAGTCTCATATCTGTACTGAACCTGAAGTCTTCTGTAAATGTCAATCGCTTTTATGCCTTCATTCGCCATAAATGTCACCGAGTCCCGGATTGATTCGAACGGCCCTCGTTGTATTGTTATATATGATAGACTCAGTAATGCTCTCCGAGAGGTCAGTGCAGCTCTAACGGCAGTGTACACGTTCCTACTGTGCTGCGGAGGAGAGCGTAATTCGCTTTTGAGACACTAAAGACACGACTGAAGAAGTAAACATCAGGCTGATGGGCCGCGTTCGGGCTTTTCCTGTTTATTTCCTCTCTCTAAACATGATTAGATATTCAAATCTGTAATACTTTAGATACTTAATCATCTTAAATCATATCTCTCTCAGCTGGCATATAGATTCCAAATTGGCTGTGAGATTATTTCTCATATCGGTAGAGATTTTATTTTATTTTGTTTCATGTTTTTTTTTCTTTCTTCGCTTTTTTAGACTTCAATTAAAAAAAAAAAAAGATAAGACGCTTGTATGTGAAAGAGCTCTGGTTCTGTCTGGCTGCCTGAGGCTCTTCACTGTGCAGGATTTACCACCGGCTTACACACACGCGCACACACACACACACACACACACACACACACACATGCACACACACACACTGCGGCAAATCATGAGACCGTATCCTGCAAGTGGTCAAGTAATGAACAAATCCTTGGTAAGGATATAATGTATATATGTGTGTGTGTGTGTGTGTGTGTGTGTGTATGATATTTCCCCATCTTATTCTTAAGTACATTTCCTTCACACAAACCTAAAAAAAAAAACGCATCTGTTATGCTACGACTCAATGGGTGCAAAAGTTTATGCACCCTCCAGACACAATGATGTTTATCACTGAGACGTAAAGCAGATGCCTTACAGTAGTGATGGGTCGTTCATGAACAATGAGTTCTCTAACGTGACTCAAAAGAACGAGTAGTCTCAGAGAGTGATTTGATCGTTTTCTACTGGGATCGCAAAAAACCTCTGTAGGTTATGTACAGGAAACAGAAGTGAGTAGACCTTTGAGTCTTTTGGTCCGAATCATTTGTTCTTTTGTCATGTGACTCCCATAGACGCTATGCATTGCAATAGATTCAAAAGAACGAACGACACGGACTAGAAGACTCATTGGGAAAAATCACATGACGTGAGATCTTGACTTCTTGGAATCTATTTGAATTCAACTGAATACATGCACAGTAAGAGTAAAATGGGTTGGTGCACCATGGGGTAGTGCTCCAGTTCTATAGCCATTAAATATTGCCTAGATAATAATTTTCACCTATCCTGTATACTGTATATACTAGTATCCTTCCCTGATCAAGAAAAGGTCAGGAAATTGTGCATTAGACATTTTAAAGAAGGCTGTTCTGGAAAATCAGCTGTAAGAGGCTGTAAGAGGTCCTACCAACCCCCTGGATTCCAACAGACATTAAACAACAAAGAAGTAGAAAAAGAAATTTGAATATTGTAAAAAAAAAAAAAAAAAAAAAAGAATACATAAAAAAGTGAATCCCTCCATAAATTATATATATATATATATATACACATTACATGTCAAGTGAAATATTTCATGTCTTTTTTTGTTTTAATTTCGATGTTTACGCCTTATAGCTCATGAAAATCAAAAACTCCAATATCTCACCATATTGGAATATTTCATTTCGAGTTTGAGTAAATTACTGTTCATAATGTATAAATATTGTGTCTAGTTCAGTACTCACATGGGGAAGACCGCTGACTTGACAGTTGTATAGGAGATGATCATCGGCACCCTCCACAAGGATGATTGAGTGCTGTATCGAAATGTATTCATGAAAAGATAACAGGAAGAGAAAACTGTGGTAGGAAAAGGTGCACAGGACCACAACCTTAAGAGGATGGTCAAGCAAACTTTTAAATTTAAAGCACACAGATATATCTTGGACTGAATATATGGTCATGATATCACCCTGATGACGATGGCTTCCCTGTTGAGTCAAGGTTTCTTCCTCTGGTCAACCCAATGGAGTTTTTCCTTGCCACCGTTGCCCTCAGCTTGCTCATCAGGGACAATCTGTTAGTTATAGACTGTACTTTTTTTGTATTTATTTCTGTATTTTTTGTACTTGTGTAAACCTGCTTTGCAACAATGAAATTGCTAATAAAATTTAATTGAATTCAACTGAATTAAAGCACAACTGAATCAAGAAGCTTGAATCAAGAGGCTGGAGTCAGTGCATCAAGAGCCACCATGCATTTATTGCATGACAATGTGCTACGTCCGAACTGATTGAACTGTATTTTATGTTTATCTTATATTTTTAACAGTTTTATTTTGATTCTAAAAATTCTAAAGATTCTACATTTAAATTTCTAAGTTTTATTGCAAACTGTTTTTTTTATTTAAATCAAATTTTAATAATTTAAAAAGTTTTATTGCTATTATTTGTAATTTCTTTTTATGATTATTTCCTTCTCTTTTGTGTAAAGCACTTTGAATTACCATTGTGTATGAAATGTGCTATACAAATAAACTTCCCTTGCCTTTCTGTGTTTTAAGCATGTTGGGATAACGATTGCACACACTTTACAACTAACGTAGAAAAACGATGGATCTTATTAGACACTTTTTTAAAAAATTTATGGCATTTGACAGACACCCTTATTTGGAGCGACTTACATTTTTATCTCATTGTATGTTTGAGCAGTTGAGGGTTAAGAGGCAACTTAGTTGATTCGAGCCTTGAACCTTAACCACCGAGCTAACCGCATCCTACTTTTAAGTTATTATGCTTCTTTAAAAAAAAAATGATCTGCAACAGAACACATGTTGAATACACAACACTTTACATTTGCCATTTAAAAATTCCACTCATACCATCTCTGCAGTATTTGTGCATTAGTCCCATTAAGTAAGCTAATGAATGTTAAAATGTAGTCAGATGTTAGAGGGCTGTAATACACGGCTGAACGTGTGTAGGTGGCGAAAATGGCCGTGAAGGCTGAGGACTTTCTTCCTGCTGTGCTACATAATGGAACAAAGACGCAGGGAGAAATCATTAGCTTAATTAGCAGATCATTAGCTTCATTAACCGGGATTGCGTGCTAGTAGGTTCTTAAGTTACTTCCTGATTTGAGCAAACCACTCAGCATTAACAGGTTCCCCAGCCAGACACACACAAGATCATCACTTTATTTTGATGAAAAGAACCAAATAAATGAAGGTGATGTTTTTATGATAGCAAACGTCACCTCTAGGAAACGTCTAGATACTAAGATGTCAAGGTGTTAATTCACAGCAAGTTGAGCTAGCCAAGTGTGTCCTGTACTTGGTCTCCATGTTGCTAGGAACCACAGTTAGCCAGCTAGCAACATCAAAGTTCTGTATTATCAGAAGGTAGAAGACTTTGTTACGAATGATAAAATCAGTATTAAACACAACATATAGACACACAAAGTCACATTTCTGTTGCTGATTTAAACATACAGTAGTTTAAGCACTAATACATGATTCTAGCCAAAAGCAACATTACTTAGTTTAGCTTTAGCGTTTATCTTTATAAGTGTGAATGGAGAGAAAATCATCTTTAATGTATTTTGTAAAATGAGAAACAACTAATTATTAAGGACTCAGACGTTTATCTCAGCATTTTTAGACACATTCTAGAAACAGTGAAAGTAGCTAGCTAGCTAATGTTAGCTTTACATTGAGAGGCCATATCAATTAAAAAGTTTGTCATTGTGTTTACTTCATTTCAGTAAACATGGACATGTTTAAGCAAATTTGTAATAAACTCGTTTATTACAAAAATCTATGCTTGTATAATGATGTCCATGTTTGTTCCAATTTGTAGCAAAATTATATTTAGCTTCGATAGTTCAGTTTTTCCCCCTCTGTATCTGTCTTTTTAATTTAATTTCTTTGTTTCCTGGGTAATTAGGTTGTAAGTAAATTTAAACTTATAAGACCATTTTAGAGTAACTGTAATTTTTTTTTTTTTTTAAAAAGCCGTAACATACAGTATATCAAGAAAAATGTGCAAGTTCATGTAAATGTTTCTCTTAAATGTTTTTAATGTTTTTTCTTGATTTAAAAATTCTAATAATAAGAAGATACAATTATTTATTCATGAAATTAATACTGAAGTATAACTTCAACATCTGTTGTTCAATTGTGGCCTATTTTGGCTTTATTATTATAAATTTTATCACGTCAATATCAAATTTCGGGTTCTCATAGTATTGAAAACTTTTACTATTATTAAAATAGTTAAATTTTATAATAGTGTTCCTATAACATCATAGTGATGTGATTTTTGTGATTTTTCATTTTGAACAACAACAAAAAAAAGTTTCACCGCCATTATTTCAACCTTTATCAATGTTTTATTAAAGTTGTGTGTAATTGTTCCCTAACCAAAAAATCTTTACAAATAAGTTTTTTTTTTTTCAAAAGTTTCAGACACATGGAATATTTATTTATATTTACTAATGTGCATATGTTGCTCATAAATAATGTGCATTCCTGGTAGAGCTTATTTGCATATACTGTAGTGACGTCCACACACATACTGTACTCATGCACAAACAGAGCTGAGAGAATAAAATGAACAATCTGTGTAAATAGTGGGGGAAAAAAACAACATGTATGATATTTTGATTTGCGTTTATACCAAATTTTTTATTTTATTTTTTTTATAATATTGTTAATAATAAGTGAGCAGTAAATCTTGCATCAGCTCAGGTATTTATTTATATGGAATAATTTATAGTTTTGTGTCGGCTCACTGCATAATTCATTTCCATATTATTTCATTAATGGCAATAATGTAGCTGCATAGCTTTCACAAAAAGTTTCTGCTTTTAGTCCCTGACCTTGTGAACTGGATGAGGATGTTTTTAATCGAGACATCAAAGCTCTTCTAGAAGTTGCTCTGCGTAAGCGTTTCTGCTCAAAGCACATATAAATAAAAGAAAACTTTTGTCTGTACATTGGTTAGAACTCGCTCTTTCAATAATTTCTTTACATTTCATACATTGGAGGACCTGAAACCAGAAAAAGTTCTGTCTGTATATTTGACAGAATGTAATGAAACTTAGTACTTAGATATCTGCCTGAAGTTTAATTTTAAGTTTTAACTTTGGCTGAAATAACAGCGCTGAAGAGGTATAAGTGAATTTTAACGCACTGAAGTCGTTTTAAGATAAAACCTCATCTTTATTCCATCTACTTTTTCCAAGTTTTTACAAGATTTTCCGTGAAACTCTCTTGTGTAAATACCCTTTCAAACAGTTTCAGAATAAATCGGTTCATATCCTGTTTGACGAATGAGGCTGAGTCTGTGTCAGTTTAATACGTTCTCTGCTACACATTGTGACTTCTAATGTTAACATGCAAGCGGCTTAAACTCTCCTGATTTTCCCCCTCAGAAGCTACGACAAAGACAAACAACCTCCCCGTTCCCGATGTTGCACAAATCTTTACTCTACATTCCTGCACTGTTAAAACAAATGCCATCATATGACGGGAAAATGTCTTGAGTATACAGCAAACTAATTATAAGATTATTAAACCTTTTTTTTCTAGGCAGATTTTGCTAAATCTCTACGGACAAATGCCTTGTTGTAGTGGCGGATCAGTTTGGTAATTTGAAAATGAGTAAAATTCGTCTAGAATTTGTCTTTAATAATCTCATATTAAGACATTTTAGTTACTAGACTAGATTTAAGACATTTCCACTTGCTGTCATATATATATATATTTTTTTTTGGTAGTGCGAATTATTTTACATAATAAATCTAATCTAGAGAGCAGAACCTCACTTACAAGAGTAAGGCAAGAGGTAAGAGTGTTGCTATGGTTATAGTAAGGACTTCATGCACAGTATAGACATTATGATATATAATTATCCTAAATAAATAGGTTCTGATCCGAGGACTGACTTTAATCCGCTGGTGAGCCATGGGGGGGACGGGGGACGGAGGTTCCGTGACACTCTATATTCCCGATTGAGAAGAAGGACTGGTGTAAAATGAAAGAAAGAATAAAAGAAGAGTATTCTCTTTCAAAGAGGTTTTGTCGACGCGGCAGGCCGCCTGTATCCGGTTACACAAAACACCTGCAGACGTATAGAGAGACAGAGAATGAAGGAGAGACGAAGGGAGAGAGATGAAGGGAGAGAAAGGATGAAAGTAATAGATAAAGTGGATGAAAATGGATAGCGGTGCTCCCAGGTCACGCAGGATTTATTTCACTGCGTCCAAAATAACTAGTTTTTTAAAGAAGTGACAGAGGGGACGAAAGAGGAGAATGAGAGTGTGTGTGTTCTGTGTGTGTGTGTGTGTGTGTGTGTGTGTGTGTGTGTGTGTGAGACAGTGAGAGAGGGTGTAATGTCTTGAAGGTAAAGAAAAAAAAACAGGAGAAAAAGAAAAAAGGGTAAAGTGTACAAGTCTAATCTCAGGGGGTGAAGCGGCTGCACAGAGCTCACAGCACGGCGGAATGAAAGGAGTGAATTAGGAGTGATGGAGTGAGAGAGAGAGAGAAAGAGAGAGAGAGGCGGCGTTATCTGTCTGTAAAAAGACTCCACATGGCAGACTGTTAAATATATACTATACCATAAGATCCACTGTGACAAACGTCATCTTAATGCAGATGGTTTTATATGCCGTATGTTATTTGGTATATTTATTTTTATTAACGTATATATATATATATATATTCCACAAGGAATTTCCCAACACTGCTCATTTTTTTTTCATTAATAAACAACTTGATAGACCACGTTCCAGTTTAGCGCCCCCTAGTGGATAACTAAACCCTACATTGTAGAAATGCATTTTCCAGTTTAGTGCCCCCTAGTGGATATAATATCATACGGTGGTATTAGGGCATACTGTACATATTTAATCCGCTCTTAAAGCAAAATTTCGTATTTTGAATCGCATTGTTCTATAGGAAATAATGTAAATGTAGATAATCTGTTCAAGCCGCACAAAAATATTACCAGTATTACCAATTAACAACACTATAATCATATTGTTACATATAAACCAATCAAATGATTTGATAAGACATGTAAATTAAATAAAATATGAAATAAATAGACAGTAAACCTCACTTAACTTTAATTTATGATTCCTCTCGGCACCGACTGCTTTAAAAACCAGCTCCCTTTTTTTCTTGCTACCGCCCTGGATAATATTCTTGACACCCATGGTACTGTACTATGCCTTCACTAAATCTTGCACAAAATGCAAAAAAAATAAGTTTTAAACGGGTCCTGGATGTCCGCCTCATCTACACTGCGTTTGTTTCTGCTCCGTTCGTTCGCTCATATGCCGAGGCAAATTTCTTGCTAAATTTAAATTAATTTTAAAGGTGAAAATTCTCAAGGCGCGGCTCGTATGCCAAGGTACCACTGTCGATGTTTTAAAATGTATTATTCCTAGAGAATATATTACTATCCCGGATATAATAGAGAAACAATAAAGTATCAGAACAAGTGCAGTAATACAACCCCGCTGCACTGTTGTCAGAGCCGCTGTTGTAGAAAATTAATCAACACCTTCTGACCAATCAGAATGCAGAATTTAATAACTTAATCAGAATGAGCAGACTTCATCTACATGAATTTTTTGTTTATCTACATCCGACCAGAATAGAGTTACTAGAGTGATCATGCATAGTAAATTAAATGCGTACACACACACACACACACACACACATAAAAAAAACTTGTTAACTGCCTAGAGATAACTCTGTTGTTTCTTTTCCCTTTTATAATTGTAATGTTTAATATAGAAATGTAACACGTTGTATTTTCACAGCTCTACATTCTACAGTGTTCAACTTCCTTTAATCTTTACTTTGCGAACTTGCAAAACTTCATAAACCCGAGCCTTAGAAATAAACAAGCATGGTTTCATTCTCTGTTGCTTTGTCACACAGATATAGCAGGATGAATGGAGCTGAGATTGAAAGGGAGTGAGGGAGGGAGTGATAGAGAGTGAATAGGGTTCACACCTCCAGGCTCTAAGATATCCGTCCTATGACATCATCCTAGTGTTCAAACGGAGGGGAATTTCCCCCCATTCACTAGAGCTGATGATGAAGCTGGGACGAGTGGACTAACGGCTTTAGGGCTGGATTTGTAGTCGCTCCACTGATTTACTGATTTATCTCCTCTTATAAAACTTATTGTTAAGGGTTTGTTTTTGTTATTGATATTTTCAATCATAGTGTCAGCTCAAAACATGCTCATGTACCGACACCTTAGATCAGGATGATGCGGTGAAGGCCTGACACTAAGGGAGTCTCTACATATTTCACAAACTTGCCTTGTGGCTTTTCTGTAACATTACATGTGAGATTCATTAATAAATTTTAAATCTCGGTTGTTGTCAAAGCGAGTAACCCTGTTTGGCATTTTTAACATCCATCCAGACTTTATCTCTACCGCTGGTATACTGTAGGGTCACATGGCCTTTAGTCGGTACCAGTGAAGAGTGCAGGTGTGGCCTCGGTACCTATCAGTCCGATTGAATACAGTAGGCATGGTTTCTGTCTGTGTCAATCAAAGAAAAAGGGGTGATAGTGGCCTCTGTCTCTGGCAGCCCCAGTTAAAGATGGGTGTCTCCTCTGTCTCTGCCAGTCCCAGTAAAACAGGTGGGTGTGGCATCTGTCTCTGCCAGTCCCAGTTAAAGTGGTGGGTGTGGCTTCTGTACTTGGCAGTGGAATGGGTGTGGCCTCTGTTCTTCCAGGTATAAATAAAGAATAGTTTGATTATAGGTTTATAGTCCTCTGGCTGCTCGTCCTTCAGGATCTTGCACGATGTCGCATATTTTCGCTTCCTCGACCGTTCATCGTTTTTATGTGTGTGTTCCGTCTGGAAGTGGATCATTCACTAACACTTTAATTTGATTTTTTAAAAAAACACAAGAGCAGGTGACACACACACACACACACACACACACATTTTTAACCATGCTGGCACCCACACACAGATTTAGCTCTGTTCTTTTGATTATTCTGTTAATTATATTCATTAGGTGTTAATGTATGATTGGAATAATATAAAGTGCGAGACTACTGTGTGTGTGTGTGTGTGTGTGTGAGTGTGTGTGTGTGTGTGTGTGGGAATAAATGTAAATTTCTGTGAAATGATGTGAAATAACAACACACATTGCTGCTCACTGAATAAAGCAATAGATAAGTGATGCTAATCAGGTTAGTCTTGTGATTTATTTGCTAAGTTTATTCAATTTCTTAATAATTTAGTTTTTATATAGTAATAGTATTAGTAGATATAGATATAGTTATTTTAATTTTATATGAAAGAGAACAGTTTGGTTCAACAGTATCTGTCCATGTATAGGCATCGTAAATCTGTTCCCCAAAAACCATGCCTATCTTCCCCTTGAAGACAAATACTCAAGGACACACCCACATGTCCCACCAAAAGACACACCCATATGTCCCCTTTTAGAGATACACGCGTATGTCTCTCTCACAGATACAGTACATCCATGTGTCTCCTCTCAAATTCACATCCACATGCCTCTCTCAAAGACACACCCACATGTCCCACCAAAAGACACACCCATATGTCCCCTTTTAAAGACATACCCACATGTCCATCTCACAGGCACTCACATCTGTCCCTGTCAGACACACCTACATGTCTCTTTCAAAGACACTTATATCTGTCCCTGTCAAAGACATATACCTACGTCCCTCTCAAATATACACCCACATGTCCCTCTCACAGATATACCCATCTGTCCCTGTCAAGGACACACCCACATGTCCCTCTCACAGACATACCCATCTGTCCATCTCAGACACACCCACAAGTCTCTCTCACATACACTCACATCTGTCCCTGTCAGACACACCCACATGTCTCTTTCAAAGACACGCCCACATGTCCCTCACAAAGACACTTATATCTGTCCCTGTCAAAGACATACTCACATGTCCCTCTCACAGACACTCACATCTGTCCCTGTCAGACACACCCACATGTCTCTTTCAAAGACACGCCCACATGTCCCTCCCAAAGACACCCATATCTGTCCCTTTCAAAGACATACCCATGTGTCCCTCTCAAAGACACACCCGCCATGCCTATTACTCATGCCTAAAGACTGCCTTCAAAATCCTACTGCCATTATCTCAGGTGTGGATTGGGAGACAACCATACACACTCAGCTTAGCCTTTCACACACACACACACACACACACACACACACAATCAATAAGCTGCAATTATGTGGTTATGATGTCATTGATTGGGAAGCTGAGCAGCCATTAGTGACATAGTGGGACAAAAGCAGCTACGCAGAATGCTAATGCGCTCAACCACTAATCCAGCAGGAACACCGCACGCTCCAAGAAAGACAGAGGGAGAGAGAGAAAACAGGGGAAAAAGTGATGGAGGGAGAGATAAAGGAAATAAAATATTTTTTTAAAACACTTTCTGTGTTTGTCTCTCTCTCTCTCTCTCTCTCTCTCTCTCTCTCTCTCTCACACACACACACACACACTTTGTGACTTTGACCCGTCTAGTCATCCACCTGTCTTCTTCTCTACACCACTCCATTCCTGAGTCTCTTTAATGACTCTTCATCTCGAAACCATTCATTTCTCGCCTCTCTTTCTCTTTTTCCCTCCATTTCATCTTCCCATCAGTCATATCCCTCCATCTCCATCATGCTTGAGCTCTTCTTTACGTTACCACCTCTCCATTCATTCATTTCTATCCTTCCATCTTTCTGTTCTTTCTTCAGACCTACTACTTTTTCATCCTCTCTACATCACTCCATTCCTACGCCTTCTCATTAAATCATCTTCTCATCCATACATTTCTACCTCCCTCCATAAATTACGCTCTCTTCTTTCCTTTATTTCATTTAATTTATCTCCACATTCCTCCAGCTCTTTCTCATCATTCCATTCCAGGTTTTCTTTACTTTCCTCAATCGCTCTCTTCTTCTGTTCATCCCTTCATTTCTCTATCTTGACAACTTTTTGATCTCTTCATCTATTAGTCCATCATGTTATTGTAGCTTCATCTCCATTTATGAGTCTCTATCTATCTATCTATCTATCTATCTATCTATCTATCTATCTATCTATCTATCTATCTATCTATCTATCTATCTGTGTTCTTATATTTCTACTGATCCATCTCTCTACATCGTTATGTTTTAGCTCAAGTTCATAAATCTCTCTCTCTATACCTCTATTGTTACTCATTTTTTTAATCTGACGTGTCCTATTTTCTTCCAATCTCTCCATCGCTCTGTCAGAATAAATGTCTTTTCGAATAAAAAAAAAAATGAAACGAGAGAAGCACTCACACTTTTCTTCACACAGAGAAATGTTTCGCTGTCACTTCAGCGCAGGAGATGAAAACCAAATTTATTTTCCTTTTCACAATTGTTCACCATCTTCCAAAAAAAATCTCAGAGGGGAATAAAGAGCTTTGTGATTGCTCGGTTTTGTTTTCAGTAATAAATTTCCGCTGTTCATGATAAGGCCCGTGCATATTACACAACACACGCACACACACACACTAATTACTCCAGTGCCCATGAGACAGAATAAGCAATGACACACATGTCAAGGACAACCTTATTTTACTATAATTGAAAATAAATTGCATTTGTTTTATTAGAAGGATGAAAGGTACAAAATAAAAAGATGAAATAACAGTATTTTTGTCAGTATGTGCTCTCTCTCTCTCTCTCTCTCTCTCAGTGCTTTTGTACCCTTCATCTCTCTACTCATCTCTCTCCTCAGCATGAAGACTCTACAATCTCAGCATGTTACACTCAACATCACTCTTTTTAATTAGTGCTTATCTGCTTAGCTGTAAGACACACGCACGCACACACACACACACACACACACACACACACACACACATCGGTTTCACATTATTGTCAAAAATAAATTCAGTCAACAAAAACCAATAAAGTTAGACACATAAATGGATGGATAGATAGATAGATAGATAGATAGATAGATAGATAGATAGATACTTTTCACTATTCTTCATTTCTCAATCTAAGGATCAGGGCCCCCATTGACTAAGTGTCTCAGAAATCACTCCTAAGTGGCCAAAAAGTATGACTCAATTTTGGTCCTACTTTTAGGAGTAGGAGTAAGAGCAATTTATCAAAATTTTTAAAATAGGAAATCACTCCTACCTCTACCAAAATGTAGAAGTGTCCTTCCTAGCAAGGAAAAGATGTTCAGGCTGAGACACGTGCGGAAGAGAGACGTTCTATTACAGTTTTTTCTGAATGCTTAAACCCTAACTGTGATTCTCATAGCACAATTTCTAAAACTATTAATGCTTATA
>JAQQZS010000014.1:21389801-21400407 GCA_030068045.1 Platyallabes tihoni | reverse complement strand
TTTATTATATCGGATGACTTTAGAGAAAACTGCAACAAAAATATATTGTCATACCAAAGAATAAACTACCCGCCAAATGGCTAGTGAGACTAAAGTTATTACCCGCCACAGCCGAATTTCACCCGCATTTAGCGGGTGGGCGGGTGCCAATGTCAAGCCCTGACACACACACACACAAAAGCTAATCCCATCTCATTGCGGTGCTGGAATCTGATTGGGGAAATGCCCCAAAACGCCATCGCTTCAGACTCTGACTCACAAAGGCCTCTTGCTAGTTCTCCCGTTATTTATTTTCACCACGATGACTAATCGACTTGCATCATCAATTATAAACTTTTTTTGCAACAAATTTTTGTTATGAATAAAATAATCTAAACCATGGAGCGGCTGAGGTGTTTTGAGTGCAGTGATGTCGGACATAAAAGTCTGAGCTGTCCGCGTGGAGCGGTGCAGCCGAGAAGCTCAGGGGGCGACTCGGCCGGGATACAGCAGCAGCACTGGGACAGTCAGCGTGGGGACAGCCAGCGTGGGGACAGCCAGCGTGGGGACAGCCAGCGTGGGGACAGTCAGCGTGGGAACAATCAGCGCGGGGACAGTCAGCAGGAGAACAGAGTGGAACAAGGAACAAGGCAACAAGAAACTGAGACCTGCTTCCAGTAAAGAGAGCGTACAGGCCATGGAGACGGAGGAAAGTTTTAAACACACCTACACACTCATGACCACAGAGTGTGAGACTATGAGCAGGACTGTGAACTGTAAGGGGGAGAATGAGGGGACAAAACTTAACTAAGACATAGGTACTGTATAAAGGAAAAATAAAGCAAATAAAAAAGATTTATTTTACTTTTAAAAAGAATTGTGGCTGGGGGGGCGGGGGGAGGGGGCGGGGGGTGTAGGGCGACTTTCACTAACGGAATCAGTCCTTTCTGTCGGCTAAACTGGAATCTTTTACTCTTTGTGTGCGACTTTAACAGTGAACCCCTCTAATGGCACTTGCTTTTGCCACCTTTTTTGAGGATTCGGCTGAAATGTGACGTCGTTAAACAGATTCATCTCCCGCACTCCAACAGCCTGTTTAACTTTTTTTTCTTCCTCGAGGCCATTTGTGCACTGAGACTGAGCATGGAAGGTGATTACCCATAATCCCACAGCACAACAGAGAGAGAGGAACCACTGGCTCAGTTGTGATCACGTGACGCTCGGCTGACAAAGTGCGTCTGTACTACTCGTATATCAAGACCTCGCTCGTTTATTAAGTTAAAATTGTTTAAAAATTTTTCCTCGTCTTGCAAAACACTCGCAGACCGAATTACTTACAATCCAAGGTTCCACTGTGTATATACAGTATACAGTGAATATACGTAGATCGATATGTGTGCGTATAAAAAGTGTGTATATACAATAAGTATAAAATGAAAATATTTTTTTTCTTTAAATTGTTTCACAAAAAAAGTGCGTATAAAAATCTCTCTCTCTCTCTCTCATACTTTTCCTCTCTCTTTCTCTCTCAATTTGTCTCCTTTCCTATTCTTGTTCTGTCTGTCTCTTTCTCTATCCCTATATCTGTCTGTCACTTTCCCCTGCCTTGTCTTCCTCAATCACTTTCTGCCTTTCTATTAATTTTCCTTTGTCTGTCTGTCTGTCTGTCTGTCTCACTCTTCATTCATATATCTGCCTCTCTCTCTTTGTCTGTTCTTCTCTGTCTACCACTGCCTGTCTGTCTCTCTCTCACTCTCAGTATTTGTAGGGGTCTGGATACATTAATGTGGTTGTGTGTGTGTGTGTGTGTGTGTGTGTGTGTGTGTGTGTGTGATTTGTCCAGAAACCTTTTAAAAATTTTTTTTTTTTATACATTTTCATTTCACTGCCTCGTGTTAAATAGTAGGCTTTTCCCTTCTGCCCCACAGGAAGCCTAATGCTCTCACTGTCAAACTAGAGAGAGCGAAATTGACCGTGAGAGAGAGCGGGAGAGAGAGATATGTGTGAGTGTGTGTGTGTGTGTGTGTGTGTTAGAGAGAGACAGAGAAAGAGAGTAAAACCTGCAGCCTGCACACGGATACGAGTGACTCACGGGTTCAGTGACGATCCCCGCTGCACTACAACACCGAACATGACAAAATCACCACAGCCAGTGTGTCCGTGCGGAATCCTACACACTCCACCTGTCTGCCTGCTCATGGATCTAGTCAGTGTGTTAAAGCACTGCTTGCTATGGAAGTTGACTAGCATGTAGCTGAATTGGGAAGACAATCCTCCAGGCGTCTAGAGGCAAAAAGGGAGACATATACAGTACATAAGACGTTAGAAACTCGGATCTTGCATTCTGTCGGTATGAGTTTCTTTCTGTTTCGCTCGTCTTCCAAACACACTGTTTCTGTAACTGTAGCTTTAACTGCAGTCGAACAGCCCTTGTGCGGAAGTGCGTTTTCGTAGCCAATCAGAACTCAGGAACTGGAAAGGGCCGGGGGAAAAAACGCCCTGCTGTCCATGCTTTTCCAACTCACATTCCTCACAAACAAGACAATCAGATAAACATTTAGTAGCAAGAAATGTATTATGTGTGTACATCAGGGTTTTTATTCATGACTAGCGTTAGTTCGCATCGTTGTTGGGAAAAGTGTTTGTAAAAGCTATAAGCTGATCAGCTTTAATGTACCGTAATGAAATGTTGATCGTAACTTTTGGGATACTGTAGCTGTCAGAACATCGCTGCTACACTCTGCTATAGTTGGCACTTAAAATAAAGTCCTGGAGTTCCTGTTAACTCCTAATATCAGAGAATTTCCCTGTTCTTGCTTCTGGCACCGTCGTGCTGTAACGCTGTCAGCGGTCTAACAAAATACACATCTGTGATGTCTTTTATGTTATAAGGAAATAAAATAGTGACTTCAGGGGAACAGACCTGACTCCCGAGCTAGAGGAGGATTTTAAGGTTTTTTTGTTTAACATCGTCAGACCCAAAACTACAGCATGAACAAAGAACTACGCAGCACCTAAATTCACCAGAATTCTAACACACCTGAGATCCAAATAAAAGACACACACACATTCGCAATACTATGCAAAATACAGTAGACACTCCCTGTGACTTGTTTCAGTGTCGTTAAGCCTTTATAACCCTTCCGGCTTTTGACCCTGTTCGTTTTGATTATTGAGTTTAGTCTGATCTGGTTTCTAGACCGTACATCGCCTGACTCTCTGGACTTCCATTTTGGATTACCTCTGGAATTTCGCAGTTCAATTAAATTAAATTATCTTGACTGACATTCAGATGAAACTTGTCAATTACGTAGATTTCACCTGAAAAGACATAAGCCTGAAAAAGTGTATTATTCTAAAATTGTTAAGAAATTGCAACATGAATTTTACATGGTTACGGACACTACAGATGTTTTGGGGAAAAAATCCTTAATTTTGCGCGGAATGCTTTAATTTAAGCTCAATTTTTACGGGTCATATTCTACTAGAAGCTTTTTCACCAATTTTAGTACTCATAAAGAAATATGAATAATTCAATACTCATAAAGAAATATGAATAATTAACATTTTAAATGATTATTGTTTGAAGCAAGAGAGTATAACGTTGATAAAATGGGCATTTTGGGGGTACATTTAAAATCATCTCTCCAAAACTGTAGCAACTTAAAAAATTTTTAGGGAAGCAAGATTGGCCACTTCCATGTTACATAAACATACATAAAACATAATTTTTAAAAAAATAATACAGTAATCAGCACCAATAATCTGTTTTGGCTGAAAATGGAATGTGGTTTTTGTCGTGTTCTTTTTTTGAGACTTCTCCAAAAATGACTACAAAGTGTTGAACAGGTCCAATTTAATGAATGAATTATTATTAGTTTTGACAAACATGACCGTGATATGAGAGGAATAAAACACTTGTACTGCACAACATGGTATCACCCGCTAGTAGCATGTGCTAGCGAGCGATTAGCGCTGTCGTCCGGTCCTCTCCGCCGTCCTCACGAGCGAGAGACGCACCAACGTGCAGACCCTCGTGTAGGAGGGGATCAAGTGCTTTCATTAGCACTATTGTTGCAAGGACAATTCACACATTAGTCTTATCGCTCCGTCTCTGTAGTGGAGTGGAGCTTGAGAGAGAGAGAGAGAGAGAGAGAGGGAGAGAGTATGAATGATGTTAAGTTAATTGGAAATAAATGTTCAATTTGGCTCAAAGAATTCTTTCTGTCTGATAATTTGTTGTATCAATCACTTTACAATGTCATATTTTGATATGATCGTTGGATGTTTTGCGAGTGTTTGAGTAAGTGTGTGTGTGTGCGTGTGTGTGTTTGAATGAGCGTGTGTGTTTTGGCTGATAATTATTTGCACTATTAAACATTTGCGTTGTGTCCTAAGTTAATTAGTCGTTATCTCATTCAACCCTTAATGAGAAAATTGGCTATCGGGGAGATAATAAGGCCCCATTAACTCCTTCCATTAACATCCGTTTTCAGTGAAGGGATAGCACTCGACCATATGTGACGCCATATTAAGCTGCTAAAAATGATTAAATGTGTAGGAATCATTTGCCAGTCTGACCTATGGACAAGTAATGGGTTTCGAGGCAAAACAAGATAAATCCATTATCAATTTTTTATTCCCCAAAACGATGTTAAAAACTAAAGTCACGAGTGTGTTTAAAAAGCACACACACATGCCCAAATATTAAAATCAAAATCGCAAAATTTGCCTGACATCAATATAAATTTGGTGTGATTTTGCAAAACACTATAAATGCGCCTACTATTGTCCTTTTTTTCCGCACAATGCATAAATTAACCTTCAGTTGTCTCTGTGGAAATGCTAATATGCAATTTAGCTTCAATTATATTTATTTATAAAATGGGAAACTCATGCTTTGAATATTTTTTGTAGTGAGTCACTGGTGGCAAATTGGAACATGGTTAAGTTTGTTTGCTCAGTAAACCTTCTTAACTAATTTAATTGAAGAACTGATTATTCAAGAGTTTACAACACAACATAGGCATCTTCCCCATCAGCCACGTCATCATCAGCACCTTTTCCGCTTCAGTAGGTGACGAGTGACCCTTATCCAGATGAAGAGGTGAAGATCTTACACATGATCTCGCTTCCATTTTCGATCCTGCCTGTTCATCCGTCCCCACGAAGATTCAAAACTTTCTTTCCACCAGGGAGGCCGAACCACCTAACAAGCTCGTTTTACAGAATCATGAGGGAGTGTATGAGAACTCTCACTCTACGCTCACCATCTCTATTGTCCAACATTCAGGTCAGGGCAGGTGAGAAACAGGCCCGGAGGATATATTTGTGATCCCTAACCTTTCTCAGATTGAAGAGGCTGCATGGATGAGTCGTTTCAAATGAACAGAACGAACGCAGTAACATTACACCGTGTAAAAGGCGTGGGACACGTGATACACTGGCTGTGCGCGGGAAGCCGTTGTGTCCTGTCCCGATCTCTGGAATTCTGAACTTTTGAGACCATAGAAAGGTTTTTTAATGTGCAAATGGATGTTAATCCATTAAAATGAGTTGTTTTGAGTTTATATTTAAAATGTTGTGTTTTTGCGTCGTTCATTCAACTTTATTTTATTAAAGTCATTCGAACTTTCAGAATCATGTCGTTCCAATGTTGTGTATTTCGTGACACTACAACTGTATTGCCAGTTATCATCCAGCTTTAGGGTTCCTGCTGGAGACGTCGCTCCTGGACATAACAACATTACAAAAAACTTCATTTTTTTCAATTAACATTTTTATCTACACAAAGTGGAAGCTGAGTTCAGCTACTTTCAAAGTGGACATTATTTTTGTATAACAGCACCATCTGGAGTGTGTTATTCTGATTATAGCACACGGAATTGACAACGGTTACAATATTTTGCTTATTATTATAGGACACGCTGCATATTTTAACGGTTAACGGTTCAATTTATAGTTACTGGCTGTCTGATAGACAAGTTAGTTACTGTTCTTGCTTATGTTATAGCGATGATAAACAGTCACACAAGCTGTTCTCTCTCTCTCTTTCTCTCTGTCTCACACACACACACACACACACACACACACACATAAACACATACTGTAGAAGCAGCCTGTCGTTTTACTGAGAAAACAGAGGAAAACAGATTGTACTTGTAAGAGCCTAAGAGCACTTCCAACAAAGGCTCCTTCCATAAATGTAAAAAAAAAAAAAAACATCTCAGAACAAAAAAGCTGCACCACATCAACGATTATCAGAATTATTTTGTTAAATATCAAAATCAGTCCTAGATTTTCTGGAGCTTGCTGTAAACATCCCCGTGTACTGTACAAGCATCTTCTAAAGAAGTGAAACATTTATAATAAAAAAAACAATCTATAAATATAACTATTAGTATTTATGTTACAGACTGAATGACCTGCACTGTAATACAACAGTATAATGTCCTGTATAACATATACGCTACGCTCCAGCTCCGCCGCCGCCGTCGAGCTTCGCTCCAGCTCCGCCGTCGAGCTATGCTCCAGCTCCACCGCCGCCGCCGAGCGTCAAATCAGCTCCGCCACCGCCGCCGAGCGTCGAACCAGCTCTGCCGCCGCCGCCGAGCGTCAAACCAGCTCTGTCACCCAACCTCCAGTACGGGAGGAGAAAGGTGGGACATTGGGGGGGTAGTTCTGGGCCTCCGGAGCGTTTTTTAAGGGGGGGTTATGTAAGGGTTAACCCCTAGAGGGCGCCAAAACGCCCGTTTGTTTTGTAGTTTGTCTTTTGTTTTATTTGAGTTGGACTTCAGTTCCTAAGATGCACCTCGGTCAGGTGACGTAGAAGTTCACCTGAACCGAGGAAAGATG
The DNA here is from genome assembly GCA_030068045.1 of Platyallabes tihoni. NCBI lineage: Eukaryota > Metazoa > Chordata > Actinopteri > Siluriformes > Clariidae > Platyallabes > Platyallabes tihoni. The sequence goes on along the minus strand of JAQQZS010000014.1, from coordinate 21,393,573 downwards.
ATTAGTTTGAGTTTGTATAAATAGCCTGACTGAAGTTCAGTCAGGCGTCTAGCTTTTGTTGCCTTAAGTATGTTTCTGTTGTTGGTTTTGTTTATAATTTAAATAAAGACTCGTCAAAGCTCAGAAAGAGCGCATTTACTTTTGTTTGTGTTTTCAAGTTAAATAAAAGTCTTTATTTTGAACCGGCAGCTCACCTCTGCGTTCATGCCACAAACACGCCGACACAGAAGAAAACGTGACAATACCAGCCGAATGGTGCAGATTATAACGTTAATGATTCTAATACCTGAGCATACAAGTTCAAAACGTCATCATGGAAAAAAACAAAAAAACAGGACGGTTCAGGTGCTCTTAAGCAGATTTTTTTTCTTGGCCAGTTTTTTGTGTTCTTTCCAGACGTTCAGTGAAGCTGTTATATTTTTGTTACTCTGGTCTGATGCATTGTGAACTCTTTGGTCTTTTAGTTGGTCGTGTTTTTGGGTGCCCTCTGAATGCATGCTATTCTTTAAAAAAATTTTGTTCGTATATTACCTGTCTGAATATAATATAATATTATATAGCATTATAAATGTATATATACACTGTCCGGTTATCTGATCTTTGGGTTGTTTTTGAACTTGTTGCTGCAGATTTGTCGGCTGCATGTCCATGATGCGACTCTCCCGTCCCACCACGTCCCAAAGTCGCTCTATTGGATTGAGATCTGGTGACTACAGTATGGAGGCTGTTTGCATACAGTGACCTCATTGTCATGTTCAAGAAACCAGTTTGAGATGATATCAGCTCCATCCTGTGGTCATAAATGGATGGACACGGTCAGCAACATTACTCAGGTAGGCTGTGGCATTTAAACCATGTTTAATTGGTTCTATGGGGTCCAAAGAGTGACAAAGAATCTCCTCCACACTATTACACCAAATTCTGACCCGACCATCCGAATGTTGTAGCAGAAATCAAGACTCATCGGACCAGGCAAAATCTTTCCAATTTTCTATTGTCTTCAGTTTTGGTGAGCCCATGCGCACACTGTAGTGTCAGTCTCAGAAGCGGCACCCAGTGTGGTCTTCTAGTCCTGTAGCCCACCTGCTTCAAGGTTTGACGTGTTGTGTGTTCAGAGATGCTCTTCAGCGTGCCTTGGCTCTAACAAGATGTTATTTGAGTCACTGCTGCCTTTCGATCTGCTCAAACCAGTCTGGCCATTCTCCTCTGATCTCTGGTATCAACAAGGCATTTTTTACCAAGAGACCAGCCCTCACTGGATGTTTTCTCTCTTTCAGACTATTCTCTGTAAATCCTAGAGATGTTTGTGTGAATATCTCAGTATATCAGCAGTTTGGGAAATACTCAGACCAGCCAGTCTGGCAGCAAAAACCGTTCCATGCTCAGAGTCATCCAAGTCACCTTTCTTCCCCAATATGACGCTCAGTTTGAACTTCAGCAGAACTTTTTGACCATGCCTAAATGTTTTGAGTTGCTGCCATGTTCAAACCAAACAGATGAACAGGTGTTCCTACTGGCCTTTGAGTGAATTTCACAACTTACTTATGTTGCAAAGCCTTTAATAATGGCCAGATGTTCTAAAGTCAGAGTATAATAACAGTTTAGTTGCATGGTCTTTGGGTTGTTTTTGAAGAAATTTGCAGTTTTGAAGCTCGTGGGGCGAAGACAGACTGTAGATTAAACATAGTGGTTCCCAACTCCGGTCCTGGAGGACCCCCTGTCTGGCACAGTTTAGTATTTTCTCAGCTCCCAACACATTTCATTTAACTAATCAACTAATTAGCAGCCTTTCCTTAATTAGAGTGAGTGTGATAGAACAGGGACACAACCAAAATCTCCAGGGTAGTTTGACAGGGTTGACAACCACTGGAATCAACAATATTGTGATTTTATTTTTTTATTGTCATCTTTCGGAGATTCTTTTTGTAACTGTAATTTCGGTGATTTCTGTAACTGCCAAAATATTCATATTCCTTTAACTTTTCCACATTTTCTTTGGATTGTTGTTAATAGAAATAGATAATTGTTTGTTATAGAACAAAAGAATGGTGGCACATAACTGTGAAGTGGAAGGAAAATGATAAATGGTAAAACCAAAAAAAATTACAAATAAAAATCTGAAAAGTGTGGCGTGTTTGTCTTCAGCCACCTTTACTCTCATACCCCAAACTAAAATCCAGCGGAACCAATCACCTACAGAAGTCACCTAATTAGTCCACCTGTGTGTCATTTAATCTCAGTATAAATACAGCTGTTCTGTGAAGCCCTCAGAGGTTTGTTAGAGAACATTAGTGAACAAACAGCTTCATGAAGCCCAAGGAACACACCAGACAGGTCAGGGGATAAAGTTGTGGAGAAGTCGTTCAAGTTGTACATGTTGGTAGAGTAACTCTTCTTCTATAATAGTCCTTCTTTGTTTTTTTTTTTTGTTTTTTTTTGGTCATTGAGTTCTTGATGAAGGATGGTTGCAGATTATCCGACAATCACAGAAGACTACAGAATGTTTCTGGAGACCACACCATTTACAAGGGCACAGATGGATGAGGAAGAGGAAGGCAGCATTGAAGACAAACCAGAGACCATGAGTGCAACTACTGACATGAATCGCCACAGAGTGGACGAATTTGATTCACGCAGATAGACAAGTCATAATCCATGAGTTTCCTGCACAGCTGGGCTGTGGTCACATTGCTATATAGAAGATAATGGTAGGCTTAGGGTTTTGGAAAGTGTGTGTAAAGTGGGTACCTCTGTAGCTGACCAAGAGAAGCTTTGATCTGCTGGAAGCATTTGAAGGCAATGAAGACAGAAATGTAGGTGTATGTTCATGATCCAGGAATGAAGGTTCAGTCCATGGAAATTCCAAGGCCTAAGAAGTTCTAGAGTGAACACATCAGCACAGAAAGCCATGATGATGGCCTTGATTTTCTCGAACGTGGCCATACCATGACCAATAAATGGTACATTGAGACACAAAAAGCTTAGCCATTATGAGGAGGAGACTGAAGAAGAATCTGAAAACGATCCACATTCACCATGACTGTGCACAGGTATTCAAACTACAAGCTGCACCTGGTGCCCCCTGTCTTCCGAATGTTTGGTCCAATGAAGGACAGTCTTCAGGGACAAGATTTGACAAGAAGCAAATGGCTGTGGGTGCAAGAGACACCAAATTCAGGATTTGGGTTGAAAGATGGCACAAATGGATGGCTTGTGATGGAGACTATGTTATACCCACTTCTGCATTGCGTTTTCGTACCACCCTTGTATGTGATTCCTGCCATGCTAACTGTTGGCTCATCTCCCATTTACTGTAGCAAGATATTGCAGAATATTTGGAGAAATTTCAGGGGATGAACATGAAATCAGATTGCCGGCGATGTTACATTTGTTAATGCGAAATATTTTTTCTACAAACATTTGTCCACGGCAGAAAAAAAATTACTTTGTTCTCAAAATCTATGAGGAAATGCAACAAGGGAACACAAAAAGTAGATGACTGAGGAACTATTGGCTGTATTTAGAATTGGAAAATTAAGTCCAAAACCTCAGAGTCAATACTGACTTGGGGAAAATAAATGATCGATTTCAGACTCCGTCAGCCCAGGTATTTAATTTGATTTTCTCAGCTTCACATAAAGGTTCGCACCTCAGAGCATATTTTCCCTTAGTATAAATGTTTCTCCACCTTTATACCATCACCATCTCAGGGAGTTTTTCCTTGCCACTGTCGCCCTCGGCTTGCTCACCAGGGACAAACTGACCATTTTGA
>JAQQZS010000014.1:21287539-21305520 GCA_030068045.1 Platyallabes tihoni | reverse complement strand
TTTAGCCGTTTGTTTCAGGATGTGTTGTTTCTAGAGTGGCGTCATTATAAACAGCAGTTGTTAAAACCTTTTCAGCTTGTAATATTTCCAATTAATATCACAAAGTAACAAACTTATTTAGATTAGAGATTACAGGTTAAAGATCAGAAGCTTTATTGTCATGTTATACGTCTGTAAGCGTACAACAGAACGAAAAAACTATGTTCTCCAAAGCCTTGGTGCAAGTTACAGAAAGACTTATTTGAAAACGTAGTAAAACAAAGTACAAGAAGCATTCACAAGGATCTGTAGAGCGAGAACAATAATACGACAGTATACTGTACACACTCTTTCATTTTATTTGTGATCCAAGGAAACATTTATAGCTGCTATAATGTGTGTGTGTATGTGTGTGTGTGTGTGTGTGTGTGTGTGTGTGAAGCTATTCATGTATAAACATAGTTAAATTAAAGGCAGAATTTCTATTTTAGTAAAATATGTGAGTTGAAAAAATAATGGTACAAATTGGTAGGGTTAGGTTCAACTCATTACAATTAAGTGTTTCCAAACATAATTCACTTTAGTAAAATAGACATAATATTAATATGCAAAATCCACATTGCATTAATATGCAAATGCCAAAATATATATACAGTGGAACCTCGGATTACGAGCATAATTCGTTCCGGAAGTGGGCTCGTATTCCAAAACACTCGTAAACCAAATAAAATTTTCCCATAGGAAATAATGGAAACTGAAATTATTCGTTTTACAGCCAAAAAAAATAAATACATAAAAATAATTAACACAAAAAAAAAGTAAAAATAAATCCCGACAGATAAGTGTTTCCATTTGTCCACTGTATATATGTATATATATTTATTTTTTGTGCTCAGGGACAGAAAACAGCAACCTACCTGTTTTGTGGATGTCGCACAACATTAAATGGGACCTTTAATGCAAAATTCCCCTTTTTAGTCATATGTAAACATTTGGAAAGGTACAGTAGATGAATAGATCCAGCAGGAGTAGAGACAGTAACACAAAGACAGGGTTGTACAGTAGGTGTGATTTTACACTGTATATCTTACATACAGTCAATAGACACAGGTTAATGAGTGAACTGACCCTAAAGTTACTAGTGCAGTGCTAAGTACAAAAAAAGGGAAAAAATAAAAGATTCCCTGCTTTTTGTCTCTTTTTCCATGTTTGTATCATCTGGTACTTAAAATATCTGATTAGATTTTCAACTCTAATGTGACCTACTGCAGAACAACCCCTCTTCTGACTTATTGCTCAGCTCTGCTGTTCTCTGGAGGGGCATGTCTCAGAAGTAGCTCATTTGATAGACACTGAAATGGCATGTTAGGAGGAGGAGTGACAAGGCTGAAAAAAAAATGCATTATGTGAGTTTTATTTGAGATGGAGCATTAACACACCCACACACACACACACAGACACACATACTCTGGGGAAACATGTGTTAACTTGTTAAAAGAAATTTAAAAAAGGAAAATATGGGACCTTTAAAGGTAACTGTTGCCAAAGAGGAATGAATAATAAAAAAAACACTCCAGAATGTTTTGTTATCGATAGATAGATAGATAGATAGATAGATAGCCAAGAAATCCTGTTTAGCATCTAGTAGAAGTGCAAAGAGAAGCGCTGTGAAAATTGAATACAATGCTGACAGACAATCTCGATTATTTTCCTATAATCGCTCCCTCCTGAGTGTATAATCCTTACATAATAATAATAAAAAAAAGGAAAGTACGGTGAGTAATGCAATGTGATTGTGATATTTAATACTAACACACACACACACACACACAGAGTGGACCAGTTCGGCTCTTTTCCCTGTGGCCTTGTATGTGTTTCTCTTTAGTGTGTGTGTGTGTGTGTGTGTGTGTGTCCTGTGGTGTACATTCAGTCCGTGACAAAAGATACCTCAGGTTTAATGTTTCGGAAATCTTCACGGACGTGACCTCTTTACACCCTGAGATGAAGACCGCCGGTAATTAATATTGTTGTCAAAGCACATAATATTTTTTTTATGCCTTCATGTTTTCCATAGTGTCTCGGTGTTTCCAGCGCCCGATTGGCTGACAGGACAGGAAGTGGGCCTGGGCAGAACGCCTCGACGTGCGATTGGCCCCTGCAGAGCCGATGATTAATGAGTCTGGGAAAAGGAGCAGGGGCCTCTGGGAAAATCGTCCCGCTCGGCATGAGCGCTGTGTCAACAAGAAGCCGAGGCCCGCTGCAAACGCCGCTTATCTACCAGAGTAAAGCTTCTCTTAAAGATTTCGTATTCTAGCGGAGGAAAAACAACCCTGGTTTGCAGGGACCACACCGAGACTGACGCGTGCTGGTTTACTCTTACCTGCTGATTTCATACAGAGTTTAAAATAATCCTCATTTGACATAATGTGTGATGGAAAATCCATCAGACTGATACAGAATGTGTTATTGTGATATTAAAGTTAGCGAGCATATTTTATGCACCATAAGTTTTATGAGCTTTAAGAAAATATTCATATGCACTGCTTTTTCTCCTTCGAGTCAAATTAATGCAGCAGGCATTTTTATTATAAATAACATTTGTACTTCAGTCACTGGCTGATGTGGTCTAGCTGTTTTATTCTTTTTCTTCTTTTTTTTGGCTCATTCATGGTGCCATGCTTAAAAAAAAATTTAAAGGGCACTTATACTGCAAAATAAAATTTTTAGTTACTGTATGTTTATACATTTAGATGTGTATCCTGTGTAGGTGTGTGCATTTATTCATCTTCTATGCTGCTTATCCTATATACAGGGTCCTGGAGCCTATCCACGGAAACTTCGGGCACAAGCCAGGTTGCATCCCGGATACCCAATCACACACCACAGGAACACCAGTCAATTCTTAATCTGAATGTTTTTGGGCTGTAGGAGGAAACCAGAGTACCCTATCATGGGGAGAACATGCAAACTGCATGCGCACAGGTGGGAATCGAACCTTTGACCCTGAAGGTGCAAGGCCACGGTGCTAAACACTATCCCACCTGGGGTGTACAAACAAACAAAAAAACATTTTGATATTGACCTTAAGCACAACAATTAGAATTTTCCTCTAATGTGACCAGATATAGGAAGATAACCCTCCCCCGCGTTATTGCTCAGCTCTGCTGTTCTCTTGAGGGGCGTGGCTCAGCAGTAGCTCATTTACATAGACACTGAAATGGTGTGTTTGGAAGAGGAGTGAAATAGAAGGCAGCCTGGGGGGTAGTTCAGCTGGGGCATTAACACACACACACACACACACACACGTGTTACAGCACAATTACTCCTGTTCATTTCTGACGAAATTAGCTACAGCGTTACCTCTGACTGTTACAAAGTGCTCGCACTGGAGACTCCTTCCATATACGGCAAACACTCATCTATACCCATGTCTATTTCCATGTGATTGAGCTGTTACTATAAAAACAATGACTTATTCCAAAACATTACATTTGAATTCATGATGTACAATATAAAAGGATTTCCATGTTTGTTTTTGCCATGGGAGACTGGGATCTGGTGCTGAAGCTCATTCCCAACCTCACGCTCCACTAAACCCTTTAGAATAATATTAGTGATGCTGCTTTTAAGACCAATATCTTCTCTACTCTACTCTTCACTCTACATCACATGGACATGTACACAGGAATCACTTTAAATTTATATAAGTCTTATCTTATCATTGAGAAAGGTCATATATACACAACAAAATTTATATAAGTCTTATCTTCACAACATTGTCACATCTACACAAGCTCGTAATATTGAAGTGGGAGGAGAAAATTTTTGTCTTTGCAAATGTATTTGGAAATAAAACACCTGAAACCGTGTTTGAAAAGTTTTTTCCCCCATCACAGTGACATCTGTTGTGTCGCAGGCAGTTTGCCTTTCCATTTTTAGTTGAGTGGACGTGACTTGTGCACAGTTTGTTGAAGAGCCCACAGAACATACTGTACCTCGACAAGTATTATGAGGACCATGGAGATCTAGAATGAAGTGCAGTTAAACTTGATGAAAAACAGTCAGAGATTGGATTTGAAAAAGAAAAAATATATTCCAAATGTCAGAAATTATGCAGAGCAATGTTACATTCATTATAATCAGATAAAACACAACCAGAAGGCAGACAGAACAAATTTTTAGCAGAACACGTTCTCTGTTTTTTATTTACAAATTATTTCCATCCACAGCAATATTACGGTTATTTTTGTAGATTTCTGACATGTAATCACAATTTAGTCCATTTCTGTTCCAGGCTGTAAGCCTTTAAGACACGGGAGTGAACACACATACAGTACTGTAGTACATTACGATCTGCCTACTCTTTATGTACAGCTCAGGTAGGACAATTGCTTGTACTGTAAATAAATGTAGATAACTGTTAGATTGTACAAAGTGCACTGATTGTTGTGAATCGCTGAGAGTTTTCTGTACAATGTGATATAATTGCACATTGTGTGTTATTTCAAGCCGCACGCACCGAACACATGACGCTAAAAGCATATTGTATGTGCCGGGATTTTTGTGCGCCACTTCAATGGACGTCGATGACACATTTAAAGCAGGATGTCGCCTCACTCGTTGCCCGCTTTTCATAACTTGGAGACACAATACGAAGCCACATTTATATCATCAGCTACATTAAAAACATACAACAATGCCTCCCCTTATTGGTCTCATCGGACATGAAAAAATGCAGAGGTCGAAACGAGGCAGGATCCCTCGGCAGAATCAGTAACAGGTCAGTTAGGGAGAAAATGAACAGCCGATTGTGTTTTGTTTTCGGCCTCGGCTTCACAAACAGAGCCGCTAATAAAGTGTCCTCTCTGAGCCACTTCCTTCCATTCTGATTGGCCTAATTGGGACCTGTTGACAGCAAATCCCATCCGAGCAGGAACCGGCCAATCAGAGGCCGCCGTCTGTCATCTCCACAGCACCGGACTTCCACAGAAGGACAAATGCTCGTTTTGTCTCCGTGACCCAAACGACCTTCCCGTTTTATGAACATTTTAATCACGTTCAAACCCAAATCCTCTTCATTGGGAATTTCACATGAACATCGGCGTCACATGAAACAAATATCCCGGTTAAATGGTATGCCTCTCCCCTCTCTTTTTTTTTTTCCTCAACACTCTATAGACTTCTTTTACAAAATGAAAGGGAAACACTTTAATCCTTTAGTGTGCGCTCTCCAAGAACAGAACTAAATTTGATTTGTGTGTTTTTCATCCTTTTAAAAAGCCGGCCATGATGCCAAACCCTGAAACCCCTGATGGTAGACAAACTTAATATAATAACGCTGATGTACAGTCTGGCCAGACGTCTGTGTCCATGACCAAGAAATGTTATTTTTTCCATTAGTTATGAAACACTAGTACAAAACTTTCCCCCGTTTTCCCAGGCCGTGCCATTTATTACTGAAGAGCACCATTCCAGAAATTTTGTTCATAGGATGAGGCTTTCGTGAACCAGGAAAATGATGAACAGAACAATTTTCTTTTGTTCTTTTGTTTGTTTGTTTTTACTTTCTGTACTATCCTTTCCATACAGCATGGTCAGGAATTTAAGATATACTGTAGTTGACAATAAAACACTTGAAGGGGTGACACTTTGCCTTCAAAAAGTTCAAATCCCACCAGTTCCCCAATGTATATTAGATCTAAGCCTCAACTCATTCATTGTATCCTGTCTCCATTAAGTCATTTTCAAACAGTCAGAGGTAACATTGTATCTAAAGTCTTTAGAAAAAAAGTAGTTTAATTTCTTTGTAACTAAATAACTCACTTTCAAATCTAGTGTAAAATCTAGCAAACTTCCTGGTGTGCTGTTGTAGGAAAATAAATAACTTCTGGATGCGAACAGTAACTCTGAATCGCCTTCCATTTCCTCACACCGCTCCACTGTGTGTTATTTCTTACATAGTTTACACATGACCAAAACACTGTATTGGGGATGGGTTTTTTTTTTTTAATGTTATACGTAAAAAATACAGAAAATCTGTGTGCCAAAGAAGCTACTTCTGAAAAATTTCAAGTTGCTAACTTGAAAGATGATTTTATAGACAATAATCATTTAAAATGCAAATTTATTTGCATATTTCTTCATGAGTATTGATCCTAAAATTGATGTAAGCTTCTAGAATGACCTGTAAAAAATGGTTGCTTAAGTTGGTTTTGGGTAAAAAAGCAACAAAAAAAAAATCTGTAGTGTCCATAACCATATCAAATTCATGTTGCAATATCATAACAATTTTGCATTTTAGAATAATACCCATTTTCAGATTTATGTCTTTTCGTGTAAAATCTAAATTGGCCAAGTTTCATCTGAATGACAGTTAAGATCGTTGAAAGATTTGAATTCGAAAAAGTTACAAACGTTATAGACATAAAAGGGCCTGAAATTGTATATAGCAAATGTGTTTCTTTTTATCTAATAAAAATATAAATGTGTAGTATAAATCTGTAGTGTCCGTAACCATATCACATTCATGTTGCAATATCTTAATAATTTAGCATTTTAGAATAATACACCTTTTCAGATTTATCTCTTTTCATGTGAAATCTAAATTGGCCAAGTTTCATCTGAATAACAACTAAGATCGTTGAAAGATGTGAATTCAAAACAAAAAAGTTACAGACGCTTAAACATAAACGAGCATGAAAATGTATTTAGCAAATGTGTATGCATATTTACGAGAAAACAAAGCATGGATCGGGAGATAAGAAGCGTTAAGTATTATCAAAAATAGTGTTATATGATCCTGATCTGAAAATTCACCTAGGTGAGACACTTTTTAGCACCAATACCATGTTTTGGCCGACACACACACACACACAATGAATTTTTGCACAAACTACTTCTGAGTGCTGGGCAGCTGTGGGCAGCACCACCTCATGGCTTTGTGTAGGTAAATAAGTGTTCCTGTGTACCACGTCTCACACAAAACCCCTCTAACAGGACCTGTCATCAGAACGAGGTATTGGCGAGGTCCCTGCCTCGCAGATCCCATCAGGCCGTGTTTACGCAGCAATGAAAGCTTGCTACAGTTCAAGCTCTGGGTGTTTACCCCGAACACAGAGAGAGCAGACACTTCAATGAGGAGGACCTGGTAAAGGTGGGACACACACGTAACCACAACAAGGTGTCCAGCGGGCTGCTGCTCTTTGCACCTGAGGTTTAGACCGATAAAGTGGAGAGTGATGACACACGCATTCACGCGCGTAACAAAAAAACATGCGCTGTCCCTCCAATGGCGGCGTTGAGAGACATTGGCAGGTGAATTGTTCGCCGGCGGATACAGTGTATCAACACCCGCCTTTTAACCACTGCTCTTTTCTCTCGCTGTTTGACCATGTACTTATGAAATACGATACTTGGCCTTTTTTCTCTTTTGTTAATTATTTTGTTCATCGTTTTATGAATTATTGCACGGCACGCGGCCAGCTGCTGCTTTTATTTGCAGCTTGATATGTGTGTAATTAGGGTTACTAAGAAACATAAGCACTTTATCCGCCGAGACAAAAGCTTGTGGTCGGGGTGTTCGTGCTGGAGCCGGTTCTCTGGTTAAGCTCAGGTTAAATGTTGCATAAGCGAAGCAGGTGTTTGATCTGTTAGAATAAAAAGGACAATGTAGCGTTTCGGACAGCGAGTCAATAAAGCGGCGTTGAATAGCGGGTGGCCCTGGAGTGGATTGTCAACCAGGCATGACCGTGAGCCAAACACGCGATGCAAACACATGGCATCTGAATGCCTAATAAACAACTCGCGTTGGCTGTTGCAAAAGGCCGCCGTAATTAAAACTCACCCAAAATATGAATAAAAAATAAACAACCCCGAGCAAATGATCAGTGTCCTGCTTTTTGCAAACCGTTTGTTTGGTTTTTGTTTTGCTTTTTTTTTTGTTTGTTTCTTTTCCTGCCGTCCAACAGATGGCACTAATGCCTAATGACTCGCTTTCATACGTGTCGATGCATGTCGAAGGAGAGATGGCCGACGAGCGCCTGGGGGAAGGAGGTGGTGTGTGTTCAGTTTGGAGTGTACGAGTGTGACTCAGCACTCAACATCGCAGCAGTGTTCCGAGACTGCAAACACACACCAATACAAGCACAGTTGGCTCACAGACGCATAAATAAAGAACGGAAAGAAAAAAAGACAGCTGAAGAACTTTTTCACTTTAAAGAGCGCTTTCATAAAGAATACCAAAAGATTTTCAAACAAAAAATACATTTGTCTCTGGAAGCAACCATTTTAAGCAACGTGACTCATTTCAGAGAGTGTCCTTTATCTTCCTTTCACTGTTGTCATACGTGCTAACCTGACTCACACACTCAAACATACACAGACAGAGTCCTCACACACCCAAAGAGACACCAAACTAGATCCTGTATGCCATCAGTCTCGCTTTTAAGACCGTCTTATTGCAGGTAATTAGATGTTAGAACGGCTCATGTGTAAAGAAAGGCGAAGGTGGTGGACAGATTTATGTCTGATTTGCAGGAACTGAGCTGCTCTGCTCAATGGTTACACGAGGCTTAATCCAGTACATCAAGTCTAAGGTCACATCTACTGTATATGGAGAAAGCGCAAAATACAGAGAGAAATGCAGACATTAAGCTTGTTTCAATTCAATTCACAGAATTGACGTATTGTTCTGATTCTATAGAGGGTTTTTCTCTTTTCTTTTTCCTGCACAAGCCTCTCGTTTAAAGCAGAGCCGCCGGGGTGAGTTCTGACAGACAGGAAGGAGAGACGTCGACTTTGTTTCCCGCTCCGTCTCTGTGACACATGCCAGGAGCATTCCTGCTGCAACGGCACAAGGCACTCGAGCACTCTTGTCTCCTTCACTAGCTACTGCGCCTCAGTTAACCACCTTAAAGTCAGCGGCTCTAGTCTAGACCATGGCCAGGTTTAAGAGGGGTATTAGGCCATGTCAAAACAAATTAAAACCTTCCACAGCGCTCTTCAAATCCACCATCAGTCAAGGTGATTGGCAGGAAGGCGATGTTTAATATTGCGACACTGTATATCGGTTGCACAGCAGTAAAGACTGTACATCATTAAAGCATAAAGTAATTTAAAAACTTGCTTGTTTTATACAAATCAATTGTACATTTTGTGGAAGGAGACTTAAGTACCAGAGCTTTAGTACAATCAGAGCAATTTTCACAGATGTTCTCAGGCCAAAACACTGTATTGGGGCTGATTCTATTTATTTTTTTTATGTTAAACATATAATACAGAAAATGTGTGTGGCCAAAGAAGCTACTTCTGAAGTTTATGCAACATGGAAGTGACCAATCTTGCTTCCCTAAAAATTTCAAGTTGCTAACTTCAGCCGTTTTGGAGAGATGGTTTTAAATGTGCCCCAAAAATAGCCATTTTTCAGCGTACTGTAATACTGTCTCGCTACAAACAATAATCATTTAAAATGCAAATTATTCATATTTCTTTATGAGTACTGATAGTAAAATTGGTGTAAGCTTCTAGAAGTGTATGACCCGTAAAAACTGTTGCTTAAATTGTTTTTTGGTTAAAAGCTTAAAAAGCAAAAAAATCTGTAGTGTCCGTAACCATATCACATTCATGTTGCAATATCTTAATAATTTAGCATTTTAGAATAATACACTTTTTCAGATTTATGTCTTTTCAAGTGAAATCTAAATTGGCCAAGTTTCATCTGAATAACAATTAAGATCGTTGAAAGATTTGAATTCAAAATAAAAAAGCTACAGACACTTAAACATAAAAGGGCATGAAAATGTATTTAGCAAATGCGTTTCTTTTTATCTGATAAAAAATACAAATGTGTATGCATATTTACAAAAATCGAAGCATGGATCGGGAGATAAGAAGCATTGAGTATTGTAAAAAAAAAAAAATTTTTTTAAATGGTGTTATATGATCCTATCTGATAATTCACTTTTTTCACCAAGATGTGACACTTTTTAGCACCAACACCATGTTTTGTCCGTTTATTCCATTAATTGTAACTATAAGTAGAAAAAAAGTATCCAAAAGTGTAACCATGTTATACGTAAGATGAATAAAACACATCCGAAAAGATGTTTGGTAACGCTTACTGTTTTTCATCACCCCATCTGAGCTTTAGTTATTTTCCTTACAACATGTCTTTACATACGTTATTATATACTGTAGCTGACACCATGCTGCATTTTAAAAGCTCCTGTCTGCTTGCATTCTCTCGCTCTCTCTCTCTGTCTGTGTGCCGGAGGTTTTCAGAAACATAATTTCGCGGTAGAAGCGTAGAAAGTAGTAGCAAAGCCTGCAGGGCTGTAACCTGAGACGGGGGTAGCCATGTGCCCTGAGGTTGGAGAGACATGTGATTGCATGGCTTCAGGTATGCACGGCTCTCACAACACTACTGCTGCTGCAGTACTGGAAGACCCGTTGTTACTCCTGAGAGTGGAGAAGTAGGTTTAGGAGTTTCTCGAGTTTCTAAAAACAAATAGAAATCATACTGACGTGTGTAGAGTCATGATTTCTTCTTAGAAATTTTGCGACAATTTTTTTTTTTTCACTAGTCACTAGATTTTTGTTATTTGAGATCCATCTTTTGCATGAAACAAAATCACCTTTGCCAAGCTTACCAGTTTGCCAACTTGGATATCATATACGAATGCCCAATTCCTAAAAGTTGGGTTATATGGTGTGCTTGTCCAGGGAATTCACACTGCTGGCGTGAGCATGACAGAGTGGGCTAAGCCTCTACGTGACATTTATTTTCTCCGCGATTACATCATACTGTTCGAGGAAGCCAGCCAAACAGTGTCTCCCAAGGTCCTCACAATGCTTATTTACACATTTAATCAAACATCTTGGTTGGGTTGTTTTTGGCTTTATTTAATTATGACGCGTACCAGAGTCAGGGCGCATGGTGCATAGTGGCTCAGGGATTAGCGCTATCCAGCATCTCGCACCTCCAGGGTTGTGGGTTCGAATCTCACCTCTGGTGTGTGTGTTTGTGTGTGTGTTTGTTCTTTCCATGCTTTTTGGGTTTCCTCCTAGTACTCAGTTTTTTTTTTTTGTTTGATTTTTTTTTGGTGTAGGGTGTGTGCTTGTTTTCTCAATGCATTGCCACCCCATCCATCCAGGGTATAGAGTAACCTGCGACCCTGCGTTGTTCCCTGGGATGGGCTCAAGTCTCTCCTGCAACCCTATTTTACAAACCCATATTTTACTTCATTTACATGTATTTTTTAAATGTTTTGTTTTTCTATGAAAATATAAATATGATTATAGTCTTGATTTTGGGGTGGCTAGAACAGATTATCTGCATTTACATTATTTCCTACGGGAAAATATGTTTCACAAAACGAAATTTCGAGAACAGAATAAATTCGAATGCCGAGGTAAAAGCGTAATTAATCATGTTAATAAATATCTTTAGGAAAATTAAATAGTAGTAGTATCGTCCTTATTCTAACTTTTGATTGTCCTTATTCAAGATTATAGTCACAAACTAATTTCTATGCATCCACCTACTGTAGGAACCTCTGTAGTCCAACTAGGGACCGTGGAGGCCAGTGGTGATTACCATTGTATTTATTAAAATTTTTACAACTGTGGTAGGACCTACAGTCAAGGTTAAGGTTCTGGGTTACTGATCAGAAGGTCGGGGGTTCAAGCTGCAGCACCACCAGGCTGCCACTGTTGAGCCCTTGAGCAAGGCCCTTAACCCTATCCCTATGTTCATCGTACCTGTGCACTAACCCCAGCTTCCTAACTGGAATATGTGAAAAATAAATTTAATTAAATTAAATTAAATTTCACTGTGCTATAAGGTACATGTGACAAATAATTGAATCTTAATCTTAAAAGGCTTTACATAAAAAAGTGAGTAAATACATTTTGAGTCTTTAATCTGTAATATCTCTGCATGCTAGACTGGATTATCATGCTAGATATAGTAGACATAGGGTACACAGAGATAACTCCTGACTCAGGATCTTCACTATTCTCCCACTATAGCAGATCTTTTCTTTGAACAACCTACTTATTTGGTTCCTTTGTTAAATTCAAGTCTACAGCTTCCCTGTAAACCATCTTACAGTCTCCTGTTGCTCTACATGCTATCACAGAACAGCACAACCTCCTTCACAGCCCTTATCCCAATCCGTACTAATCCTAATCCCAAAAGGAAATCCTAAAAACACCAGACTGTTGGAGTTGTCATGTCATGTCATAGCTGTATAGAATCATTGGGAGGTTTTTCTATCTTTTCACACTAGGTCATTAAATTATCAGCACTTTTTTTCCCCTCCAGTTAACATCAGAGTGAAGGTGCGCGCTGGTGAATGCTGGTGTTTGCCGACAAACACTGCAGATGATGTGGGTTTAGTCATTGTGTAAGGACCTTCAAAATGCCCTCGCACTTCTGGTGTTGAGGGAGAAGCAGGAGGGAAGAGATGAGTCATTAGTGGTAGATTTTGCTAAGACTTAGGAACATGGTTGAAGGCGAATACCTGTCATTGCCACAGGCTTGACTCGGCAAGAGAGAGTTGGAGTGTGTGGGTGTCAGACAAATTGGGGCAAATCAGCACAATGACAGACGAAGCACTGTGATAGCATTTTCTGTTGAAAAACAAGAGGAACTGTTTTTTAAAACGAGGATTTAAAGCAGGAAGCAGATTTACTTTAACCCTCTGACTTTCTAAAAATATTTAATGCGTCATTTTGTAAAAAAAAAAAATAAATAATAAAAATAATTTGGAGTAGGTAGGAGGTGTTGGAGACAAGAGAAGCAAACGTTTATTGTGCCAGTCTAATAAGATGACCAGATATAGCACATGCCTTAAAACTACAGGTACGTTTTGGACAAGCATTGTATATTTTGGAATGAATTTACAGAAACATGATGAATGTACGGTGGCCGTGAAGTGCAAAACAAATTAACAAAACTGAAAACAAAATAACAAAACCCAAAACAAAATAAATTCAGAACCAAATTAACAAAACGGAAAACAAATTAACAAATTCAAAACCAAATTAACAAAACGGAAAACAAAATAAATAATATTTGACTGGCCGAGAAATGCAATATAAATTAACAAAATGGAAAATAATTAACAAATTCAAAACCAAATTAACAAATCAGAAAAAACAAAATATCAAAACCCAAAACAAAATAACAAAACCCAAAACTAATTTTTTTTTTTTTTTGATGGGGAGTTTTGTTATTTTGTTTTCGGATTTGTTAATTTGGTTTTGAATTTGTTAATTTGTTTTCCGTGTTGTTAATTTATATTGCACTTCTCGGCCAGTCCGATACAAACCGGAAAAGGTAGGTATAGTTTGTGAATGAAATGCTTACCGCTGATTGGACGAGACATCTGTCACTCAAGATGGAAACAAAACGGGAAAAAAATTTACAAATTCTAAACCAAATTAACAAAAACAAAAACAAAACAACAAAACTCCCCCCTAGAAAAAAAAAATAGTTTTGTGTTTTGTTATTTTTTTTCAGTTTTGCATTTGTTTTGCACTTCAGGGCCACCGTATGAATGTGATGAAATCATTATTCACAAGATCTTTTTAGCACCATCGACTTTTTTTTTTATTTCTCCAGGACGTAATGAAGAGAGGGGTTTTAATCTCATGATCTAATTATGAACCTGTACTGGGACTGAGTACTGCTAAGGTAACCCGATAAAGTCTGATAAATACTTTCTATACAGCAGACTGATTTCTTTAAGAATCAAAACGACATTAAGTGCAAATATACAACAATGTAAGGTGAGTTCAGGACAATAAATACAAAGAACATTTCCTGTAAACTGTAAACTATGGTTAGCAGCAACACGTTCACCGCGTTCCAGGTGGTGCAGTGGCCTTGAATCATACTGGGTTAGGTGTTAGACTGGGATGCGGGAGGTTGTTGAGTAATCTGACTGCCTCAGGGAAGAAACCGTTGCAGAGTCTGTCTGAGATGGCAAGAATTTTAGTTCACCTTCTGACAGGTGGCAGGAAAGGGAGTTAAAAGTCCACTGGATGTGTGAAACGGGTTGTCTGCAATACCACTGGCTTTTTTTGGGGGATCGATGACCACTGCAATGACACTTTTAACCAGTACTAGAATCACAAAAAACACAGAGATAGCACTGTTATTCAATACTGGGATTAAGAAAGACTGGGATAAAACTATCAAAGAATCGAAAGGATTATCAAAGAATCAAAGAATATTCTGGGCCTTTTTCGAGTGAATCACCCTGTACAATTTACCAGTACTTGGAATGGAAACCTCTGGGTTAACACTATCAATCTCTACTGTTATTGAGTACTTGAATTTGAACCCCTGGGTTAACAATATTAACCAGTACTGGGATTGAAATTGTCTTCATCAGTAATGGGCATGAAATAATGCCAGGTTAACACTGGCAATCAGTATTGTGAATGAGATCCTCTAAAACATTGCACTTTCATCAGCCTTGTAGATAAGAACTGCTAGGTCAACACCTTCAACCAGTCCTGAAATTGAGAACCTCTAGGATTACTAGGAATGAGGTGCTGGAAATAATGACAGTATGAACTGATCCTCGGATTATGAACCAGTACTCAAATTGAGAATTACTGGGATACCAATACACCCAAATGTGATGTAATGAGTCTTTATTTTATCCTGGCTCAACCAGGAAAGTAACAAGACTCATACCAGATGAGCCGGAAGCGATATCAGCCGTCAGGGATGTAGGGATCACAGACCTAACAGCTTGTAACAGGTGTTTTTCAATATAAAGCTTAAGACAAGAATGGATTCCCTTGGGGATTCATAACAGGATCTTATTATGTGCTTCTATCCTCAACATCTCTTTGCTATGTTAATAACTTCTTGGTGATACACAGGCCGTGCATTTAGGAAATTCTGCTTTCTTTCTGATTATGAATCAAACTGTTGCCCATATAACTGCAGAATGTTGGTGCATCTGAAACGTTTGTGTCCAAGGAAGAAAAACAGCAAAACCCTAGTTGCTGTATAGAGTTCCTCTTGACCTCCAAACATCCAGCTCCCATTAAAAAAAGTCTTGAAGTCCTGGTACGCCTCTCGAATTAACATCATCTCCCTAAACCAAGATATTTGACGTCCAGGGACAGATGCATTTGTTCCTGCCCCTCTCTGCACCTGTGAGGCCCTGAAACCAAATCTCTAAGTCCAATCATGTGCCACCCCAGTTTATAATATGGCCATCTACTCCTGCACCGAGTTGCCCTGGAGACCAAATGTTTTGAAGCGGCTCTTTTATTTTCCAGCTGGAGCTGCATCAGTAAGAAGCATTCAGATCCATCAGCCATGCTGCAGCGGGAGGCCCTGCCAGCTGCTCTGTGCATAGACTTTGTTGGTGTATTCGCAGATTTCCTTTCTCCTTTTACTCTTTTGTTTCTTTCTTTGATTTTTTCCCTCATAGCCGTTTCTTACTTCCATACCTTTCTCATGATTTTTCCTTGCCTTGGACTGTGTCTGCTTCCCCTACCACATTAACTTTCATTTTCTCATTTTTTTCTACTCCATCAGTCTACCAGACCCATGCCATACCCATCCATCTCAGCGTCTGCCCAGTGGTAAGCTGCAGCCTGTGATCTGTGGCTAACCATAGAGATGATTGATCTCAGCTGAGTAGCAACTGGCTGTATTAACCGCTGGGATATGTGATAAAAGGCTGATGCTTTGCTGCCTGGCTCAGCTAGAGGCCCGGTGGTGGGGATGAGTCTAGTGAAAGCTTTAGTCCAACCCTGCTGGGCTTAAAAACAGACAAGACCGATCTCCAGGAGAGCTTCAAAGGCCTGTGTGGACAAATTATGAGTAGTTAACCGAAACAGTATCGATCCTATCCATCATGGCACAGCAGGGATAACGATGGGAGAAAGCTTGCATGAGGTTTTTGTGTGATCTTGCTCCTTTGCAAAGGAAATATGAAATATGACTCGAGATCACAGCACAGCCACCACCGCACAGCCACCAGATTGCCTCAAATCATAACATCCTGTTTATATTGTTAAGAAAAATAAACAGTCATAAAGGTCATAGCTGGGATTTAATCAATTGCAGCTTTCAAATGCATTCCAGTTGCTTTGAGAGCTGATGTAGTTCTATGAATTCCACTCTCTGAAATTAAACTACTCTCTGAAAATAGTTTTCCTATTTAAAATATTGCCTCCTATCACCAGTCTGCAACAGAAAATGTGTGAAATTATGGTGTGGAGCAGGGGAAAATTGTGAAAAGGGGGTTCCCCATAAAGCTGAACAGGGCGGTAATAAAATGAGGGTTCCCCACAAAAGCCAAGAAGAAATAATGGGATATACTCTGTAGAGAAAAGCAGATGAGGTCAGAGAGAAATGAATCCCTCCATTAGTGGAGAGATGAGAGAAAGCAGCTGTTGGTGGACCCCATGGCAGGTCACAGCTGTGTTGAAGACTATGACTGAGCTAGGCCATGACCAGGATAAACAGGACTACTTACATGCAGCAAAAAGTAAGTGGTGGCATAGATTGAATCAATGAAAAATTGAGACAAAGAAGGTCAAAGCTAGATAGAAACCTGGGAAGAACAAGGCAGAACAAAGGTGAAACCTATTGTGGAGTAGCCAAACTAAGAGGAGAATGTCAAGAATACCAATTTAGACAGGATGAACTAACCAGAAGTAAGATGAAACGAGGAATAAACAGAGTTTGACCAGACCTGAACCAGGGATTAACCAGGACCAAACTAATCTAGTGCCTAATGGTGGGCTATTGGCAAAGGAGCACTGTCAGTGTTGGCCCAGTATCACAATAATGGTACCCAACACTGGCCCAATTTAATAAATAACATTGGCTCAACTTTGGCTGAAGGAACAGATAACCTTGGCTCAATATTGGTCCAATGGAATTGATACTGTAACTTTGCATTAGTTTGCCACATGGGCATGTTCGGTGCATAAAAGAAGCAGAACCATCACTAGACAAGAGCCAGAACTGATAAAGGTTTGAATCTGGTCTTACACTAGAGTTAAGTTCCACAATATTGGTGTAGATTAACAATAATGAATTTACAACAAAACTAAACTTGACCATCTTTAGACTGGGTCAAACCCAAGACTGAACCATGAATAAGCCTTGCTTTACTGGTTCTGTCCTATTTTACCACTTCAGCCACAATTCCCCATCAGCAACAGGGGGCTTTATTTATTTTCTTCTGAGGAAAGCAGGAGGAAAAAATAAATCAAAGATGTGATGGCGTTGACTTTGTTTTTAGTACTGCCAGACCCATATGTAGGGGAAAGAATAGAGGTATCTTGTCTGACCTGAGTCATAGTGGCAACGTATGTCGGAAACAGCGCCAGACTCTCGGTCAATCTTCCACAAAGCTATAGAATTAAATATTCTCATGGGCCATTACACTGCCGATTTGCTTGCTTGCTGGGTAAGACGTGTTTATATCTCATAACATGTGTCCGTGAGTAAGTCTTGAAAAGCTCAATACACCGAGGTGTCAGTTTGCCTCATGAAAGTTTACCATGAGTCATGATTCGAGTGTCCAACAGCAGCAGGACTGAGAGAAACATTACAGATTTCTTACAGCTAGCAGGGCGGTCTAACATGGGTGAAGCAACCCGGATCATGTTCCTGCACAAGGCTGGGGTGAAGAAAGCAGACAGAACATCAAGCTATTTAATGTCAGTGTGGCATGTCAGAGTGCATGCTGGCACCAGGGACTTTTTATTTCCTTCTTATTAAATCACATTTCTAATTTTAGTGAACATGACTGGGAATATTTGCTTTCTGTTAGGATTAAACACTTTGCTTGTGTTCAGTAACACTTTAAACACATTACAAAGTCGCTTTACAGAAGTGTAGATGTAAATTGAGATCCCTAATGAGCAAGCCAGAGGGAGAGCATGAAGGTCCAAAAGGAGGACCCAAAGAGATCCCATCTTCTTAAGAACGATTCTGAATAGTTACATGATAAATC
>JAQQZS010000014.1:21267411-21278221 GCA_030068045.1 Platyallabes tihoni | reverse complement strand
TGCAAACAAGAGCAACAACAAAGTGACAGTGCAACGAACACGACATAACATAACAGAATAATATAGCAGAATAATAAGGTGTTGAGGTAGTGAAAAAAAAAATTGTCACTAATTATGCAAATTTTCTCATCTCGAAAGATTTTTCACATTTGTGTTTTCTCTTTTTGCGTTTATTATTGTATTAATAAAGTATACTAGGTTAATTAGACTGTTTGTTACAGATTGTTAAAATTAGACAATCTAATTATTAATATATCGTTATAAAATCTACTTTAAATTCAATGAAAAAATATGAATCAATAATTAAGCTTTAATTAGAAAACTATTTATTGAATGCTTCTAATAGATTAATTAACTGAAACATTATCAGAACAGCTTTACCTCACGCTATTACAGCAACGCTGACACTGGAGACCCCTTCCAAAGATGCAATCAGTAAAGAAGAACATACAGAATGCTTGATCATATATGTAATATTCGTTAAGAGGTAGAAGTGTGATTAATATGCACTTCTATCATAAAAAACATCATCACACACAAGCAAAATTGGACAAAGGAACAAATACAGTAAGTAGTGAGCAGCAAAGAGTCATTATATGTTTTTTAAAGAATAAACCACTACGGGGAGTGCTGTTACAATAAAAATAATCAACGATGTATGTGTCTGTATGCATGTACTGTATGACAGGAATTATAGTTACTGATTCTACCCTGAACTGGATCATTTTGCCGTGTGTTTTATTGCTAAATAATAAATCATGTGCTTGGATTAAATTGTATATAGGATAATAAGTTACCATAGAAACACTAACATATTAGAATAATATTAATAATTGATAAACTGTAAATCCATGCTGAAAATGACTAAATCAATACCTTTCATCAAGAACTGTGTCAAACTTATAAATTCTATTCAACTGTGTGTCCATTTCATCTACAACAGGCGATCAAGTCAAACTGGGACTTGTGATGAAATTCCTGGTGAATTAAGGTGTAAAAGTGATTGACATTTACAGAAGACCTTAGAACGATTTGAACGATGCGAAAGTTTTAAAGAAGGCTGTATGTCTGTGAGTGACGATCCCGGCCGAGGTGGCTCAGAGCCCACTGCAGTCGTTACCATGAACATTCAGCGAGTGGAATCTCTGATCCTTGAAAATTGACGGATAATTTGTCACCAACTTGCAGAAGAGACACATCTGTCTGTGTGAACTGTACACAAAATCATTCACCAACACCACTTGCACATTATAGGAACTTGGCTGGAAGTTATTGCCACACCCCCCATACAGTCCTGACCTCATTCCAAGACATTTCTACATGTTTGGGCCATTACAGGAGTTCCTGGGAGGCCAGGGTTTCAGATGGAAGATCATGGCTCAGGTGAACTGAGAAAACTTTCTACCTTGATGGTATCCACACTGGGATAAGTGCATTAGTGTAGCAGGGGATTATATAGAGAAATAAAAGGAGTGTTTGTCTCTCAGAACTGTGTTCTGCTATTCTGCACAATCAAAAGTACCGCTTCAATGCCTCTCATAGTTGATGTGTGAGAGTTTTTTTTTGGCAAGATCTCCCGAAACCTCTTTATGACGACTCCTGCGTATGGGTGAAGGATATCAGCCCTCACCAGCTGCTTTGACAGATGGAGTGCAGAGCACGGCGATAGCGTTGATGTTTTAGACTTTAAAAAAGACAAGCTGATACCCCGAGAGCTCCAGGCGAATCAAAAAGTCATTAATAAGCCTGTGATAAAATGTCGAGCTGAGGTTCAGCAGATGCTCTGGCACCTCTCAAACCTGCATCTCAGTTAAGAAGTAATGATGTTTCAAGGTGATTCAGAGGTCAGAGCTCTTGACGTTCTACTTCTGGTTGGCTTCACGATTCAGAACAGAGCTGAAAATGATAGAAGATCTAGAAGAATGAAAAAGAAGTGACATGTGATTACAATTTTGGTGCATAAGATAAGACTTTGTTTCCATACATTTATAACTGTCTGGGATTGGTTTGATGTAACAAGTAAATTTAATTGTTACTTGTAGAAATTCTATTATTTACTGGGTTTGATATACATAAATAAAAATACAAATCTGCTTGATCTGCATGGAGAAAGTAACATGCAATTTCTGACTTCAAGAATTTAAACACAATTGTATATTTTTATTTAAAAAGTGTGATTGCTCAGAAGGGGTTGGTTATTTTTATATGTCAGTTTCCATACATTATTGTTTCCATAGTAACAACTAACAGATGCTTCTACTTACGAACCATACATGTATAATTACTGAAATCACCTGTACTGAGACGTTTGCACATTAACACTTTTATGGAAGGAGTCTCCAGTGTTAGTGCTTCATATTAGAAGTTATGGAGAGGAATAGATAATAAACAATTTTCAGATGTCCTGTTAAAGGAAAATCAACATATTGAAAGTGCTAACAGTAATCCCACTCTATTACACTGTTAGGTTGTTGATTATTTTCCTGCAGCATCATGACATTTAGTGATTTATTTCCTACATAAATCATAAGAAACTACACATATGTCCAATGTTTTTATTATCATCACAGTGAATTTGCTGGACCGAGATTTGGCCTGGGGAGTGAATTCCAGCTTTAGCACAGTAAATTAGGAGACAAACTAATATTTCAGAGATTCTGTAGGTCCGCAATGGAGGATCAACAGAGGTCTGAATTCTTGCGCCGACATACGACTGTGTCAATATTAGTGTGAACTAGTGAACGTCAATAAATCCCATTTTATTAAGGATAATTGCTGTTTGCTTCGAGTTTGCAGTCTGCTTTTATATTCTCAACTATCGAAGAAATGTTTCTCGAAGGCAACCTTTTCTCATTCCAGCTTTTTCTCGGAGCGTAAAATGGAGAGCAGAAATAAAAATTAAAAAATACACAAGGTTTGGATTTAACAAGGAAAATAAAAAAGAAATAATTATCACCAACAATAACAGGCATTAGGTTTACATTCTCATGAGCTCCAGAACTTCTCTAAACTTTACCGCTTTTCAATTTGTAAATATTTTAATAGAGCACGTAACAGTGGTTTCTCTGGGTTTCTGTGTTTTCAGTCTAAACACTTGATGTGGAGTCTGAGAGACGATCGGGAAATCTGAAACAGTTTACGGGAGGTCAAGCTGCCCCCGTGCCAACCTTTATATCATTAAGAGCTTTTTAAGGTGATAAGAGCAGAGCGGGAGTCAATGTTAGGAAGAAACTGATAGTCTCAAGATATTGGGACTTGGATGAACGCGTGTCAAAGCTAATGGGCTGAGAAATGTGTCTGTGTTATGATGTTGTGGAGAAGAGAAGGAGGCAGAGGAGGAGGAGATGGACATCTGGGTAATACCTCATCACTCTTCATTGCTTTATCTGAAAGCAAAATGATGTGGGTGGAGGATCTAACGTTTATCCCTTTTAATACGATCGGCGCTAGTTTTTTTTTATCTTCTTTTACACAAAAACAGTATACAGCAAATTAAATGTCCCCAAAATACCTAAAGGGGAGAGGATGCATGACATAAAGGATGTTTCCTACACTTCCTGGCATGTCAACTTTATCTAACTACCATTTGTGAATTTATGAACCAATGTGTGAACCAATCCAAAGCAAGAAGGCAGTGCTGTCAGTGTAAAAATATGGATTTAATATTAATCCAGATAAAGCTAGTTCATGTTACGGTAACAGTTTTATTTTCCAATTTCAAACATCATCAGTAAACACCTCAGGAAACCAATCTGACCCTTACACTTGTATGCCCTTGTCAAGCATCCCGTTCCAGATTCGTTCCCTATAATGTGCTTCACTCGTCTGGGAAGGCTTTCCATTACATTTTGAGTTCAGAGCGTGACTGTGGTGATTTGTGTTCATTTAGCCACAAGGGCATTGTTGAGCTCCGGTACTGATGTTGGGATGCCAAGAAGGCTGAAATGATTGAAATGAAAGTCAAGTGGAATAAATGTCTACTCAAAAAAGCAAGAAAAGAAAATTAATGAATAAATACATATATTACAGTAGCAAGAAGAAAAGCAGCTGGTGCCAGAGGAATCATAAATTAAGGTTAAGTGAAGTATAATTTCCATTTATTTCATATTTTATTTCATTTACATGTCTGTTCTAAACGTTTTGATTGTCTTTATATGCAAAAATATTATTAGAAATTTGTAATATTGGTAATATTTTTGGGTGACTGGAACGGATTATCTGCATTTACATTATTTCCTATGGGAATATAAGTTTTGTAATACAGTATTTTGCCTTTTCCGGAACGGATATCAGTTAAACAATTAATATATGAATCATTCCGTAAGTATAGTTATTCAAATTATTTTCTTTAAAAATATAATTTTTACCCATTAAGGGAAAGCATGTTATATTATCACACAGACATTGACTGGAAATTATATCATAATGTTGCCAAATTAAGCATTTTTGGCTTATTAAGTTGAGAGTTTCTCTGCTCCAAATTAATTACTAAAAAACTTTGAGTAAACAACAACTGTTTTTTTATTTATTTCAAAAGTAATTAATTAAAATAATTTCAAAATATACATTTATTAATATCTGTAAAAGTGATGTTGTGAACACTGTCCTCATAAATGATTTGTCCAAAAACCTGACATCTGACCCGCATCACATGATCTCATTCTTTATCTCATTAAACACTCAAGTCTTTCTCACATTTTTTTTTTATATTTTATCGATAATAGCTCATTGAGTATATTAACTGACTGTCAAATAAGTTATGTCTTACAGATTTTTTTTATCATTTTAATTTAATTATTTGTTCAGAACTGTTCATGAAAATGAGAAATGCTCAGCTAGGCGAGTCCTACCACTGAAATTAAGCCTCAAATTATGGAAATTTTCTTCTGCTACCCAGGAGTGTAGATAATCAGTCAGAAGTTTTGCCGCTAGCAGACATGTTATACTGAAACAATTTACTGAATGAATTTTGAATGGCTATCAAGAAAACAACAAAGGGGTACAACCCTGGCTGGAGTGACAATCCATTGCCAGTTACACGAAGCACACAATCCCTCACACACATGAAACTGGAGGAAACTCCATGCACATGCAGACCCGTGGCAGGAATCGAACCCTGACCCTGGATGTGTGAAAGCACAGAGATGACCGCTACACCACTGTGACACTTGGAAATTAATGCAAAAAATTATTCCTCACGTATTGGTCAGTCAAATTTAAGAGCCATGCTGCTGTAAGCAGACACAAAAAAGTCATCATTGGAAGTACTCCATTGACTCTGCAATCCTGAATCCCCATCACACTCATTGCACAAATCCCCTTTGCTTCAGTTAACATGAAAATTTGAATCAAAAGTATTGTTCTAAAATGCGACAAAGTCCTGAAAGCGTAGTGCAAGAGTACGTGTGAAATGTAAAAACAACATTTCAGAAATGACCAATGGGAGTGCACAAGCCTGAGCTCACTGCGAATTATTTTCATAAAAAATAATATCAGCTTTTATTCCATATTAAATTCCAATTTGGATTATAGCAGGTGATAAAGTGGTCATTGGATACTTATTCACTTGCACTGCTGCCATAAATCTCTCTCTCTCTCGCTCTCTCTCTCTCTCTCTCTCTCTCACACACACACACACACATACACACACAAACACACACCGAGACATTACAGTAAGATATTACAGTAAGAAAGAGTGTGACAGCGAGCAGATGTGTGTTGGTTTTGTCTACTGTTAACCTCAGGAGGGATATTTCTCACAGTAATGGCGGGTGGAGGGGGTTTTGTTTGGGGTTGGAGGAAGACCACCTGAAGCAGCGCCATAACTCAGGAACTTTCCATTTTTAAACTACCTCGAGGGACGGAGACAGAGAGAGAGAGAGAGAGAGAATATTTGATAAAGCCAGTGTTTGATGTAGATAAAGACTTCACATGGAGAGGTAGATGGAGGTAGATGAATAAGTGGAGGGTCATATTTCTATATATAGAGAAGTGGATGGTGGTTGTAGATAGAGGCTGCAGATAAAAACAAAAAGTAAATATAGACTCAAGGTGAAGATTTAGATGGTAAATACTAGATGGGGATTGTGGAAAGAGAAGTAAATTGGGCTTGCAGAGGGAGAAGAAGAAATCAATGGAGATTGTATACAGCAAATCCGATGTTGATGGAGACGTTGATGACGTTCTATGGAGATGTAACTAGATGTATAAAAGAAGGATTTGATGGAGATTGTAGACAGAGGTGCAGAAGGAGAAGATGATATCAGTTGTACAAAGAAGCTGTAGATAGAAGTGAAGATGATGAAGATTGTATGTGAAAGCTGCAGATTGAGAAGCTGGTGGAAGTTGTAGATAGAGAAGATAATGGAGCTTGTAGAAATGAAGATTGTAAACAGAAGTGTAGATGGAGAAGTTGATGGAGGTTGTACAAGAAAGTTTTAGATAGAGATGATGGAGAATGTGTAGTTGGAGAAGTCGATGGAGATTGTAGGTGGAGATTGTAGATCATGTGTAGATGGAGAAGCTGATGTAGATGTAGATGGAGGTTGTAGACAGATGTGTAGATGGAGAAGCTGATGGGATTGGAAGCTGCAGATAGAGAAGCTGGTGAAACTTGTAGATGGAGATTATAGATGAGATGATTATAGATAGAGAAAATAATTGTAATGGAGATTGTAGGAATACAGAAGGTATAGGTGGAGAAGTTGATGGAGAATGTACATTTAAGTTGTAGATGGAGATGATGGAGATTGTAGATTGACATTGTGGGCAGCGATGTAGATGGAGAAGTTGATAGAGATTGTAAGTGGGTGTGTAGAAAAAGATACAGAAGTTTGATAAACTTCAAACTAAGATGAATGTGAATAAAAAGACATGTTTAAAGAAATGCAGATTGAAAAGGTGATGGAGGCAGAGGTGTTAAAAGAGATTTAGATAGAGATGTAGATGAAGTATATGGAGGTTGTAGACAGAGGTGTAGAATTAGATGTAGATGTAGAAAAAGATGTTGGCAGAGGTGTTTAGAGGTTTAGTTGGAGAAGTTTGTGGAGATTGTAGACAGAGGTGTAGATGTTCATCAAAAGTTCATAGAGGTTCTAGACGAATGCAGATGGAGAAGCTGTTAGAGGCTGTACAGTAGATAAAGAACTGGATGTTGATGTAGAAGTAGTAGATGGAGGTTTTTGGTGGAGGTTATAGATGGAGGTGATTGCTGAAGCTCTCCTTAATGAACGCTACACCAGCAGCAGCAGAACCAACTTTAAGCAGCACAAACAAACTAACAGAGTGTGTGTTTCTGTGTGTTTCTCTCTCTCTCTCTCGCAACCTTCAGCTGAACACAGACACTCTTGTTGCTTTTGTTAATTTCTCTCTACCTTCTTTTCAGTAGTCTTCAAACTCTTAAGCTGTAAAACTCTTTAACTGATCTGTAAACATTTAGACAGACCAAGTGGAGTCTCACATTAAATCGGTAGTTCTGAAAAAGTCTCCCGGCTCCGAAAACACACAGCGAGAACCCAAAGGAAAGGGGGGGGAAAAAATGAGTGCTTTGTCTTCCGTTTCAATGTTTCAATTTCTTTTCAAGCAAAGCCACAACAGATATGATCTGGCATCCAGTAAGAGAAACAAAAGCCTGCTGTTATTTTTAAACACTGTGTGTGTGTGTGTGTGTGTGTGTGTGTGTGAGGAGATGGACGGGGCGGGTGGGGGGTGGGGGGGTTACAACATGGGCCTCAAAGCCAGACAAAACAAAACAGCCTCTGGTCCCACCCTCCCTCCTCCCACGTCCTGTATCTCAAGGACGAAAAGATGAAAAGATGACACAAACACCGGGACGTGCAGCCCCGCAGCAGGGAGAGAAAAAATACTGAGCTCCAGGTGAGAGCGATGAAAGAAAGAAAAAATTAAAACAATAGAAAGCGATGGTGGTCTCTGCCGTCCCATCACCAACGCGACCGTGAGCATCAGAGCTCCTGGGCCTTAAAAGAGAGCAAAGAAAAGATGAGTTAGATGCCAAACTGGCAACCTGATACCGGTATTAATCACAGGACGAGTGTGGAACCTCCCTCAGCTACAGAACGCCATTTATTTCCTGCCACAGTGGCCATTTGTCAGCCCAGAGGCTCGGAGGTTGCCAGATTAAGACAGGAAACAGTCATTAACTGTCCAAGTCATATTTATATGAAGGCACAGGATTTTATTTTTCTTTCTGCTTGGCGAAGATATTTAGACTTAATAATGTGGTTCGGTAACATAGACACGGAATTATGTGAATGCCAGGAAGTTCTATAAAGAATAAAATGTATCATGATGTTATAGGAACATAATTAATGATTGATTGTTGTGAGGAAGCAGAGCTGCTGGATCCATCTCAGAGAAGATTTCAGTTTGTACACATTATGGGCAATTTGGGAACACCAGTTATGTGAGATGTAGGAGGAAACCGGAGTACCCGGAGGAAACCCACCAAGCACAGGGAGAACATGCAAGCGCAAAACATGCACACAGACCTGGGGCAGGAATCAAACCCAGACCCTGGAGGTATAATGTGAAAGTTCTAACCACTACGTCAACATGCCGCCACATTTTTTTCATACAAAATGATGTAAGATAATTAAAAAAAAAATTTTTTAATTGGTTGTTTATGTAACAAACTCAGCAGCGACCTCATTTCCCCTCTCATCTGTTTCACTGGTTCATGCCTTAAGTTAGATGATTTTTTATACTGTGAGGCTTAACAAAAAAAAAAAAAAAAACAATTTGAGAACTTTTCCTGAAGTTTCTACAGTCCCAGAGAGACAGCGACCAACTCTGTAGTAAACCTATTCTTCCTTAAACACACTCTCAGCCAGACAGCACTCCTGGAATACTTACAATTTCTCTCGTTGCTGATCCCAGGTTTGTCGTAATAACGCCTAAGCGGATGTCGAGCATTTCGGAAGACGTCTATTAGCAGCTTTCAGCCACTTTACATCTTACCATCGTACCCTTATCTCCATCCTGCATTCAGCTCTCAGCGAGAAAAGACGTCACACACCAAGCCTGACACTCCTGCCATTCATTAGGCACTAAGTAAAGGTCTGTTTGCAGCACTGCAGGTCTGCAGCCTGCCATTGTCCAAAATACCTTTTGTTTTCATGATTTCATCACATGTTTAGAGGAATGACGGAAGTAAAGGATGTCAGAGACAGCAAGATAGAGAAAAAAGAAAAAAGATAACCAAAGTGAGGGAGGTACCGTATACATTGACTAGAGGGAGAGAGAGAGAGAGAGAGCTATAAATATCTCCTTCAGAGCAGCACAAGACTCAGAGAAGTGATGACAGGTGTCAGGTTTCTAGCGAGGATGTCTTTTATCAACAGGTGTGAGGATGAGAATGAAGATATGAGGACAGATAATGCGGCGGCTGCTATGAGCCATACTGGAGCTGACAGACAGGAGAGAGAGAGAGAGAGAGAGAGAGAGAGAACGAAAGAAGAAGGAAGAAAGAGAGAGAGAGAGAGATTGTTTTGTACTTTTGTTTATTTACTTTATTTGGTTCTTTCATTCTTTCTAATACGCTCATTTCTAGAGACTAACAGTAACCATTACATGTACAAATAATATAAATAAATTTAAATAGTCATAAATAAATATTAGGTATTTTTCTTCAGATTTAATTTACATTTTAATTTACAAATTGTTTACATCTTTAACTATACACTCATGTTACCTTCTTTTAAGGTATTTCATGATGCTTACTTTTTGAATTTTTCTTTCTTATGTAATTTTTCACATATTTACCTTATATGATGTTTGACAATGTAATGTATTTCATCTTTACATATTCCACATTAGAAACATGTTTAAGCATGCTTTGTAAAAGTTACATATTTAATTGTATGCTTGTGTATATAACAATGTTTTTTGCTTAATTTGTATATATTGTACTTTGTTAACTTTGCACATTTTGCATTATCTTTACTTTATATATTGATTTAAATAGTTTTTAATGTTTCATGTATTTTTAAGTTAATTCAATTAAATTATATATCTTACTTTCTTAATTTTATATATTTCATTTTGTTTTATTTGTATAACAATCTGTTACTTTGATACATTACATATTTTATTTTGTTAATTTCATCTTTATTTTTTAAGTTTGATGGTGTATTTTTTTTTATTATTTATTTATTTTACATATTTTATTTGGTCAACTTTATATATCTTTCCTTTGTCTATTTGACGTTTTTTTTTTTTTTTTTTTTTTACAGTTTATGTGTCTTACTCTAGGTTTAATATACATATTTTACTTTCTTAATTTTACATATTTAATTTTATGTTTATGTATATAATTTTATAAAGTTTTATATATATATATTACTCTGATGACTTTACATATTTTACCTAATCTTTACTTTATGTATTTGTTTTTATACATATTTTAGTGTTTTAGTTTTTTGTTTTAAGTTAATATACACACTTTACTTTGTTCATTTTACATATTTAATTTTTGTTTTATGTATATTATATTTAATTTATCATTTATTATATAATACAAATATGAAATAAAATTGTGCATAAAATGATATAATATTTTAATTTAACCTTCTTTACCTAATTTGTATTTCACATATTTGACTTGTTTTTGACAATGATTTTCTTTAACTTTAAACATTGTATTTTGTTAACTTTACATATGGCGGCACGGTGGTGTAGTGGTTAGCACTGTCGCCTTGCACCTCCAGGGTCCGGGTTGGATGGAGTTTGCATGTTCTCCCCGTGCTTGGTGGGTTTCCTCCGGGTACTCCGGTTTCCTCCCACAGTCCAAAGA
>JAQQZS010000014.1:21230535-21245994 GCA_030068045.1 Platyallabes tihoni | reverse complement strand
TGTAGCATGTGTGTAACACGTATGTAACATGTAGTGTGTAGCGTGTGTGTAACATGTAGTGTGTAGCATGTGTGTAACATGTGTGTAACATGTAGTGTGTAGCATGTGTGTAACATGTAGTGTGTAGCATGTGTGTAACATGTATGTAACATGTAGTGTGTAGCATGTGTGTAATATGCAGTGTAACATATATTGTGTAGTGTGTAGCATGTGTGTAACATGTAGTGTAAGATGTAGTGTGTAGCATGTGTGTACCATGTAGTGTAACATGTAGTATGTAGTGTGTAGCATGTGTGTAACATGTGTAACATATAGTGTGTAGACTGTAACTTGTAACATATAGTGTGTAGTGGTAGCGTGTAGTGTATAGTGTTTTATTCCTAACGTGTAGTGAGTAATGAGTAGTGAATGCGCTGTGTAACATGTAGTGTGTAGCATGTGTGTAATATGTAGTGTAACATGTAGTGTATAGCATGTGTGTAATATGTAGTGTAACATATATTGTGTAGTGTGTAGCATGTGTATAACATGTAGTGTAACATATAGTGTGTAGACTGTAACTTGTAACATATAGTGTGTAGTGGTAGCGTGTAGTGTATAGTGTTTTATTCCTCACGCAGCGCTCAGCTTTATTGATCGGTGTGGAGATTTGATCGCCGCAGAGCCGTAAGCTGCTCTATGTGTTTATCTTACGTCACACGGCGAGCTGAAGCGCTGCGATGATTAATGATCACATAGATCGGGGAAATTCCTGTCAGTCCACAGCTGGAGTGCAGCACGAGCAAGAACCGAGAAGCTCATCAAGGCTATGGGAGACGAGCTGGAAGGCGGAGAAGGGCGTGGGTTCAGGCGCTCGCCGTCGTCCCGCCGGGGTCCATCCCAGAACACGACGGCTACGGCCTGGAATGTTTTAATTGGCACGCTCGACAGATCTGAAAGGAGCTGCCATGCCACGCTCATTCCACAACTGACTTACACAATCCTCACAACCTGTGCACACGCACACGTGCGTGTGTGTGGGATGGAGTCGATGCCTATCGGCTTACGTTTATGAAAGGTGTCGCGGCGGGAGAACAATGGGTCTTTCCTGTCAGACGGCGTGCCTGTGTGATGGCTCTGCTCAGACACATGACACACCAGAAGCCAGAGAAATGTCACTGACTGGCATTTAAATAATCACCTGCCGTTTTTGAGGAAGTGTAATGTGTGTGTGTGTGTGTGTGTGTGTGTTGTAATCTGAGATCTTCTAGTCAGACCTGAACATAGTGTTTAAATGTACTACTGTTTCCCTCAACCCATCCCCCAACATACCACACACACACACACACACAGTTGGTGTCATATAAGAACCATAATCTCCACGTCCTCACACAAGCTTGTCGTTGATTATTTTCCTGCAACACACCAACACAAAGCTGTTTTTCTTTTCTGTAACCGCCTCTCTCTCTCTCTCTCTCTCTCTCTCTCTCTCTCCTGTGCCTGTCTCTGTAATTATCCATCTCTCTGTCCAAACACACTTTCACTCTAATGTTTCCTGGACCAACAAATTAACGCCCCCTGTGTGAGAGGCTCAGCCTGACCGCAGCCTTGGGGCTACGCCCGCGTGTTACCGAGCCTAGTTTGGAATTAAAGCGCGCGATACGCTAATCTCTGAGCTCGCTTACAAAAAAAAAAATACAAAACAAAAAACGCCTCCAAGAATTCACACTTCACTTTCGGCCGATCTTTATCAGTTAGAGCGATGGAGAGAAAAAGTAAAACATGACACAACCTTTCTATTTTCTCTGGAAGGAGAAATAAAAGACGGGTGGAAATGTGGAGGTGTGTGACTTGGTGTGTGTTAAACTCTTGTCATGCAGAGTGCATTCACACACTGTGCAGCTAACATGGATGACAGGTGAGTGATTAATAACTCACTAAGCCTTTTCTTTATACTGCTGTCCCCAAACCCTTATTTTCTGCCATTCGTCCCTAATTTGTTCACGCCAAATAGTCCTCGCTGGTCATGTGACTCCTACGGCTAAGACACGCTTTGTGCAGTGTCACACGCTGTAAGGAAAAGCTCTATCTGCTGTCCTACACATACTCAAGGCTATTGATGGATCTAAAGATTCTCTTTTGCTGGGATTGACAAGGGAAAGAAAGTATGCCCCTCCCACTCTGATTAGATCATCTCTTAAAAATCGTTAAATCTCAAAATTTACTTTTGAAAAAATTTAGCAGGAATTTAGATCATCTTCAAGTAGACTTTACTCGAATTGGGTCCAACTTCATGCAAACGCAAACCAAAAAACGAAAGATATCTGACTAACAATTGAGCAGTAAAACCTCTCTATACATTACATTATACTTTAAAGTCTGTATTATTTTAAAACTACTAACAAAGGCAGTGTTCATTTGTTAATAAGTAAAAAAGATTAAAAAATAAGGCTATAAATTATTACAGGCGATATCAACTCAGGCAAAACGCAA
The DNA here is from genome assembly GCA_030068045.1 of Platyallabes tihoni. Lineage (NCBI taxonomy): Eukaryota > Metazoa > Chordata > Actinopteri > Siluriformes > Clariidae > Platyallabes > Platyallabes tihoni. Next base: position 21,243,522 of record JAQQZS010000014.1, on the reverse strand, counting down.
ACTGAAGATTATGACTTAGATCATGCATTCATGGATTTTTATTTACGTTCTTTTGCATTTGCATTTCTTGTTTCACATTTGCATTTATAGTTTTTCATTCGCATTTCTTGTTTTGCATTTGCATTTCTAATTTAGCATTTGTTTGCTGTTTGAGTTTTTTGTTTTGCATTTGAGTTTCTTGTGTTGCATTCACATTTCTTGTTTTGTGTTTGTTGTTCGAGTTCCTTGTTTTGCATTCACGTTTTTTGTTTTGCCGTCACATTTCTACTTTTGCATTTGCATTTATAGGTTTGCATTTGCATTTTTAGTTTTTCGTTCATATTTCTTGTTTTGCATTCGCATTTCTAATTTAGCGTTCGTTTGTTGTTTCAATTCAATGTATTTATTCGTATAGTGCTTTTAACAATTGACATTGTCGCAAAGCAGCTTTACACAATCAGAAGAATTATTTACGTTTGTATGAAATGTGAATGTGTATGAATAAAAATGATAAGACTGTCCCTGATGAACAAGCCGAGGGCGACAGTGGCAAGGAAAAACTCCCTGAGATGGTGATCTGAAGGAACCTTGAGAGGAACCAGACTCAAAAGGGAAACCATCCTCAGCTGGGTGATAACGGACAGCAGGGATTGATCTGCAGTCATACTGTGTGAGACTTCAGTATAACAGGAGATGTGTTTAAGTTAAAATGGAGTCCAGTTCGTTCCAGGAGGCTCGGGTAGACTGTAGAAAACTCCAGTCCTGAACTATCGAGCGACTGCAGTCACGAGTCCTCAGAGAACAGCTGTCTGCATCAGCCGAGGACAGGACCATCTTCGCGGAAAAGTGGAACCGTCCCCAGTCACCACACGCATCCCAGACTTGAGTTTCTGTTTTGCATTCGAGTTCTTTGTTTTGCCTTCACATTTCTAGTTTTGCATTTACAGTACAGTATGTTGCTTGTTTTGCATTCGCATTTCTAGTTTTATGGTCATGTTTCTTGTTCTGCATTCATGATTCTCGGTTTGCAAAGCTGAGCCCAATTTAATTACATATACATATTCAAAATCCAGGTTTTAAATGCAGTGATTTTTTTAATCTAACAAACTTCAAAATCACTGTACACTATTATCATTAATTATTTTATATATATATATTAACATGTCCTACAGTGTTTTATTCCTCAGTCCAATAATCATATTTAACACATTATTACTCTTCATTATAAACTCAAAGTAAAGACGTTGCATTCTGGAGTTCGACAAAGCTGAACCTTTTGTAGCTGGAGCGATTACCTTTCCCAGGATCACAGGAACCAGGCGTTTGTTACCATGCACCCCCAAACTGAGCATCCCGTGTCCAACCAAGATTCACAGCTGCGTTCATGAGAAAAAGAAGGAAAAGAAACGTTATGAGGAAATTTAGCCACGACGGCGACGGCTCAGCGGATTACAATCCAAGTCGTGATAAATGTGGGAGCTCTGCTTGGCTCTTAGTGATGTCATCGCATACACATTTGTGTAACCAAGGCTACGGTAAACACCAAGAACCCAAGGCTCATGTGGTAACTGGTAGAAATGGAATGATTTATTCGATTCATGCACAGGAATGTTACAAAACGGTGTTATTTTTGGTAAATGTTTGCGAAAGAGGGAGATCATTTATCACCAAGATCTCTGGTGGGTCTCGGAGTCACATGGGACCGGAAAAACATAAAAGTGGGCGTCATTTCTGGAGGGAAAACACAAAGTGTGTGTGTGTTTCTGTCTAGGATTTGGCTCGACGTCAGGCAGCGGATTCAGATCCAGTCGAAAAGAAGATACCTGCAATTTGTCATCCGTATAAAATAGCACTCCTGCTCCATCCACTTTCCTTCCTGCAGGCGTCCTTTCCTCGCTTTTCCCTTACAATTACCCGTCCCTCCTCCCTCCTTACGAACTCACTTTTTACAAGTGGACAAGAAGCTGGAACGTTCCGAGGCAACGTGTAATCCTTTCCGACTGTGTCGCTTTCATATTGCTGGCTTGCAGCAGAAAGAGGCCAGAGGGCCGTACATTATTCACTTGCTGCTCCAGTTTGGAACGGAGTCAAGAATAGTTGTTCTAGCTTAGCCTCTCTCTTTCACACACATACAAACACACACACACACACACACACACACACCTTTGATTACATGCACACTTCATTTGACCAACATATTTATGCACAAAGTTCACAAACGAATCGTTTAAAAATGAATATTTTTCAAACAAATCATTAAAAAAAAATTTAAGATTTATGACATTATGCACAAACATCTAGACCTCATTTGTTCATATAACATGATAATTGTAGGTATAGAGGTATTTAAAAAAAGTCATTTTATTTAAACAGCTCCTTTTCATGGATTATATTATTGAACACTAAACGAGACTCCTGTACATCCTGAAGAACAAATAAACATCAGAATGATTCGTAAAGAATGATAAAATATAGAAAATATTTGTCTTTTCAAAGTTTAATGAACATTTCCATAAGCACAAGCTTGAAATTATTTCCTTTTATATCTGTTATAAACAAAAGTTGATTAAAAAAACAAAAAAATCAATAGTCATGCAAATTATCAAGTCATGCAAACGATATTACAGAATTAAAACATCAAGCATTAAAACGACTCCTCAAAATGAATCGGCTAAGTAAAAAGATTCGCTCATTCATTCTGCTTCATTCTACTGTACAATGGCAGATTTTAATCCACTTACGTTATCTTTGTGTACTGTTTCGCTCTACAGTGCCTTAACAGTATGCGGACAATGCGGTAATGTTGACGCACTGTGATGTGCATTGAATCTTCGTCACAGTTTCATTTGGAATCATGAACAGAACAGCCATGGCTCATGTGTTGGTTCAGTGTTCGAGATGCATGACTGGAATTCTAATACTTTTTTTTTCAACAGCGTTGCTTGGCGGGCGAACGCGGCAGGCTGCAGCTGGATTCCCTGTGCGTGAAAATGATAAATGAGGCGGCGTTTGCAGATTAGTTGAGTACACTACAGGTAGATTTGTCACCAGTAATCCTGTAGGAAGTTTGCTTTCGTTGTGTAATGCTAGAAGCTTAGATTCTTACTAGACGACAACTTTGCTCACTGTAAGGGAAAGTCATATAGCGTTTAAAATCTAGAATATCAGCAAATATTTGGCGAAAGCAATATAGTATCACTTATTAAATTCTCAAATCTGATTGGTCGAAAGGTATGGATTCATTTCCTGTAACAGGCAGTTTTGCATGCTCATTTATAGGTTTGCATAATAGTTTTTCGTTCATGTGTAGAATTTGCATTTCTAGTTTTGCATTCTAGTTTAGCGATATAGAATTAAGAATTATTTATCAAGTAATGTTTATTTGACATTAATGGAAGGAGCCTCCAGTGTTAGAGATGAAGCTGTAACCACTGCAGATCCTTGGAAAAATGACAAGCTGCATTTTAGTCCTCTTGTTAGAAAGACAGGCTGGATTAAAGCTACAATGGGAGCAAATCATTAAACTTAAAGACAGAGCATTATATTAAATTACCACTGAAAAATGATAATTGTTGACGCACTGCTGCAGTACAGGAGGAATAAACTGTTTTGAGTGGTAACAGTAGTAACGCCGCTTCATTTCACCACCCTGCTGTTGATTATTTTCCTGTAACAGCACGACATGAAGTGTTTGAATCCATTTTCTTATTTTATCGAGCGAAAAAAGAAATGCCTGTGGGTGAGTTCTGCATTTCCGTTCCCCTACAGCAGAGAGGGAAAGAGGAGGAGAGAGATAATGACAGAGAATAGAGCTCTGGGACAGCGATTAGCACTGCTGGGGTTCAGGGAGTTTCAATAAACACATCGACTGCGCTGAGAGAAAAGCATGCACGAGAGAGAGAGAGAAAGAAGGAATGAATTGTTGAGAATAGAGAGCATGGGAATGTCTTATGGAGACAGATGAAACATATTTATCAATGCCAGTGAAAACGGCTGATACACTCTGTCACAGAGATTTGGCTCGCAATCATCAGCGTGTGTTTAACAGAATCATATTTTAGCACACAGGAGAACGTCTTACTTAACGCCACAGAGTTTGTTTAGATAAGAGTGAGAGAGAGAGAGAGAGAGAGAGAGAGAGAGAGAGCACATTTTACCACAAAAAATACCACAAATATGACAAAAATGACAGCGTAATTTTAGCAAAACCTCAACAATAGTAAATAACCAACCTATGTAAGAGAAATGTTAACATCACCGATGGTGGTGTGCTACAGTTGAGAACATTTTCTTAATGATTTAACCGCTTAAACAGTGAACCTGTCTAATTACCCAACTATACTACAGCACTACTTTATTGGTCATGAGGAATAAAAGACTTCAGGACATGCGGTTATGGGAAAATAACAATCGTCTTTAGGGTGTTAACGGTCACTGCACTTCATCAACCGCACTGTTGTCATTTGCCTGTAACAGCACCATATGAAGAGTGTTTTAGACACTTCTACAAGAGCTGGTCTTCCCTAAAGGAGAAAGCGTCTTTCTCGTCTTCTTTCTGACTGAATCTCTGTGGATTTACTGCATCTTCTGAGGATCTTCATGTCAAAGGCCATACTGTACATGTGCGCTCATCCTACGTTCAAAGTCTCGTAATCCTCCCGGATTTATCAGGTGTGCTGTGTTTGGACAGCTTGGACAGGCACCACGGACTCGCTTCTGCCCATCCAGTGAAGCAGAATGTCATCAGATCAGAAGGAATTAGGATTACACTAAGTCTGATTTATTTTTAAGTAAAAAAAATTTTTAAATCATCAAATGTTGAAAAACTGCAACAAAAAAAAAAGGTAGTGACTGTTTTTAAATTATATTCCTTTCCAGTCAAACTGTGCTCACATTCAGCATCAAAGGATCTACACTCATTTAATTAATAAAGGTTTTATAAAATTTTTATTTTATGAATCTTTTCAAAAGACTGTACTGTACTGTATATCATATCATGTACAGAGTTGTCAAAACAAGTTCATCTTCACTGCTATTTAAATATACAGAATGAAATGAAAACGTTAAAAACATAAAAATTAATTATTATTATTATTATTATTATTATATAGAAACAAAATTATCAGTCACTGCTTAAAAGTTTAAATTTCATATAAATATTTAGGAGAGCATTCAAAAAAACACATGTATAACTGTGATACTTGTAATAAAATTAATAGGGAAAAAATAACAATTCACAGTTTCACTTGAACAAGTTTTTATATACTGTATATTAACACATTACTATGTCACATACATGACTATTATTATTATTCAACAATAAATTCAGAAAGAAATTACCAAAAATTTGTATACACTGTATGTTTTTTTTCTTTTAATAAATAAACTAAGGAAATGACTTTTACTAAGGCATAAGCATGTTTATGTTAAAGCTATACTGGAGTTTTCTAGCTCTACTTTCTTTGTTTAGTTTTTTTATTAAATTAATTTTGATCAAACTCATACAGTGCAATAAAACCATGTGTAATGATAACTAATGATTTATATTAGTACTTTCAGATTGGAGTAAATTAGAGACATTAGTGCACAGACATATTAACCAAACAAACTAAACGAAAAGGAACTTGGACCACAGAGTGGATGACTACGTCGAGAAACTTTGGGCCTCGTCATCAGGGATCGGTGCTAATGGCCTCCAGAGGAATTCGCCCGTAAAGTGATATTGCAATTAGGGATTATTGTCTTTGCATAAATTTGGAAAGGGAGCGGACAAGGGGAGCTCCCTCAGGAGGGAGGGGAACAGACAGGGGTTTATAAAGAGGCAGCCAGGCCAAGGAAACAGACTTACACATACATATACACACGTCCGGCCCTTCCTCAACCTCGGGACCACCTATCAGGGACCGGTGTCACTTTTCTGAGAGGCACTAATTCCACACACAGCCTCAAAACACTCTTATCTGATGTGGTGTGGTTCCAAACACATACATTTTCGCCTTCAGGAATATTATCTGAAAGATTAATACGATGTATACAATCAAATAAGTATGGAATAAAACACTGTGTGTAGCGCTGCGGTAGGAAAATAATCAGAGACAAGCTAGAAGTATGAATGTTTATTTTAGTTTCATTAGTGTGAGAAATTTGTTAGATTTTTTTTTTATTCAGTGTTACGTTAAATCAGAATGACTAGCCATGCTAGCATCAGGAGACATTGCTAGCACTAGAAATGCAAAAGAACAGACGCTAGCTTCACCCCTGAAGTGCCGACATCATAAACAGTCATATTTGTATAAAAATTTGACATATAAAATCAGCGTAAAACAAAAATAACATTGCTGCAAACTTTGGCAGATGGTTACATCATTAGCAACGTGTGAATGTTTGTTCGAGCCTTTCCTTTAAAGTTAAAGTCATGCTGTAAATATGATATTATATTTTCACTTATGATGCATGTTCCAACTCCAGACATATAGATAAACAGACACACACACACACACACACACACACACACACAGACCTGAAGCTGCGTATCTATGGCTCAACTCCAGGAAACAGGATTTTAATAGAGTGTGTTTGTATTGCAGAATGCCTGTCTGAACATGAATCCAGTCAGAAGCTTGTTTCCATTCATGAGAAGAAGTAGACAAGCCTTGCCTCGTCTGGAAGAGAAGAAAAAAAAAGAATTTATCATAAACGTGTGCATTTCGATTGACATAAAGCAGACATTTGAGTCATCTTGGAGCTGTACTTGACGCTAATGCTCTTCTTAGCGCTATTCTTTTCAAAGGCTCCCTGGCCCTCACACAGTACATGAGGAGGTGACTGAACCATTTCACACACACACACACTCACACCTGATTTACCGCTGCACATTACACTGTAAAAACGGTAAAGATTCATGAGCTATTAGCTAGCCATCTGCTAAATGATGTTGAAATTATGTCCTACAATTCGGTCGTAAAATCACCTTTCTCGCTCTCTCACGTGTAGGAACGCATACTGTTTCATACACACACATACACACAGTCTCACATTGTTGCTTTAAATAATCAGTAATTTATGGAGGGCTGTAGTCTAAGCTGACAGGGGCATGCTGTACACTAAACACTGCAGTCAGAGAAAAAGCCAAACTCATAAATCAAAGCTGGAGTGGACCCAAACATGTATCTTACTTACACACACACACACACACACACACACTAAAAATTCACCAATATGACCTGCTATTTGTACCAGTTTTGCTAGCTAACAGACAAGCACTAACTAGCATAAAACTAGCATGAACTATAAACCAAATCCAGACTAAGGTTTAGCCTAGCCAGCTACAAATGCTAGCACTGGCAAGGCACACACTCTAGCTATGCCTTAGCTAGGTAGTTTATAGTAAATTAGCAAGTTACATTATATTCTCCGGTAGCAATTGGTTAGTAAGCATAGCTAGATTTTTGCATTAACAGCAGGTCCTAAAACTGTTTACATAATCTCTACAGTAACAGCTCGTGTTTTCAGGACAATGAGTTTATGGTTTATGGTTCCTCAGTAACATGACGAGGTATACATGGTATAAGAAGATGGAGACTTTGTTATTATTGGAAATTAATCAACACATGGATGATAGCTGTAACCACATCACTACACTTTAAGTTAATTAGCTTCCGAATTACTTTCATCTGATTATCCTGCACTTTGTCTTTTGACTTAAAACAAGATAAAATTGCCTAGGTACTAGAAAAACTTGAATGCTTGTATTTTAGCCTTATTATTGAGCCTATTAACTAGAAAGGTGACTTGTGTTTTTCTCTGTTTACTTTTTACAAAACTAGCTTGTGCTTTAGTCTGTTTATCATAATGCTAGTTTGTGTCTTACCCTGTTTACTATAAACATTAGCTGGTTTACTATATCACTATTTCATACTATAGCCGATGTACTGTATGTTAATGCTAACTAACATGTTAGCCTCTTAGTAATAATAATATGATTATTATTCATAATGATTGTTACCTCGTTTACTACAGTTATATAGCCGGATTCAGTTCTGTATTTAGCCTGATGACAGAATTAGCCAAGTAAGCTAACTTGTGTTTTCTCCTCTTTACTATTCACCACAACAATAACTTGTGTTTTAGCCTGCTGACGTAAAGGACTAGTTAATAAGTTAGCCTTTCACATGTAATCCTGTCTAGCTTGTGCTTTAGGCTGTTTAAATCAAGCCTGGTTATTGATTTAGCCAGTTTATAATTCTGGTTAATTAGCCTGTTCATTATTATGCTAGTTTGAGTTTTAGTCTGTTTACTTTAATGCTAGCTTATTATTATACTATTATACTATTAGCTTGGCTGACGCTAGTGTCTTGGTGTAATGCCGGATTATTTATTACCCCACTTAAACTTTAGCTACTCCAGTGACAATATCTTCATGTAAAACTAGCTAGCTAGCTATAGCTTAATATCTAACTGTGTTTATTAGCTTTACTAGCTACATAGCTATTTCCTAACATGCCATGTTAATACTGGAACAGTTCAAGAAAAGGGAACAGCGCAGTCAGCATGGCTTTGACAAAATGGCCACCAGGTTTTATGTTCACTTTGTTTATAACACTGACAGACGGTGCGTTTATTTACACAGCCCTCATTTTGTATCTCACAGAGGACCGGAAATATAATGCGTTTTTTGGTTACTTGTTTGCTGATGTCATGCGTGCACAGGATCATGGGATTGGCCTGGAGGACCGCCGGCGGCTCCGATGCCAAATACAGGGTCAGTGATGGATGAGGAGCCGGTTGTGGCCGTAATGATCATTCTGGAAAGGAACAAGATGAATTTGGCATTTATAACTCCTAATTACTGCGTTTTCCTGCGAAATTTTCAGCTGACTTAAGATCAATTAATCATCCGGCCTTATGGAGTATCGCAAATTATTTGATTTGTAAACTCAGTAAATATACATGTGTGTGTGTGGCTCAGATCTTATGAGCCCTGCATTGTGTGTGGGTGCGTGTAAAGGCTGTAGGTGTTTATTAAACTTATGGGGTCGTATTTCACTTTCAGAAGTTTCAAAGAACACATGCACACACACACACACACGCACACACACACACGCAGGATTGTCCGTTATGGAAGTCTCATAATCCTACTGAAAAATTTAAGCAGCTGCTACTAAGCACACAAAAACCTGTGTGTCAGAGTGTGTGTAAGTGCAGCTGCAAGATTTTGTGTAACACCTGCATTTTGTATAATATCTCATTCTTAGCTAAATTAAAAGTGATGGTAGAATGTTTTTACCGCCACACTCTTTATCTCTATTAGGAACAACAGGTTTCTATTAGAAACTCTCTCTTTTACACACACTCACACACACACACAAACACACACACACACACACACACACACACTAAAGACTTCTCAGTCTGAAAATTCTTAATTAATAGTCCATGTTTCAGAAGATTAGATGTCAAATCTAAGGAGCTTCTACTCGCTTGAAACGATAAATGTTAAAGTATAGACAAAGAACAGCTGAAGTTGCGGTTATGGGTACATACCCGTCTCTGTAAGATTAAAAAAAGTCACACTATCATGGCACATCTGTCTTTTAGCCCGACCACTTCATTCTGTTCAACTGCTTGTCAATGCAAATGTCTAATCAGCCAATCACATGGGAGCAACTCAATGCATTTAGGCATGTAGACATGCTCAGTGCAATCTGCTGAAGTTCAAACCAAGTATCAGGATGAGAAAGAAAGTTAATTTAAGTGTTTTTTTGCTGCCAGGCTGGCTGGGAGTATTTCTGAAAATGCTGATCTACTGGGATTTTCATGCACTACCATCTCTAGGGTTTACAGAGAATGGTCTGAAAAAGAGAAAATATCCAGTGAGGGCAGTTCTCTGGGTGAAAGTGCCATGTTGATGCCAGAGGTCAGAGGAGAATGGCCAGACTGGTTCGAGCTGATAAAAAGGCAACAATGGCTCAAATAACATCTTGTTACAAGCTAGGTATGCTAAAGAGCATCTCTGAACACACTACACACCAAACCTTGAACCAGATGGGTTCCTGGGTACCAGAAGATCACACCAGGTTCCTGTCAGCTAAGAACTGGAAAGAACAGGTTGCCTGGTCTGTTGAGTCTCAATTCCTGCTGCGACATTTTGATGGTCAGGAAATCATGGATCATGGATCCATCTTGCCTTGCATCAACATTTCAGGCTGCTGCTGGTGGTGTAATGGTGTGAGGAGATTTTCTTGGCACACTTTGGGCCCTTTAGTACCAAGTAAACATGGTTTAAATGCCACAGGCTACCTGAATATTGTTGCTCATGTCCATCCCTTTATGAGCACGGATAACAGGCCATGTCACAAAGCTTTGAGACATGACATTGAGGTCGCTGTACTCACATGGCCACCACAGTTACCAGATCTTAATCCATCCATAGAGCACTTTTGGGATATGGTGTAATGGGTGCAGCCGACAAATGTGCAGCATCCAGTGGACCAAAATCTCAAAGGAATTTTTCCAGAACCCTGTTGAACCTATGCCATGAAAAATTAAGTCCGTTCTGGAGGCAACAGGTGGTCCAACATGCAGACTCATGCTGAAAACACAAACAAGTTCTCTATATTATTGTAGAGAAAAGATGAAAAAGGCAAGTTTGGAGGAATTCCTGGCAGGCGTAAAAGAGGACATCATAAAACCCCTAGTCTTCAAAAAGAGCTTGAGATATTAACAATATTGTATTCGGTCCGTTTGCGTTGCAGCTCGCTTCTTGAGTAGTCGGACGTGTCTGCTGGGAATGTTATATTAAATAATCTGTGCAGGATTTTAAATGATCTCTAGCTCAAACATTAAACATTGGTGCTTCATGTTTCATTTTGTGTGGGTGGCTTTTCATCGTCAACCAATTGTTTGGTTATCAGACACTGGTGAGCACGTTCATTACGTTACATAATCAACACCCGCTGATCTCAACTCATGACTAAAGAATTCTTTTTCTAGGACGTATGCAAAGCGTAAAAAGTATCCTGTATCCAAAGAACCTGTCAAAACATTTTATTTTAATTATATAGGCAGCTTTGTTGTGCCAAGCAAGCTGACATGAAGCGATCGATTGCTTAAAGCAGCCCAATAACCCATAAAACAAAATGTCTTTTTTTTTCTTTATCACTGAAAACTCTTAACCGTACCGACAGAAAAAAAAGTTCTCAAAGTGGAGACAGGATGTAGATTCAGGCAAGATTTTGAGTAATTGAGGGCCTGGCTGCCTTCCAATAACTGAAACCTCTCATCATTATGGAGATTACTCTGACTGAAGTAATGGAGTCGTTATCATCAACAGCTCATTTGTGGTATTAAGCAGGACAAAGTGAGGAAGCGCTTTATGGATTGTGTTGAGGAAAAAAAAAATTACAGAAATTTATATTTATAATTTTACAAACAAGTTTTTTTTTCATGGGTGTTCCTGTATGGGCAATCATCTACACCTCCCACTGAAGCACACTCTCTCTCCTGACAAAAACAAACAAACCGCTTATTAGTGGCATATAAATCATCTTCCTCTGTACAGACCTCCCATGTCATATTTCACAACCTGAACCAAACCCACACGCGCACGCACACACACACACACAGCAGACACACCGGATGTAGCCAGAGGGGTCTTCACCACAAAATTACAGCCGTGACAGCTCCGCCAGCACCACCTTATGCCTCTGCAGCTCCCATCACCTGACGTTTATACAACTCTACATTGTTCATTGTGGTAATAACAGTGACACAAATGACAGCTAGCATGAGCTGAAGGAGGAATGGTCTAACGCATGTCTGTAAACACACACTTGTATGGCTGAAAATGGGATAAAAAACTGTTTATATTGAGTGAAGTCAACAGGGAAGTGATATATGTGCAGCCTTGACCACTTGTAAATCACTCACACTTGTGGACACACACACACACACACACACACACATACACACACACACACAAATCTGCCTCTTTTAGAAAACCAATTTTTATGCTTATTTAATAATAACGAATTAAAAATCTTTCAGTTTTAGATTTTTATGGTAGAATACTAGCTCATATTACAGCAAGCTTACCAGAATGCGAGTCATAATTATAACACGTTTATTACAATGCTTTAGTTTATAGGTGAATTGAGTTTGCTTGCAGTGATGCATTGTGGGCTGTTTTCTTTAGTTCTAGTTCATTTGATAGCTCATTAACCTAGTTACAGGTTTTCTTTAAAGCTAGCTCACACACACAGTTCACTGTGTACTCTGTTTCAGTAATGCTAGTTCATATTTTAGCCTCTTCACTGCTAATTTTTAGCGCAATATGCTTACTTTAATTGCAGTATTTTAATATCATTCACCTTATTTAATGCTAGGTTATATAATTTAGCCCTTTTCCTATAATGCTAGTTTTTGTTTTAGTATCCTATCTTAATTCATAACACTAATTCATATTACATCCTATTTTCTATACTGCTAGCGATTATATATTAGCCTGGTGTCAATCCTGCTTATTTATATTTTTTCCCGTTGCTTGTAGTACTAGTTGATATTATAACCTGATTTTTAAATAATACTAATTCGTAGTTCCCCAAGTTTTCTGTCAGGCTATTTCATAGTTTACCTTGTTTCTATAATGTGAGCTTTTATAATTTAGCCCTTTTCCTATCATGCTAGTTCCTATTTTAGTTTGCCTGTTGTCTCTAATACCAGTTCATATATTTGTCTGATTTTTAAATAATACTAGTTCATTGGTCATATCATTTAGCCCCTTCCCGATAATGCTGGTTCCTATTTTACCCTGTTTTCTTAATATATATATATATACATACAGTGGAACCTCGGATTACGAGCATAATTCGTTCCGGAAGCGAGCTCGTATTCCAAAACACTTGTAAACCAAATTAAATTTTCCCATAGGAAGTAATGGAAACTCTAATTATTCGTTCTACAGCCCAAAAAAATAAATACATAAAAATAATTAACACAAAATATAAAGTA
>JAQQZS010000014.1:21184491-21222715 GCA_030068045.1 Platyallabes tihoni | reverse complement strand
TTGTATGTAGTTTTTTAAAAAAGGAAAACTACTATAAAATTTGAAAGTTATTTTCCGTAAATTTAGGACTTTTTTTTACAGTGTGGGTGCTCGATGTCCTCAGACACCCCCTACATGGGTGGAGATCTCAACCATCCAGAGCTGAACCCAAAGTTACATCCATGTTTGTCTTTCTCTATAAATATACACAAATATGGAAAAATGGAACAGGATAGATACTGAGTTACAGTATAGAGAAGGAATGTATCCCTTTGGGCTGCTTAGCACACACACACACACACATACACACACACACACACACACACACCTTGGCTGACACTAAGAAACAATTAACAGCAAGTTTGTCTGAAAACATCACTTTTATCATGTGTTTCTTTTGTAGATGCTAAATTAAAGCTAGTCGACATTGTTATGCTAATAAACATAAAAACGTTAAATTACAGCAGTCTGGATGGGAAAAGAAAGCAATTGCTTGGAACGAGAGTTCTTCCTCAAAGTAAATTATCATACACATAAACATGAGGAATCTCAACGCTAGCAAAACAGTCTAGCTAGGTGAGAAAGAAAAAAACAATGCTAAATGCTAAATCAGCTCCCTAACGTTATATATAAATTTTAACTAGCCAGAACCCTATTTAAACTGTAAAAACAGAGCTATAGGAAACGTTCCATGACATACTGATATGTAGATTTCTTCTTCGTCTTAAAAAAACATGCTAGTTTCAAGACAACCCGAAATCACCTCAAAGCTCAGTTTATTTTTCACCCTCCCCTTTCAGTCCTAACAGTTCCTACAAACACACGGCACATGTTCTGTCCCTGACCCTCTCACAAAGTCATCAATCTGCGAAGCCCTTTCCTACTTTCACCTCTCTCATCTATCCATCCATCCATCCACCCCCTCAGGGGTAGTTTCCTCCTCAGAGTGCCCCCCTACCACTCTGGGTCAACATCTTCCTCTTCCTGCCCCCCGAGGTTCTGCCCTCCTCTACTGTATCACATCATGCCCTGATAGATTATTAAAGAGCCTTTATTTATTCACAGTAGGGGTCGTGAACAGGGAAGGCAGGGGGTCAGTGCTTGGGTTTGAACGAATAATAAATAAAGTGCATTAGCCGGGTACAGCTGTTAGTTTCCATACAGTAGGGTGGAGACTGATTTCTTCATGTCCTTCAACTAATAGCAGCTATTCTGTTGTTTTTTCTTCTCATCAGTGTAGATGTTTTCTCTCCTAGCTAGCTTTTTTTGTGCTTTTGTGTTTAAAATACTTTTAACTAGGTTAGTTGTACTGTACACTCCCTGTCCAAAAAAATAAAATAAAAAAAATAGACTGAACACTGGTCAATTCAGAACCACACTATCACAAGTTTCTGGAATATAGCTGGTCTATCAGGAATAGAAAACCTCCATAGATGTGATAACCTGGTGATTCAGTACATTCAAGTCGTCAGCTGACTTCATTTTATGTCCTCATAACGTTGCTTAGTCTAGACCTGAGCAACTGAATCATCCCCAGATCATAACACTGCCTCCAGAGGCTTGTACGGTGGACACTATGCATGATCTTATCATTCGCTTCCCTTCTTACCCTGACACGTCCATCGCTCTGGAATAGGCTCAATCTGGATTCATCAGGTCACATGACCACAAGTCCACTCTTTATGCTTCCTAGCATTTTTTTTTTCCTTCTTAGTCTCACTAACAAGTGGTTTTCTTATGGACACACAGCTGCTTAGTCTCAATCCCAAATTGTGTGGAAATTCTCTTACTTTCACTCTTAAACATAGCTCTGGTTTCCACTGTCTATTTCTATGATGCAGCTTCACCAAACGTTTCACTCTTTCATCTTCTCATTTAACAGTTTAGCACTATCCTTTCAGGTTTTAATAATGTCTTGGACGGTCCCTTACCCACCTCCAATAATGTTTGCTTGATGCAGGGCAAAGATTTTACCCTTCTTAAACACAAAGTGTAGTGGTTAGTACTGTCGCCTTGCACCTCCAGGGTCTGGGTTTGATTCCCAGCCAGGTTCCCGTCTCTGTGTGCATGGAGTTTGCATGTTCTCCACGTGCTTGGTGGGTTTCCTCCAGGTACCCCGGTCGGTCTCCTTCCAAAGTCCAAAGAACTGCAGATTAGGCTAATTGGAGTTCCCAAATTGCCCGGAGTGTGTGATATATAAACGATGAGTGAGTGAGACACCCAGGCTTGTGCATTATGATGCTATCGTTCCCCCTCTTGATATTTTCACAGAACACTGTTTCAATGCAAAAAACAGAGGGAATAATGATTAAAAGACATTTAGTCTGTCTGTCAGTGTGTAACATCTATGCTTTTGCCATTACTGCTAGCATATTTGTAGTTCTCCCATGAATTTGGTGTTGGTTGTCCTGTAATGTGTTCTCATCAACAGCTTTGCTGCTTGTCTTGGCTCCGAATCTTTAAATTCTGTGTTCTGATACCCCTGAAGTCAAGTCGCAACCAAACAATCTTTTGTCTTTGCAGAAAATTCCAAGAAACCTTCCAAAGTAAAGTCGGCTTTTACAGTCGATAGCGTTCACAGCTTTTCCATTAATCCTGTTGGAAGCAGGAAGCCTTGTGTTCAAATTGTAACCTTCTAATTAATATTCTGACCGATAACTTTAATAACAGGTTCATGTCATGTCAAAATGGCGGTAATTACTGTACCGAACTGTACCACCCTGATTCTGCTCTGCTCCAGCTGCTCGTTTCCTCTGACGTGAAAATGAGGTGTTACTACTAAACAGGTGTTCCCTCATCAGCCTCGCTTTTTTTTTCTTTCTAGTCATGTAACTGAGAAACCGCAGATCATAAACGTTTCATGTTACATAAATGTCTTATCAAGTAAAACATTACTGTATCGAAAATTGCTACTGTTACTGTTTATGGAAAACAATTTCAACCAAATTCAACAATGTGGTATAAACATATCCTGGTCTGATCCTGATTGCTGTATAATGTGACATGGAACACATACTGAGCGCTCGTATTGCGCTCATAACACGAGGTTGAAGCTCCAAGGTGCACGTGAGGATGGTCATGTGCTTAATCCCTCGTCTCTGCTGCTCTCTATAAATAAACATTCATTACTTCATGTGTTGTACTCGGTCACACAAACACGCATGACCGCTCATAACACTGAACACAGGGGACCATATGTCGATGCCGCACATGCAGCTGGTATGGGTTGGGCACACACATGCACACACACACACACACACACACACACACACACATGCACACCCACACACACACGCACACAGCTTTCCCATATATACCCAGGGAGGTCCGTTTGTCTTCCGCTCTGAGAAACAGGAATAATCTCCAAAGCCGCCGAATCAAAGAGCTCAAATCTGAGGCAACACGATGCCTCACACACACGCCAAGCCTCGACCCGCAGTGTAAAGGAAGAAAGGAAAAATGCACAATCCTTAAGGAAATCAAAGTGTTTCCTTAAAAGAAATGGTTTCTAGGAGAACCTTTTAGGAGTCTAGTCAACCTTAATTCATGAATAAACACTTTTATAATATCCCTGGAAGGAGTCTCCAGTGTTAGTGCCTTGTAACAGCCTTTTACCCCTTAAAAGCCCAGATCCATTTCTCCTTTAAGGAAGATTACAGCGGGGGTTTGACGCAGACCAAACAGACCACATACAGCACATTTTGAAAGACTTTTTCCCCTGATAATTGTAGAACTAAAAGTGACATATACGTCACAGTGATATATTCTTAATTTTTCAAGAAATGCACCTAGAAGAGGTTAAATATAGAATATAACTGTTACTATGAATATAAATGTTACTGAATCATTTAACATAGTTACATATGATAAGAAATTGCTTTCAGTAACAAAAACAAACAGAACAGAACAGACTAGGTTATGCTTTATGTTTTTTATGGGTAACAATTGAGTTAAATATTTCTATTTTAACTTCAGTAGAAGAAACGACTAAATGTTGCACAGGTTTTTACGCCGGATGCTCTACCTGACACAACCTTCCCATTTTATATAGCTGCTATAAAGTTAAAATGTAGAAAGAAAAAAAAAACAGTGGACCTTCTATGACATAATAACAATTTTTAAAAAAGTGTTAAAAATTGGTAAAATATGGTTGCTGGTTATTTTGATATTACAAAAACACCCCATCATGTTTAATTTCTTAAAAACATAGAACTGTGTTCTAAAAGCAAATCATCACATCTAAAGATGATTTGATTTTTTTCTTTTTTTTCCTTTTTTTTTTACATTTTTATAATAAATTAAAAGATGCTTTTTAGAAACATTTGCAAATATTTTTTGCAGTACTGTATATACTGAAATCTGTTATTTTTCTGAAATTATAATCCATTTACTATTCATGCTTATATGAGAAATTGTTCAAATCAAACCAGGACTTGTGATAAAATTTCTGGTGAATGAAGCTGTAAAAGCTATTGATGTTTACAGAAGACTTCAAGGCCATTGGTGGCTCAGTGGTAGGTTTCCCGCCTGTCATGTGGCCTGGGTTTAATTCCCAAACAAACCCCCCCAAACCGCTCCCATCCCCAGTCGATGGATGCAGTGCCTGTCCCAAGCCAGGAAAAAATGGGAGTGTCGTGTCAGGAAGGGCATCTGGTGTAAAACCTGTGCCAAGTTATTGTGCGTATCGGATGGTCCACTGTGGCGACCCCACAGAATGGTGATGTGACTCTTATCTCAAAGGTTTTAAAGAAGACCATACGTCCGTGAATGACGATCCCAGCCCATGACCCACTGCAGTCATTACCCTGAACATTCAGCGTCTGATCCTTGAAAAATCGACAGATAACTTGTCACCAATTTGCGGAAGAGGTGCATCTGTTTGTGTGAACTGTACACACACTTATTCACCAACACCACTTGCATGGTTACAGGAACTTGCCTGGGAGTTTATGACACGTCCTCTGTACAGTCCTGACCTCGCTCCAAGACATTTCCACATGTTTGGGCCATTAAAGGAGTTCCTGGGAGGCCGGGGTTTCAGACGTGAAGAACCTTCAATCTATTTTGATGGTATCCAAGCACTAGTGAAACGCTTGGATAAGAGCATTCATGCAGTAGGTGATTATATAGAGAAATAAAGGGGTTTTTTACTCTCAGAACTTTTCTGTCAATGCTATTAGTCTTATTGTTTATTAATCTTAATGTTAATCTTAATTGTACATATTTTGGTTTCAAGGAGCAAGTAGCAAGTCTTGGTTTTGATGATGAACACACTGTTGGTATTGAAGGAAGAAATTAGAGAAGAAGACAGAAAACACAACACGACACACATTCTTCTGTGAGCTGGATAATCTGCAGACACACCACTGAGCGCTGGCTAATTTGCATCAGCAAACATTGTGTGAAACAGCTTCAAAGTAGCGACCAGTGTGTGCGTGTGTGTGTGTGTCTTCATTTGATCGTATATTTTTAATGCATGTGAAAGACTGTGTATTTTGGCAGAGTATAGTTTAGCATGAGTTGGCCTGCTACTCAGTGTGTGTGTGTGTGTGTGTGTGTGTGTGTGTGTGTGTGTGTAGAGCGAGAGAAAGGATTTTTATGGAAGTTAACACTAACCACTCTGCCACCCAGGTCGTCATGACATCTAAGGTGTGTGTGAAAGTTGAAGAGCGGAGAGAGTGTGTGATGGGACACCCGATACAGCACCGGACTGACGGCCGCACTCTGATGCTCACCGCCCCATAACGCACCATAAACACAACCTTGAACCAAAGGGATGAGAGCAAACAGCTAAAAATGTAAAGTGCACGTTTGTTCTCCATTTCTTATGTCTGCCGATACTCATGGGGGTTGCCAGTCACGCTCAGGAAATCCTCCACATCTGACAAGAGTGTTACCCAGAATAGTAACGCTACCGTTTGCAACAAAGCAGCATCTGAAGAGAAACATGACACAACAAAACCCTCACCTCAGGATTCTTGAGGTTAGTCTTAATTGAGAACCCTTAAAGGTTCCATGTAGAACATTTCACAAAACATGGATTCGAATATGGACCTCCAACCTGAAATCTGGAGCACATTCAGATTGAATGTTCTGTGATGGTAATTTGTTTGTTAATAATAATAATTATTATTATTATTATTATTATTATTATTATTTATATAGCGCCTTTCCAGAGCTCAAGGACACTTGACAATGAGTACAATTATTAGTCATTTTAAAAAAGTGGTGAAAATGGGCACAATGTCTTTTTTTTTTTTTCAACTTTCGATGATGTCTAACCTGTGTAGCCAAATTTCCCAGATTCCACTTAAATAAATAAACTCTGAATAAATGAAGGATGGAAAAGGGAACAGTGTGCAGAAAGATGCATTGCCAAAAATACAACCATATTCCCTACTAACGGTTGCATGGTGGTGTAGTGGTAAGCACTGTCGGCTTGCACCTCCAGGGTCCGGGTTCGATTCCTGCTTCAGGGTCTGTGTGCATGGAGTTTGCATGTTCTCCCCGTGCTTGGTGGGTTTTCTTCGGGTACTCAGGTTTGCTCCCACAGTCCAAAAACATGCAGATTAGGCTAATTGGCGCTCTCAAATTGCCCATAGTGTGAGAATGAGGATGTGAGTGTGTGCCCTGTGATGGATTGGCACCCTGTCCAGGGTGTACCCCAAGTCTCCTGAAATAGGCTCCAGACCCCTACAGCAGTATAGACAATGAGTGAGTGAGTGAGAGTTTCCTACTAACCTACACCAGGTAGATCAAGACACGCTCCCCCAGGGGCAGGACTTACTGTATATATGTAGGTATACAGTATGTTCTAGAGAGCATTAAAATGAATAAATGGAAAAAAAAAAAAACTACAATAATAATAATTAATTCTTAATTGTTCTCCCAAAACCTAATAAACAAAACAAGCTCATGTCCAAAAGGGGTTTCTAGGTGTCATGCCTGTACATGAATTTGCCAGGTGATGATGGTCAATGTTTTTCTTTCAGTCAAACATATTTTAAGTGTAAAATATTAATTCCTGGCTTGTTTCGTTATCATCGACCCTGCCTTCCCGCCAGTGTTACCCTGCCAAGCCACATAGGGGAGCTGCAGCTTTTTGTTAAACTTGCAGAAAAATATCAACACAAACACTCATAAATACACATGGAGCAGTCTGTCTGTCCACACACACACACACACACACACACACACACACATTCAGTGTCACCCATTGAAAATAAACAAATACGTTCAAATCATGGCTCAGAAGTGACGAGCGAACTCAAATCTTGTGTGTGAAATTCATATCAGTTAATTTGGACAAAATAAAGCACATCTATTGACAAGAGATATTTCTTTAAATCCAAAAGCGTTCAAGATTACAAACTTTCACTATATGATTGCAACATACTACAACGTATTGCATGATTGAGTAAGTAAACAGCGGCATAATTTTATCGAGCTTCAGTCATAAAAACAAACATTTATCTATTTAGCTAATGAACTGTAAATCCTAGTTAGCTACTTTGATTGTTAGCATTAGATAGACTTACAGTACCTACGTGTTGAGGTGTAAATTTATTAGGGATATTTGTTTTGCCACGTGATTGAGTTAGATTGACCTTTGAGCTAGCTTGTTATCTTCTTCCTAAACTCACCTTTTTGTTTATTGCTTTCTAGCTAGGTAATAACTGAGCAAAGTGGAAGCTGATCTGTCATCATTGATAGCAAACATCTCAGGCGATGAAGTAAAATTAAATATTTTTGAGTAACACTAGAGCTTTGAATTAAAGGTAAACTGTAGGTAGATTAAATTTGTTTTTTGGGCACTTAAAATTTTTGATGTTTACAGTCTGATTTGTCTCAAGCAGCTATATTTCTTACAGGTCTTAAGGAAATAAAAATACTAAGAAATGGAGTGTGAAAAAGGAAAAGATATTTGTACTAGACATGACATTTTAATAAACATTAATAAACATAAATAATAAAAAGAAATCATAACATTAAATAACATTTAATAACATTTTAATAAACATTTAATAAACATGTCATGTCTAGTACGAATTTATATATTTTTTCCTTTTCACACTCCATCGAGTAAGTGATGGTATTGCACCAATCGCCCAAAAACTCACAAAAAGAAGAAGAAGAAGTAATACTCTTACCTTGAATCAATTGAACCAACCAGCAAAATATTGAATAAAAATGCATATTTAATAATATCTCACAGCTGTATTTAAGACATATTAATACATATACAATATTGAAGACAATCTTTTAGTCAAAAATATTTGACATAAATTAAAACCTGGAGGAAATCTGCGTCCCCCAGACCTGCAGCATGAATGATCACAAATGCAAAAATGTCTGTACATGCAACCTGACATGCTAGGTAGTTAAGTTTTATTTGATTTCATTCGACATTGTAGCTCACTCAACACCCAATGTGAACGTTTTGATGTACCGAGCAATAAAACGCATTCCCGTCATCTGCTCTGCAACGATGCAACATCAGACACACGCAGGAACACGTCCTAATAAATATCATTACAGACCACAAGTGCGACCCAAACCCTGCGTTTTTCTCTTTTACTCTCATTTACTGTCTTGTTTTCCCCCTTCTTTTTTTCTTGCTTGCTTTCTTTTCTCAATTTTCTATCACTTAACACCACGTTTTTTTTTTTTCCTTCTCTCTGGTCACATGGGAGGATTGGCTCCATATTTCAAAATGACGACGTGTGTGGAAGGTTCTGAGAATGTGTGTGTTAGAGAACAAATAGCATGTTGACACAAATTACAAATCGTCTGACAGGGAAAAATAAAAATAATCACTTTCTCCTGAGAAAGTTTCAGAAACTCAGCATAGTGCACAAGGACACGTTTCAGACAGAATTTTAATATCAATATGAATTATGTAAACAAATCAACATTAGACAAATCAACAGAAATTTCAAACTAAGATTTAATCAAGTATATCTTAGCAGTATTTTATATTCTCTCCACTGAATTTTATATATTTAACATTTAGATGTTAAAATTCTATTATATACAATTTTAAAAGAATCTTTAAATATTCATGTTAGAATTTTCTTACATTTTATCTATTTCTTGATCTTGAAAATATTAAACAATCTAATTTTTGTCAAATAATTACAAGATATATGAGCAAATAATTTGCTTATATATATAATTTAACATTAAAAAAACATTTTATAATTTAAAGAGCCTGTCTGTTGACTTTCCATGAAACAAACTGCTGCATATTTCAACTTTATTTTTAATTTTATTACATTAGAAAATAATTAGGGGATGCTAGACATATACTAACATGAGGTATGTTATAAGAAATTACTTTTTTTATTATTTTTTTTTATTATTTTTCAAATAAAAAAATGTTGTTAACCACTAAAATATATATATTTTTTTTACTATGTTATTTTTTACTTCTGTTTTTTTAAAGTGAGCTGTAAGATGTACTATGATAAGATTTACTGTATATCGTTCATGTTCAGCCATGCTTGTGGTTTTGTACAATGTTTCAGGTAGGTGTGTGTATACACACACACACACACACACACACACACACACACACACACACACACCTGGTGTGTTGCATCACTTGATGGTGCAGTCATGTGAAATTCCACCAAGGTTATTCGTGTTTCACATTATATGCAAATGACTTGCGTCAGAAAAGTAAACAACAGAGCAGGTCCTTCACTGAGACAGATATAGTACAACAAAAATATGCAAATATGCAAAAATATGTTGATAATCGATCAACCGAGACATGTAGGAGTTTGTAGATAACTTGTGAAAACACTGATATCTTTAAATGTACACACAAGAGATTCACATGGCTAAAAATGTCTTT
Source organism: Platyallabes tihoni (assembly GCA_030068045.1). Classification (NCBI taxonomy): domain Eukaryota; kingdom Metazoa; phylum Chordata; class Actinopteri; order Siluriformes; family Clariidae; genus Platyallabes; species Platyallabes tihoni. The sequence continues at coordinate 21,212,877 of JAQQZS010000014.1, read as the reverse complement.
AAATGTAATTTCTATATTCTTTTTTTTTATCATTTATCTACAAACAGTTTGTAAATATGCACAAAGTGTGTATGTTATGTACATAGCTTTAGTGCAAAGCTAAAAAAGTAAACCTGATTGAGTTAACTCAAGGGTTATAGAGGAATTTGGAGATTTTTATCATATTTATTTATTTGCTCGTTTGTTTGTTTAAGCAACTATTTGTTTTCCTACCGCAGTCATGAGTCTTAAATAAGAACAAGACAAATGGCAGACATTTTGGACATGGTGGACATTGTTCTGTTCAATTTTCATGTCCATGGGTCAACTTTTGTGTATAACTCATCCATCCTCACTCCCCCACCCAACCCCCACCCTACCTCCCACTTTGCTGAATGGTGGGATCCAAATCTGTCCACAATCGTCCAATCAGGACCTGCAATTAGCCAACTGCACATACACATACACATACACACATACACACACACACACACACACACACACACACACATAGCAAGAGATGCGGGCTCAGAGGCATGTACTGCATGCATGATATCATGCTCACACACATTCAGTGTTTCAGTAATTTTGTAGATGAACCTACACACGAAGAAACATTTATAACTTGTGTAGTGCAGCTGCACTGCTGTCAAGAGTGCTGTAGCAGAAAAAAACTCAACAATCAGACCAATCAGAATTGAAAATTCTACAGTGATGCTCCACCCACACAGCTAGCTATTACCACAAATGGCATCATCCAAATTCTCAGAAATCATAACTGTACATAACTTCGAGGAATAAATTAAATTGAATTCTGATTTGATGACTAAACTATAGAATGTACACGAAATTTATTATTTTTATTTTTTAAAAATGATCGATATTATTATAACTTTTTAAAAAGGCAGTGTAGATGATAAGAAAACAAGCTGCTCAATTATTCAAATTGTTGCAATTATGAATCAATTTAGAAATAGGGGTGTGGTTAAGATCGGAGTTAATAGTTTTCAATCTTTTCTCACAGATTCATTACTATTTTAAATTCAATTAGAAACAATTTGATTCTCATATGCTCAGTGCTTATCTGTCTCACTTTTCCTTTCCCAAAACCTGGTGTGATGCTACAAAAACAGGGCGGGGGGGTGGGGGGGATACATCTCCATACATGATCATGACACGCATCCGTGCCTTAACATGTGGCCATTTATAGTCATATCTGAAGCTTCCCTGATCACGGTAGCGCTTTAAAAAAAACTCCATGACATCTTCGAGCAGACATCCCTTCATCCACCCATCCGCTAAATTTCCCATTCTTTACCAAGACATGACTAGAGGATGATGGAAAACTAAACATGCAACTATAAATAATTTTCCCCACAGCATGTGGAGTGCATTTCTATAGAATCTCTAATAGAATTCTTCAGAAAGCCCAGAGAGAGTCCTGGGCTCAGTTTGACCCACCAGGGGGCACGTGGGGGGGGGGGTCGCTGAATGCAACAAGTTAGCCATTTCCTGTGGAAGACCACCTCGTTGGTGAGTCCGTCCCACAGCGGGCGTGTTAACTAACGTGGTGAAAAGTTAACAGTTTCCCTTTATGGAGGAAAAGCAAGGGAACGCAGGCCAGCACAGACACGCCAATGTTGGGACTTTTTTAAAATTCATAATACAGGTCATTTATCTGATGTTTTTGACAAATATAATGTAAGTGAAATGGAATATAGAGCAAATATTTTTTCCTTATCTGCTGAAATAGAGGAACTGAAACATCAACGGATTTCGGTGTTTGTTTGAGAATGTTCATGAATCCCTAAAGTCAGGATCTTTAAAAAGAGGGAAGGAAAGAGATGAGCTGAGGGCAGGGACATCCTGGGTATACTGTATATATTTTTTAAAAAATGACAATACTTGGGTGGGGTGGGTGATATGTCATACATATTATATTGGAATACTTTTCTAAGATATATGATATCTGTTATGATATATTGGTCATCAGTGTGTCAGTACTGTGGAAAAATATGCTTCTGTAAAAACAAAATACACAGATTGGAGCACACTGAATGTGACTTGTGAGTTATAAACAGTCATAGTGGCATAAACTGAATCATTTCCTCTCTCAGAATATTCACACACAGTTTGGGGAAACTTTTTGATTTAATATTCAAATATAGTTACAAACGGATATTCAAATTCTACTTTCAAACTGTTCATGTACAAAAACCCTTAGCTCTAATCCAAAGTCTAACATCTAATCAACTCCTCTAATCAGAATTTCTGATAAATTTTCATAGCCATATTTCTCAGAACTCTCAGAAATGTGTGTCATTAGAGTACTTACTAATCATCATATCAGTATTATATCATCATACTGCAAAGCATAGTCGAAGGTATTTTCCTCTAAACATGTTGTGGAAAACACACAAATACATAGACACAAATTTATCATACTGTCGTTGTGAGGACCTTCCACTGAAATAATTATTAATGTAACTGATGAAAGCTGATTCTTACATTTCACACTTAACCTCAATAACAAAAAGAAGTTTCCTTTTGCTTTTTTTTTTTTTACATATAAAAGCTGCAATTTTTTTTTAAGGTATTTCCATTGTGGGGACTTAAAAGATATTTTCCTTGTGAGGACCAGCCAAATGTCCTCACAAGCTCAAACCTGGCAGATACAAATACACTCACACACACACAAACCCATATTTTACTTACATTTCATCTCTCGCTCAGGCAAGCAAGCATCAGGTCCTGGTTTAAAGTTCTTGAAAGCCAAATATTTAATGAAAAAATTAAGAATAGAAAAGAGGAGGAAATGGATGAGAGAGATTGAGCATGTGGTTTAGAGTGAGAGAGAGAGAAAGAGAATGAGAATGTGAATCCCTAAGACTCCAATCCCATAATTAAGGAGCGTACGAGGTTTCGAGGACAGTGACTCAACTTTAAAACACATTTTAACTGCTGAACCTGGATCAAGTCGAAGAGCTACTGACAGATTTATAACGCTTTCAGGTTCTGCGCTCATGTTTAATTGTAGGCTCAGGATGTATTATTGAGCAGACAAAGAAAAGACCTTAATTAATTTTCAGAGATCAGCACTGCCCTGCTTCCATATCGTGGCTTTTTTCATGGTAGGAATGCTAGCTATTTAGGATCTGACCAATCAGAGAGCAGCAGAGGCCCAGGTGATGATGGGCTTGGGGCTTCTGCTCCGTTAGGAAAAGGATACTTTTCAAAAGCTAAAAGCTTTTTCCCAACTTTAAAACAAAGGGAGAAGAACAGAGAGAACAGAAGTGACTCTTTTCTTTTACCCTCGTATGTGCTTTCAGAACATTCCACAGTGAGAAATTTGCTTAATGAGAACTGCTTTACAGCCATCTGGACCTTTAGACATGCTCAAGGATGTGCTGGTCACATTTATCATTTTTCTACAGCAAGAGATATTTTAAAAACAGCTTCCAATTAATCATTCAAGGCTTTCACGGCAACCCTTAACGTTAAAGTAAATTAACTTGAATTCATTTAAACAGTGATAAACAAACAGTGAAATTTATATTTTCACTTTTCAAAGTTAAAAATGACAACCACAAAAAAGCGCTTTTATTCATTCATTTTTTAAAAGAATAGCATAGAAAATAATATTAGTTTTGTATATTTCATTACTTTAATATTTTTATTCCATGATCCACTAAGGAATTATTTCCCATTCAAAAAAAAAAACTTTGTTGGAAAAAATATTTAGCAGTTCTTATTGCATCAAAAACAGAAATGTTTACAGAACCATTAGCCCTGAAATTAAATAAACATTGCAATGTTGTTTTTTCTTAATGCAAGTCTGCAAAGACTTTGTCTGGGAGCAAAGTTGAAATGTTTGTTTTAATAACATTAATTTAAATATGTTTTAATGTTTTATTTTATAGCTTAAAACGGATTTTGTCAGGTTTTACACAAGCTTGTAGAATCCAAACCAAATCAAGTTTCCTTAAAGCAAAAGTTGGATAAACAAAATAACTCAGAGACTATTAAATAAATTTGTACTAACATTTCTAAGCTTAATTTTAACTCAGGTTTATAATAAATATTTTATTTAAAATTTTTGTATTTAATTTTTAAAAAGAATACAGAATAAAAGCATTGTATCTATGCACAGATAAACATTACAATAGTGGATCAGATCTTGGAAATAAAAATTATGAATGTAACAAATGAAAAAGTTGACATCAGGTTTCTAACCATGTATTTTTCCTGTTATATTTAGTGCTTGGGTAAAGAAACCATTAAAAATAATAATATTATATGGTAATAGATATTACACTCCACAAGATATTAGTTGCACTATTATTATTGTAAAAGAAAAGATAGTATTGTGCCATCTCTGATAAATAATTAACAACAATTGTTTACCAGTTGCTGTATTTCTAAATACAAACACAATGTGGTTAATCCTTGCATACTGGGTTACACTAGAGATGCCCAGTCACGCACATCTGATTCCCTTGCATCTGCTTGTAGAGGATGTACATACATGCACACTGAGACACAAACTGACACACATTCAGTAGTTTTTGGCCCTGACAGCATGAGTTTTGGTGTTTGGTGGCCTTGTTTTTGGGGGAGGAACCTGTTGATTGCTCCAGATGGCCGCTGTCATGGCTCTATTTGTTAACTCAGGAGAGACATGCAGAGAGAAAACCTTCCTCTGCTCAAATAAACAAACACAGGAGGCCAAGGTGGCCGAGATCTCCAGCTAGGAGCCATAACCAGGGCTCTTCTGTCTTTCTGTCCTTCTGCTTCTTCCTAGAGACCAAGGAGTTCTGTGAGAGAGACACTAAAGTGTCCTGCATCCATGTTCATTTCAGCCTGTACAAATGCATGGGATACATTTGTTTCATTTATTAAACTGTTTATTAATTGCAATTCTCTCTGGCATAAATAATAAAGTATATTATAATAAAATAATGATGTATTAGTATTACACATTTAAATTACCAAAACATGAAAAAAGGCTAGTAAAAGAAAAGAAAAAAGGTGTTACTGCAGATCAGTGACATAAATTATATTTCACAGAAATATCCTAAAACTGGTTATGTGAAGTGGATCTGATTTTATTTCTATCAGTTAAGTTGAATAATAAAATATTTTTTGTATCACACAATATACAATTATGTGAATGTTAAATAATCACAAAGTGATTTGAATTTTCTGTATTGTTTTTGTGTCTTTTGTTTTAATTCTACAAACCACACAGAGAAAAAAATAGAGCTTCTCTAATTTTAACAAACAAATGTCAGTGTTATCAAATGTGCTTTAAAATGTCAAATTTAGTCTGATATAAAATATTATGCAAATGATTTATATAACATTTTAAATCTAATCTTATAAAAGAGGAATACATAATAATAAAAGTTTTTTTTACATAAATGAATAAAATGTGTTAATTTCAGCTCTACAAACCACGAAAATCTTACTGACCTTCAGAGTGATGCCCGAAACTAATCATTTATTCTGTGTGTCATCGGGGTGTGTATTAAGTTCAGGGTAAATGTGTGAGTGTAGATGGACACTGGGGGCTAAAAAACATTTTCACACTTATTGTGCAAGAGCTTCATTGTGTTGGGTTGTCCCGGACTCAAATGACCAAAATAACAGTAATAATAAAAATAAAATGTTCAGTTCAACAAGAAAATTGATTTTTTTTTTCTTTTCGAGCCAAATCGGAAGTGTGTTTACTGTAAATGTTTCCCCATGTCGTGTCCTTGCTTATTGTCACATTTTTCCCGTTTCTCACAGACACAAATCCCCAGAAGAGTCGCAAAAAGTTTCTCTCATTGTTTCACACTAAAAACAGTTATTAAGTTTAAACTAAACCATAACTCTCGGCATACGAACTGTGCATTCCACTATCGTTATTACTGTTCTAATAATCTTTACCGTTTTTACTGTAATATCTTTAGAACGATTATTGTTATTAACCCTGTAAATAACCACGCACTGCAATAAATCCATTAAAAATGACAGTTAAACCAATAGTTTAACATTTTAATTCAATTCTGTAGATTACAATACATTTACGTTTATTTTAAGTAATAATAATATTTCGCTTAAACAGCATATTTTGTTCTTCCCTCTAAACCAATCAAATATTTTCACGACGGAATTTCAGATTTAATAAAAAATGGTACAGTTTAGAAATATCTCGAATAATACCACCATTTAAGTTAAAATCGTCAACAAAAAAAACATCAGTCCCTTTAGGTTTTCTCCCCCGCTACATGAAATCAACAAGGGTGGGGTGTTATGGGAAGCCAAATAGTTCTTAGTCATCCAAAATCCCGATCCAAATCTCCAAAATGTCGATTAAGCAAAACTTCCATGCAAGCAGTCAAAACAGTCAGATATGACTCCAGAGTTTAACGTTATCTTGTTAGAGAAAGCCTATGTGAAAAACATACCAGAAGTGAAGAGCAGCATAAGGACTGACCCCTTCAAGTTCTTTGAATCTAAAAGTCACCAATAATTTATACTTCATACTTTTTTTTTTTTGAAAGACCAAGTTTAACTTAAATTTTTTTTTTGCTTTTGCTTTTACACTCGTTTTAAGATTAAAATGTATGCGCCACAATTTTATGCCACTATAATTGCTATTTGTTTTATTATTATTATTATTATTATTATTATTGTTGTTGTTGTTGTTGTTGTTGTTACTATTATAAGAGGTCATTGATTTAGTATGTGTAAAAGTGACAAGTCCAAATTTCTGATTTTCAGCATGGGCAGATATTTTGGTCAGTCTGAAGGTGGACTGTCAAATTGAAAAAAGCTAGGAATCTTGAAATAATCTTTTCTACTGTTAACAAAATTAAAGCTGAATTCAAAAAAAAAGTTAAGTAACACTTCAAAGCATAAAACATCAACATATGAATGTATAGATTTTCATTTACAGGTATCTTACTCATAGAAATTTGTGAATTGAGAAAAATAAAAGAAGTCAAAATTCAAATAAAAGTTTTTGTTTAGCTCTTTTTTTATTAGTCTTCTCCTATGGTGCTGGACACCTCTTAAGTTGCTTGTTCACTGATTGCTAAACTTTTGGCTTTCCATAAGACATCACTGGGAGCTGCTGCTCGGCAAAACCCGAAATGTCAGCGGTCAACTGCTCCCTTCCTGAGACTCTTATTCCGGGGATTTGGGCTAATATTTAGATAGGATAGAGTTTTATATACGCGGTCCTCATTGCCGCTCTCTCTCTCTCTCTCTCTCTCTCTCTCTCTCTCACACACACACACACACATTGATATATGGATACTGAAATCACCTCCGCGTGCTCCTCTGACAGTGAGTGATTTATTATCTGCTAATTGATCTCACGCTCTCATTAGCACCTGACTGTTTTCTCGCCCTCTCCGGGTTTTGCTCAAAACCCTAAGAAAAAAAAAGAATAAAATAGAAATGTTATGTAAAGACAGCTTGAGAGCTGGGTGGTGTGATACATAAAATATTCGCATGCATATAAATCTTCAAATACGGGAAAAACATATTAAAATATAAGTATTTAATAATCATTCTAAAAGACGGAGCAAGGAGATGATTAATAAAAAATTTCGATATGTGTAATGATATTTAACTTAAACATTTCTGTTGTTATTTTATTTAATAAATTCGTTTAATTATTATTATTATTATTGTTGTTGTTGTTGTTGTCATTATTGTTGTTGTCGTCGTTGTCGTTATCTGAATTATTTTATTTTTATTATTATTAAGTAACCCACTGAGGTGAAGTCAAGTCCAATGTGTGACAGGCAGAGGCAGTGAAAATACACATACATAAACATACACATAAACACACACATACACACACATACTCGCACGCACACACACCGCTTATATAGTATTTTACCGCTTATATGTCATGTTGATAGATATAGGCCAAAATTTCCAAAATGCTTTTCTTAGATATTTGTTCTTTTTAGTCTGCTTGAAGGTAAAAATCTTTAAAAGCTTCCAAGTACCAGTTACACCAACATGGCAACCCTACAATGCAGCCTTTTTATTTCAGCATCATTACTCTGTTAAATATTGCAAATCAAAGTAAAAATGTCAAAAGGATAAACATTTCACGGTCAATTTTAAATTGAGCCATCGGTTTCAGTATAAGTGGGAAAATGTTATCACTGGCATTTTAAAGGAATAAAAACGAAAACAATAATAATAATATACTACTACTAATAATAATAATAATAATAATAATAATAATAATAATAATAATTGTCAGCAGGTCCCCAAAAACGTTTCGCTATTCAAAACACATAAAGACCATGTACGCATGTAGATATTACTGATATTAAACTTTCCATAAAGCCATAAAATATTTTAAAACTATACCACGTTTAGTAGAAACTCTTTCAGAATGCATATAAAATTTTATTATACAGGGAGTCCCAATAGTCTCCAAACACAAGGTTAAGGAACGCAATTAAGCATTTACACAAACCAGATGTGTTCAAACGAGTTCATTATGAGATGGTTCCACTGGCGTTTACAAAGAAATAGTAATTAGTAATTAAATAGTGGTTCTATATATAAAGTTAGATTTATAAATAAATACATACATAAATAAGGTGTTCATTTCCATTATGCATGGAGACTTTTGGGTTATACACCCTGTGAAAAAAGAAGAAAAAAAACCCTTATAAAAAATACTGAGAAAAGTAACAAAAATCTGTTTTGCGTAAGTGAGCTTTTCATCCGTCCCGTGACACACAAAAGTAGACAAAATGATCCCCACCGCGGGTAAAAATTAGAAACGGTATGTGTGTCATCTTCCTCTCAAAGTGTACAAATATGTGGAGTAAAATATCTCGAAAAACAAAATGGCTGCATATCCTGTAACACTGTACTATAAGATTATAATGTGTGTGTGTGTGGATTATATAAATGATACACGTTTCAGCAGTTAGAATGACTCTACGGAGCAGAGCAACAGGAAGTAGAATAATGTAGCTGCACGCCCAACATAGAGCTCTTAATGAATGATCAGATTAAACCAAAACAAATGATTGAACCAGTTTCTGGCATGTGTGCATTAGATAAGATATTGATCAGACAATGCGCAGGAGTGTAAGTTGTGGGCTTTTAAAATGCGCTAAAATAAAATAAAATACAAATCCACTATTTAGAAAGAAGCTGATAAATCTCATAATGCGTAATGACGTCAGAAATATATATTTCGATATGAGCACCATGTAGTAACATTTTCTGCGCAATTTCTGAACTGCAAGAAAATTAGAATTAAGTTAAAAAATACTAAAATCTAAGAGGTGAGAGATAATCGGTCGTGTTTGATACGAATGTGCAGATAATTATTGTTGATCTGCGCTTTCAGTTCTTATGAATGTTTGATTTCACAAAACAAATCAGATGTGCATTTGATTGTTTCATTAGGCTAAAATAGTAATATAAAATTGCAGTCCTGAAGTCGTCTATGATTGATAAATGATACACACAATATTGCACAGCTCCACACCTAAATGAATTCCTCTCTTGCTCTTAGGCGCGCGCGCGCGTGTGTTTAACGAAGCTCTGTATTTTGTCTGTTATCACCTTTGTGTTTACAAAAGAGCTTCCGACTTGGCAATGATGAAGCGAATCAGATAAAGATGAGAGAGAGAGAGAGAGAGAGAGAGAGAGAGAGAGAGAGAGAAATCCGCGACATGATGTGATTCTCTGGAATCGCGCTGTTCAGAAAACAAGGATCATGACACGAATAACTCCTGTTATAATCAATACATTAAAATAATATATTTACCCAAAATACAGGCAGTACTCTTACTATTCTTATGACTAGTATATAATTGTTTATTAAAGATGTTTATAATTACATAATAAAAGACTACGATGTCAGCACGAGGAAACAAAAAATAAAGTAACGAGAAAACACTAAGGAGTAAGTAAAAGAAATAAATTAATAAATAAATTGATACAACTCTACAACTCTTTAAATTTAAGAAATAAAGCACAAACAATTGCAGAGATTTTATTAAATTATTTTTCAGTCAGTGATTTTTTACTTTGCATCAAGTCAAACTCAATACCATGATATGATTTTATTCATTAATGTATTTATTTATTTGATTGGTTTTTGGATATATTTTCTAATATTTAAATCCCAACTGCTTTAATAACGGCCGTCTCTCTCTCTCTCTCTCTCTCTCTCTCTCTCTCTCTCTCTCTCTCTCCCCTTTAAAAACAACAGCAGCTCATGGCACGGGTTTGTTTAGGCTTTCTAGAGAGGAGGAGATGCTGATAAAGCCCACAGTGAGTTAAGCTGGAAGGGAAATAGTGTCTCATCCCATCAGAGTTATGCTGCCTCTCAGCTCTGAGGCCAGGTGGAAAGGAAAGGAGAGGAAGGCAGAGCCAAATCCGTCTCCTATCACAGCAGCTCGAGCAAAACACACCGACTTTTAGTTGTCATTCATTAATGATGGAGCTCGAGAAGGCGATAAGCAGCTACAGTAGAGCAGAATAGAAAAGGGGTCAAGTAGCAAGGCCAAAGAAAATCAGCTTCAAGTACAATGTCTCGGCCGTGTTTCACTTCTGCTCATCATGTCAGGGTCATGATTCGTACATTTGCGAAAATATTATTTATCCCTTCGCTTACTGTCCAGTAAGTCCTAAATGCTGGAAAACTTCGTCCTCGTGGCTATAGCAACATCCTATAATGCTGGAAGTTCACAAGTCCTTTCTCCAGTTCTGCTTTTTGCATGCAATTAACAAACTGTGCACATAATGTAAACGTCATACATATATTATTCATTTAAATGGATCGTTATTTTTTGTTTGTTTGTTTAATGTATCTTTGTTGTCTAATTCCGAAGACAAGTCTAGTTCATCAAGGGAAACGGTTTGAATAAAAATGTCACCTAATACAGCGCCATTGTTCTTGTTGTTTTGGTATTTTGTTTGTTTGTTTTGGCCAACTAACTACGCGTAATATTAATTAAACATTTAATTTAACTTGAAATTACATTTTTTATTTTATTTCATATATATATATATATATATATATATATATACATATATATATATATATATAATTATTATTATTGTTGTTATTATTAATACAAAAGGACGCTGCATATACTTCCGTGTGTACTTCTGATTACTTACCAAATTGTTCAATAATCACATGCACAAGATGTCATATCTAAAATATACAATATGACAGGTTTGTCAGGTCGAGCGTTAGTCCTTTCTGTGCTGAATTATTCACCGCACTGATCAGAACACAGATCTTCTGAATTCTATTTAAAAAGTGCAGTCATTAATATTTCATCATTAATGATTAATAATTTACAGTACAACTGCAGCCTTACCATTCACACTGACACGCTGCTGTTCAAATTAAATATCCCAAAAAGCAAAAGCATGCAGTGTCTTTTTTTCTTTCTTTCTTTGGTAGGCGTGGAGCTTTCAGTCTCACACACACACACACACACACATACACACACTGTCTGCAATAGTTTCTCCTGCAGGCACAGAACTGTTCCAGAACTGTTCCACGGTGGGGGTAAGTTCTCCTTTAAAAACCAGAAAGAAAACGCTCATATTTTTCTTCGTCGGGATGAGAAATGTTGTTTTCATATACGACAGGAGACATGTCGGGACACAGTCTTTTAATCGGAGTGTTTAAAACAAGTCGAGCTGACAAGCAGACCATGTGTGGCTGAACTGGAAACGGCTTGGCTTTGAAAAAAAAAGAGAAAAAAAACGACGATACCGCTAACGAAACAACGAAACTTTCTTTTTTCTGTTGATCTTCCTGTTGTCTCGACTGGAAACGAGGGAACACTGGGAATAGCGGGATCTTGGAAAAACTTCGGTCTTATACCATAGACCTGTATGATTTGTCTGTCTCCTATGGACGAAGGCAGTCCTCTTTCTCCAAAAGCAAATGCTTTCAGTATCGACTCTCTGATTTCAGCAGCAGGAAACGCGAATTTTGACAAACACGGATCCTTTACTACCATGCACTACAGCACCGTGACCAGGGAAATGGAAGGTAAGCGAGAGAGAGAGAGAGAGAGAGAGAGAGAGAGAGAGACATAAACACAGAAATAATAAACTTATTGCGCAGCGATTTTTTTGCTTTATCAGCGGCGGCGGCTCGCGCAGACGCTCGCGCCCGTCGCTTAGACGTTTGCTCGTTTACTGCTGCACAGTGCAGCATGCACGTGCAGATAAAACAGTAGTAAGGTCGGTAAGAGCAAACAGAGTGATCATTTAAATGTATTCAGAAATGCGTAGAAGCAGAAAGCAGGAATGTGTAGAAAAAAGCGTGGGTGCAAAGGCATGCAAAAATGAACAAAGGGATTGTTACGAAATGACGTGCAAAAGTTAGTAGTTAAGGGTGCACGACAAATAATGCAGAAATAACATAAAAATAAATTTAATTAGTAAGCAGTAATAAATGGTATATTGTATAATAATGATGTTATGACAGTTAGGCCTAGTCTTAAAACGTGTTGCAAATTGTATTTATTCTATTTTTTATGCGTAAACCCAAAGTGGCCTCAAATCACATTCAGTGGTATGATTAAATATTATATATTGGTATTTTATTTAAAATAATTTTAATAAAAAATATTTTTTTTACAAATTTTAAATTAACTCCAAATTGTAACATTTATGTGCAATTAAATATCTGAAGTTGGAAAAATGTATTTCAAGAAAGCAGATGGTATTTTGAAATGTAAGCCATAATAGCCGCTTTGTTTGCAAGTTTAATGTTTAAATTAAATATGCTCATCATTTGCATTTAACTTATACACTAAGCAAAGCAGGATGATAAAATGCACGATTCATAAACGTGCTATTTATAAAATGTGCTACAAGTAAATAAAACAAACATCTTGGGTCAATCAGTGACAGTCAGGGAAATAGATGTAAAGGAGAGGATAGTATACCTGCGGTGCCTTATCTAAATACAAACAAGAACCGGGGATTTGCGTGCGTGCGTGCGTGTGTGTGTGTGTGTGTGTGTGTGTGCGTGTGTGGTGAAGGGGAGGCCCTATGGGGAGAAGATAAGAGAGAAGTAAGTCTGGATTTCGCATTAGCATACAGGCAGGAGAAGAGAGAGGTAGATTGGAGAAGTCGCAGAGAGAAAAACACAACTGCGCGGGTTCTTTACTCGTGATCATCGACACGACGCGTTTTTACGACAAACTGGATGGCTTTATACGATTAACTCATTATATTTCCCGCCGATCTGAACATTTCACACTGTTAGAAAGGAGAGAATTGTTTTTTGTCGCGTCGGGAAATATATACACATTTGATTATTGTTCTTAAATCATTTCATTTTACTTGATTTAATTTTCTCTTTTTTGCGGATTTTATGCATTTTCAATCAATGCCAAAAAAATTTGACATTATTTTTTCGAACCAGGACTGTGTAAAATATCCGAGTGTCCGTTTTTGTCTTTGCGTTTGCCTCTGAAACCCTACAGAGCACTGCTCAGAATTTTTTGTTTTTGTTTTTAATTTTGTGTTGCTTTCTGCGTTTTTGGGAATGATTTCAGCCATCTCGAGCCCGTGGCTGACGCAGCTCTCCCATTTTTGCGATGTTGCAGCCTTCACCACTAGCAGCCTGAACAGCCTGAATGCACCGGGCAGCTACCATCCTCATCCTCCCCACCCTCATTCCCACCATCCTCATCCTCACCACCTCTCTCCGTCACCCGGGGATCCTTACAGCAGCCAGCATGAAGGCCACTTCGAGTCGTGCCCTTCTGCCCCACAGGCCGCATGTTACCCGCCGTATTCGGGCTCCGAGGCAGCGCAGGGCGACCCGAGCACCAACAGCTGCTCCTCTTCTTCATCATCCTCGTCTTCATCCTCTTCATCATCGACGCCGAATAAGTCTCTGGTCAAGAAGAACCCAAAAGTGGCCAACATCAGCGTGCAGTTGGAGATGAAGGCGCTTTGGGACGAGTTTAATCAGCTCGGAACCGAAATGATCGTCACCAAGGCTGGGAGGTTAGTGTCCAACAGCTGGATTTTTAATTCAAATGATCCCCCCCCCCCCCCCCCAAAAAAAAAAAAAAAAAAACTCAACTGTAAATTAATATTTAAAGCTTTTCCGGGATGGACCGCTGGCCTGCTGCTGAGAGGTTAACAATCGCATGAAGAAATAAGCGTTCAGTTAGCACGTCTAAAGTGTCGAAATGCCGATTTAACACCTGTCTTATTTCGAAACAATGAACTGAATTATCACCTGCAATGTTAAATTAACACTTTTTGCGCTGTTCATCTGCAAGCAGCTGGAAAGTTATAGCCTCGAACATTGAACCTATATTCATTACTAAAAATAACTGAATTAACTCTAAAAACTAAAATGCAAGATAATGTTAAGTTAACTACTACAGTTATTCACTGAAGCAGTTATTAGCTCGTAGCACTATCGCGATGGTCTTTAATACTGGAGTATTTATTCATTCTAAATGCGAAAACAATAGCAGTATTGACCAACTCTTTATATTAATACAATGAAATATTTATAAAATATTAATAGCAGTAGAGTAATACAATAGAGCATGTATTAACTCCTAATAAAACACAGCGGAGTTTTAAAAACTTTATTAATTATTAATACTAGAACAGTGGCACAGTATGGCATTTATAAATTCTTAATAATTATGCAGTACAAAAAATTAACTACTTTAATATTAGCACAGTGGTACAATGAAGTATTTATTACCATGTAGTACTACGGGTACACTAGAGTATTATTAACTATTAATACTTGTAGTGTGGTACTTTGAAGAGCTTATTAATTATTAATACTTGAAATTGGTACAGCGAAGTATTCTTGTATTGAAATTATGTTTTATTAAAACTATTTTTATTAGTACCACTAAAACATTTTTTGAACTACAACTATTTGAAAAATTAATTATTAAGACTTTGTATTTAACGATATTAAGGAATATGTTTATGAAAATCAATAGTAAACTATTTTACCTGCATACGCTGCAAAATAATAAACCCTGAGCTGAAAGCTTTAATATTTACCACTATTTTGCCAGCAGTACACAAGCTTGCAATACTATTGTTGTGTGTGTGTTGTGTATGTGTGTGTGTGTGTGTGTGTGTGTGTGAGTGTGTGTGTATACTGTACACCCTGCGATTAGAGGGCATAGAGGGTATAATAGTGTCTTATACACTGCTAGGGTACTCAAATGATGTTTATGCCAAAATAATCATAAAAAACCTAAAAGCGACAAATCATTACGAATAATTCACGACTTGATACTATCTGCTAAATTGTGGTTAAAAAGAGCTCTACTATTACTACACATTTGAAAATGCATTCTATTATTATGGAGTTATAATAGTTCAGCACGACATTACATAAGATAACTAATAATATAAATAAAGGCTCGAAATTTTTTGTTATGAAATGGTTGCAAACAAATAATATGTGTAGATTCATGATTTTTTATATGAATTGTAATTTGTAATGTACGCCACAACAATTCAGCTGCTTATATAATAATAATAATAATAATAATAATAATATAATGCTAGACAAATAGATTTTGATTAGTAAAAAAATACTTTTCTATATTTTTATTTAATTATTCAGTTAATTATATTATTACTTGGTCTGATAGCTGATGAAAATCTGTTAGCAAGACAAAATCTATTTTCTAATAGTGACAGTAAACGTACAGCTACCCCCCCCCCCCCACCCCCCAACTGATTGATGAAATGAGCCGTTTGGCATAATTCATACAAACAAGTGAAAGAGATAGAAAGGAAAAGAGTTTGTAAACAAAACAGCGTGCTCAAAAACTATGCTAAGAAATAAGAGCTTACTCCGAGTCGGAAAAAAGAGGATTGATATGTTGCACTAAAAATAAGTGTAAAGTAAAACATTTTTAACATTTAGGCGTTTCAACATATAATCTGGAACTGACTGTTTTCTGAGTCAGGGAAAATATACTACATCAAATATATCATGATTATTCCTGTTGATAATATGTGATAACTGCAAAATGCTTATTTTTTTATTCTATTTTTAATTATATTTTACGATAATTTTGCCTTTAGGATTTAAAACGGTTTATCAGATAATTAAAATGATTTTTACTATTTGCTATTTAATCTTGATATTTAAAACGAATACTACATGTTATAAAGTATGTGGAATGATTTACCATTTATGATGATGATGATTATGAGGATGAATATACTGTTACTCACTCGTTGAAAAAACAAAGCATATTGTGAGTTACAGGGCAAAAGGTATAATCATTGCATTGGGTATTACATTCCATTGACCTGACAGGAGGGTCAGGACAGTAATATTTAAAGTATGATAAAAACGAGCCTCTGTTCACAGATAAATATAGCCCGTAGCCATGCATGAATTTATATCGAATTTATTTAGACATAAAAAATCTTCTTTTCAAACCAGCTCTGATTCTAGCTATACTGTGATGATTATTACCGACTACATTTACAGAATTTGCAATATAGATCATGTGGGAAATGCCAAGAAGCACAGGTGAGTGTAAGAAGAGAGATAGACGTTTTATTAGCGTTGCAGTGGGATTATTCTGCATGCTTGTTCAGTGTGTAGGGTAATCAGTCACTCAAAAATCTTTCCCAACATCAGATCCTCGAGAAAGCACTTTCAGAGCTACTTTAGCCTCACCTGAGCACAACTGCACCTCTGAATACATTCTGATGTTAATGGAGCGACGAGCTGGAGGATCACTTTCACTCCCAAACAGCAGATGGAAAAACCTATAGACCACGTTTGTTGCTAGAGGGAAGGAAAGGGTGGGAGAGTGTAAGATAAAAAAAGGGAAAGAAATAGTACGACATCAGATACCTAATAAACCAGGTTTAAACATGCTAAAACGATTTTTATTCGACTATTAATAAAATTTTACTTTTATTCGAAATTTTAGATATTTTTGTATACATTTTTTAATATATCAGTCAGGTATTGAAATACCAAGTCGAAATTAAATATTACAATATATATAGATACATAATATAATAGATACGAAATATAGATGCATACTTCCTGTTTGGACGTTTTACAAAGTTTGAAAATTGGGAAAAATAAAGTTTATACACCCGAAGTTAACAATAACTAATAAAAACATTTTTATTTATTAATTTATTTAATATAAAATGAGGAAAGAAATGAAAAAGATAGGTGTGTCTATCCATATTACTGATTTTCTAAATTTAACCGGCAATTAGAATTGTTCTTTTAAAAGAAAAATAATTCTAACAACGTGGTGTTTACTTTCCAGACGAATGTTTCCTACTTTCCAAGTGAAAATATTTGGGATGGACCCCATGGCTGACTATATGCTTTTAATGGATTTCCTACCAGTTGACGATAAACGCTATCGGTAAGTAAACTGCGCAACAACAACAAAGCGCGTTCTCTTAAAAAAACGGGATACTGCTTAGAAAATAAAGCCTCATATTAATGCATAACTATGTAATGAATAAGTGTTTGCAGTTCATTTTAATTCTGATGTCAAGCAACAATATTCAGGGCTAAGATTAATTTTAGCGGATCTGGACAACACCAAAAACAATAACGAAAAGTAAAGTCACTCATAATTTAGATTTTTTTAGCCATGCCAGTTTTATTATACCTAACGTATCTAGGTAGACCTACGTGTCTAAGAGTGTAATTTTTTTTTAATCTGTACTCTTCCACATTCTACTGAAGTGATTTAATTTATACTATTGTCTGTATAATTACTACTTATATCACTACTGAATAAAATACGATGTTGCATACTGTACTATTAATAAAGCATGTTTAGATGGAAGATTAAAGTGTCCACATATTCATTCGATTCCTGAGTGGCGGATCTTCACTGAATGATTTAAGAACACGACAAAATATGAAGCTATTTTTCACAAGTTATTGGGCGGCGTTTCTTTTCTGAGAAACATTTGGTACGTTTCTGATAAATAAACAATATAGTTATTAGTTCACAAATAATATGGAAACAAAATAAGAAAAAAAGACTGAAAATGTACAGAATGAGACTAAATTCTTTGCCTGATTTCAGACATTTATTACACAAAATCTATCCTATGCTTATCTATCCTTCTGTGTAATTCGGATGAAATTTTAAGATATGATTGTTTCAACAGCTGTTACATACAGTGTGTATGTGACAAAACTGTAAATACAGTAAGAATTATAGACACAATGTATAAACACGTGGCCACTGTGATGCGCATCACATAATTCACATAATTCTCTCTCTCTCTCTCTCTCTCTCTCTCTCTCGCTCTCTCGCTCTCTTTAAGCTATGCATTTCACAGCTCGTCGTGGCTGGTAGCGGGTAAAGCTGATCCTGCGACCCCGGGCAGGGTTCACTATCACCCCGATTCTCCCGCTAAAGGAGCTCAGTGGATGAAACAAATCGTCTCATTCGACAAACTTAAACTCACCAACAATCTACTGGATGATAACGGACATGTGAGAATTTTTGAATCATAAATGTGAAATAAACCTTCACTAGTCTACATATAGACGATATGATACGCTTAGGTTTTCATATTAAGAACTGCTTTATAATACAGAATTTATTTTTTAAACAAATATAGAGAGCGAAATATTTATATTGTATATTAGTGTACGTAATGCCACGACATTCATCTTTATAGCTAGCATAGTTTTAGAGACATAATCAGGGTATCTATGCGTTCCCTTTAGTGATTAGTGATTGGTTGATTGACTCAATAGCATAATGTATAATTGATTAGGTTATTGTCGGGAAATGCCAGCGCAGTAGGTATTCAGTGTATTCTTATTATTATTATTATTATTATTATTAGTGGTAGTAGAATAGATTTTGCTTTTATTTATTTATTTATTTTATTGTATGTTTTACTAATTAGCATAATGCAATTATAGGATACTGTCTGGAAATGCCAGCCCGGCATTCACTTTATTATTATTATTATTATTAGTAGTAGTAGTAGTAGTAGTAGTTAATGTGTTTTTTTCCTGAGCGGTTTGAAAAATATACGCGTTTTTTTTTTATTTATACTGTATGTAGGCCTATTTTTATTTCTTTATTTTTTTTTCTTACAATGCACTCTTGTTGTCCGTTCTTGCAGATCATCCTGAACTCCATGCACAGGTATCAGCCCAGGTTTCATGTCGTCTACGTGGACCCCCGCAAGGACAGTGAGAAATACGCGGAGGAAAACTATAAGACGTTTGTTTTCGAGGAGACCCGATTCACAGCCGTCACAGCCTACCAGAACCACAGGGTAGGAATACTTTCATTCACTACTGATTTATCACCATTTCCTACTAGGACGCCTGGATTACAAGCAGGGGTCTTGTGTTGCAGGGCGAGTAAACTGAAATGCTGGTTTATTTGATTTGCTCAAAAAGAACCCAAGTTCAATCCACAACTCGGGGCTTAGGGCGGCTTTTAGGCCTCAAGAAAACCATTTCTGTGGCGAGGAGTGCTTCTGAAATTGGCTTTCTGCTAAATTCATATTGCGGAAGTCAACACGTGAAAACTTGTAGGAATTAATCATATATGACATGGGATAGATTTTGAGAAGAGATGCTGGTTCAACAAATGGAGTTGGTATAACAATAAAATTAATTTAAAAAATGTTTGAGAATAAGCAAGATCAGAGAAAAACAGTTGTATTTTATTGTACAGTACTTCTGTTGAAGACATGCACTTGATTTTATTGTGCAGGTAGTTATATTTTTAAAAGGACCCGATTTAGGGGATATAAACAGACTTGTATATTTAAATCAACAAACAGCGAACGCATGCATGCGGTTTTTAAACTGATTTGTAAAATACTTCTGAAAATCAAGTAGAAGTAAATGGGATAGACTATGAACTATGAAAACAGTTTTTTTATTTATTAAAAAAAAATCTGGCGCAGATGTATAGTGCGTGTAATGAATGAAGGGGTTTTCCTCAGCACTGTCATATCAGTGATGTTAGTGCGCAGCTGGTATGTGTGCTGCCCCTTTCTTTTCGCCTCTCTCTCTCTCTCTCTGTTTCTTTTCCTGCTCTGTCTTCTATCAGTTTGACCTTGCGCTCTTTTAACATGGTAGTCTGTCTGGAATGTCTCGGCCGCACATCTACCGCTAGTCATTAACCATTAACATGATTAGTGTAACTAAAGAGTTGAAAACGTTAAATATGCCAAAAATATATTATAAAACCCTACAAGACTTTAAAAGTTGTTTATTAAACAAACAAAAAAAAAAAAACACGGACAGAAAAAAAAATACCAAAAATTATATTTAGTCTAGGGAATGTAATGAGCAATCTTTTATTTTGTTAGAAAAAAACATTTTGTGTGCTGGCGGAATGAAAGATGAAAAATACATGATGTAGGCTGTAATATAGAATGGTTTAGGATACTCAATAAACAATGAAGACTTTTGAAACCTAAGACGGATTACTATCTCCATTAATTTCATATGTACATAGAAATGTTACAACTAATTTATGCATCAAACTGCTCCTACTACTATTACTAACAAGTAATAGATTTACTAACAAGTAATAGATTTACTATCTAACTACAATTTCTACTTTTTATTTGGCAGATAACTCAACTAAAAATCGCCAGTAATCCATTTGCAAAGGGATTTCGAGACTGTGATCCTGAAGACTGGTGAGTATTGACAATTACTGGTGAATACGCAAATTCTTTATAGATATCTTTTAAATATATTAATTTCTGTATCTATATAGAAGACTAACATTTATAGGAAGATTTAAAACTAAACTTCTAAATATTCATCCTCATAACTAAAACTTCTGAAACTGCAACAAAAA
The DNA here is from genome assembly GCA_030068045.1 of Platyallabes tihoni. Taxonomy (NCBI): domain Eukaryota; kingdom Metazoa; phylum Chordata; class Actinopteri; order Siluriformes; family Clariidae; genus Platyallabes; species Platyallabes tihoni. The sequence continues at coordinate 21,192,022 of JAQQZS010000014.1, read as the reverse complement.
GGATATATTGCAAAGAATATGAATACTGGGGAAGAGTTACCATCACCCAGTATAATAATATTTAGCTTTAGTAAAAGTCAAAATTTTGAACATATAAATAGAAGTACAGTTATTTTTTTGATGATATGTTGTGATTATGCTACTGACTGCTTTGTTCATTTTCAGGCCCAGGAATCATAGACCAGGCTCACTGCCAATAATCAGTGCTTTTGCTCGAACAAGGAACCCAATGTCTTCTCCCCCACAGCAGAACGGTACAGAGAAAGGTAGCTATGAACTATTTGAACTTTTTCAAATGAGTTTACAGTTAGGATTTTTTTTTAAAAGTAGATCAAGATAAAATGCTTGATCGGTGCAGATTTCATGATCAACCCTGCCACGCTACAGTGCAATTTCTAAATCTTGCTATTTGTTGCTATGTTGTGTACATCTGCTAGAACTTTAGGTATTTAATTGCTATTTGAATAAAAGCATACCTCCTGTAAATACATGCTGCAGCGATAATCAACATCACCGCCCCTGAAAAGCCATTACGCTGATTTGGCACCAGAGTAGACCAGCATCAGACATAGTGGTGACATTTTATTTCTGAAAAAATACATTCCACGAGGCCGAACACTTAATATTTTCAGTTGGCAGATTGCAGACCTCAATACACAGAAGTTTGAACAGCTGCATGCCCAGAGGACATACGCCGCACAGACCAAAAACATCCTTCCTGCCATTCCCCCCCCCTCACATACTCCAGCTCTGTGGAACAGCGATTTCCTGAGCGCATTAGGCTGTTTGGCAGATGAGACCTATAACTTACCTTGCCTCACAGCACACTTCATTTCCCAACAGCAAACCAAATTGTACTAAAGCATTTCCACTGGAGTGACGGCTGAAGCGCTCCAAGCCAGAGTGATTTTCCTTAATCTTAATGTCAATGTTAACAATCTTCTGACCTCACTGTGGCAACTGGGCAGATACACAGACCTTGATTTCTAAGCATGTTATGATTATATAAATATGCAAAGCCACAATAGTCAATGTTGTATCATGTTGTTCTGCCATTGCTACAATTCTGTTGCTTAAAATTGTACCATTTCTTGTTGGCATGGTATCCTTAGGGGTACACTTTTTTGTTAGTTTGTATCTTTTACTTACAAAGGCAAATTTAAACCTTGGTCTAAAAGTAATTACTGTTACCATATGAATGAAACCATTTCAGGCAAAAAATTTACATTAAAAGTACAAATGAGTATCAACAATGACTGTTTAGTCTCCCTTTTCTCAGAGAATGAAAATGTATCAATTGAAAATTATATTAAATTCTCTCTCTGTCTTGTGTACCAATTCTTAACCGATTCAGAAGTCTACTTTCTTTTTGTATTATAAATAATAAATAACAGCACATATGCATTAGACACTTAATGCAACTAACATTTTACTCATTCAAACTCTTCTCATTCTTTCCACAGAGGACAGCAGGAGAGATTACGATCGTGACCCCAACGGCACACCCATCCATGCCGACCCAGCCCACCAGCTGATGTCCCGTGTGCTCAGCCCCGCCCTGCCGGTGCCGGGCGGCCTCCATGCTGTTCCTCTGACCTCCGGACCTCGTAGCCCACCTCATGAACTGCGCATCGACGGCCACCAGGCAGCAGACACGCTACACCATCACCCCTACAAATACCCCAGCACCTATGAACACTACCTTGGCGCAAAAACCAGGGCGGCTCCATACCCTTTACCCAGCATCCGAGGTCACACTTACCCTCCTCACATGAACCCAGCCACAGCCAACATGTACTCAACTGGCAGCGCACCACCGAATTATGACTACGGACCGAGATAATGACTCACAACAACAAAGACAAACCAAAAACACCCTGAGACAAACAGTCACTCTCTGTCATATACACAACTACAGTTCTCCATGTCCAAAGCTTGGGTTGAGTTTTGGAAAGAGCGTGTCGTTTGAGGTGGATGAACGACTATATTTATTAAACGGAGAAATGTATTTACGGAAAATCCAGACAGGCCTGGTGGAATGGAGTTCAGCTTCTATTTGCCCTGGTGACTTTTACACTATCAGACTTTTAAAAGGACACCGGAGGATCTGAAGTCTACAGTACAGATGCCAGCACAATAAGAAGAAGTAATGCATTATTGCGAACTGGAAACAATATTTTGTGTTGGATGCACTTTTTTTGCTTTTAAAAAAAAGCCATAAGTTATATATTCTTGAGCCCATCGAGCTTCTAGGTAGGCAAGACATTTGCATGTTGCTCTGATCTGAAGGTGTTGAGATGCCTTGGGATGTTTTATGTTATTTTTTTTTCGTTGTTGTTCCTAATTGAGTTACTATTCATTGAAACACTAGGCCATCTTAAACAACTCCAAGAAGCTTGTACCATGGCACTGACTTAATGCAGTTCAAAGTAGATTTGGACAGAATGACCTAGCTGAACCTGTAAAATAAGCATTAAATGTTTTACTTTCAACATCATTTTCCATTACCTTGTTCAGTCCTTGTCAAAATTCCCTAAGGGCTTTATCTAATTACAGCCCAGGGGACAAAAAGGCTCCTTTGCTCTACTTGTGTGTGTCTAAACATGATTTATACATGTTTGATTTGGAAAGGAAGCACTGAAACGTTAACATGTAAAGATTTCATTTTCATTACACTGCAGAACAAATGCATAAAAGTTATAGTCACCTCATTCAACAAAAACATACAGTTTACCTCACACATAGGGAGTGAGAGAGGGGAGGAAGGCAGGAGGGAGAAAGACAGGACCGCAAAGTTATTCTGGACAGCAAACCTGGAGTCGTTTGGCAAACAGTGGCTTGACATTTTAACACAATTCATATTTGCAAAGGCATCAACTAAAAACGTCAGTCCACCTGCACCGTGCAGGCTGCCACACGCATCTGTTTACATTTTTCAAACACAAATTCTACACCAGTTCCTTGGGCAAAACAAGAACTTGCACACTACTGATCGGATTTCTTAAAGATCTTTTGATCTATTATCAAGAAACCAACAGCAGCACGAAAGATACCATCAGATGTTTTGTGGTGTCATTTTTCATTCTGTAAAGAATAACTTGTTTCTTACTTGAACCCCTTCAGGTCTATAAACAGGTGGTATAAAACATAGCAATGTATTGTTTATACCTTTATAATATTTATTACAATATAATAAAAACATAATGAAATGAAGAGGAAACATGACAGATAGTGCTACATAACATTTATGTTAAAAATGTTAAACACAAGCATCTATGAATTTTATTTTGTTGCAAAGAGCGTTAATATTTTGGTATAAAATTGATTTCAAATTGAAAAATAATAGTAATAATAATTTAAAGAAAGAGAAAAAAACTGAGTTTCACTAGGCAGAACATTAGACATTACCTCATTCTGATTTAACTCTATTTTTGCACTCACTTTTTTGCCCGCATTCTTTCCACAAAGTGACTGTCAGAGAGGAACACAAGCTGTGACCTCTGACACCTAACGACTTTCTGCAGTGTCAAAGGTTAAACAATGTTTCCAGCAATTTGGGCAAGGACTAATTGCTCGTATAAATTTTTTTTGTTTGAGGTACTGGATTCATAGGAAAGAGAAGGAAGGGAAAAACATCCAGGTTGTGTAAGTTGCTCTGAGACAGGGAGAGGCAGGGAGACAGACAGGAAGTAAAATGAGGCATTATGATATATGAGGGGAAAAGTTCTAAAGGTTTTTTTTTTTTTAAAGTACACCCCCCCATTTATAAGGACAGAACAGCAATACAACTTGATGCAAGTTTTAATGTCACTATTGCATACATGTTCATACATCTTATCCTAATGATATCTGTTAACATAGTCAGAGTTGGTGTTATGAATAGTTACCCTTCCTGGGTTATATCAGCAGGCAGGAAGGAGCAGTCTGGAGCACCGGGACTCCCTGGAATGATTTGGCCCCGTGATCACGCCGGGCACTGGGACTCTTCCTTTATGGGTTCCTCCCAGCTGTGTTTGTTCTTGATGCATGCACAGAGTCAGCAGGTGAGCACCGACGCGTGCACACACACACACACACGCACACACACACAGACGGTACTTATCTATATGACTTTCATGAAAACTTCCGCAAACTGTCTTTGATGGACGAAAAATAAGCGCACAGGACACCAGTTATCCCACCGGAAAAGAAAAGAAAAGAAAAAGAAGAGAAAAAAAGATAGCCCGTCAACATTCCGGTAGTAATTACTTCCAAATAGCTATATGATGTAGGCGATTTAAAAGCTACAGACGAATTAAAAATATCTTAAGAAAAAAAGAAATAAAGAAAGACATACAAATAATAAAAAGTAACGGTGTAACAATCACTACAATTTGTACTAAAATTCACTGATATTATTTCGAATTTTAAAGGGCACTATATAACGGGCACAAACAGAAATTAATAACCAAAGAAACAAAAATCTCGACTGCTTTTATAAGACTGCAGCATGGTTATATCTACCAAATACCAAAAAGTTTAAATCGTCATTCAACAATAAACGCATCATAATTTGCTAATACTGGATATGTCTCATGGAATATATTTAACAGAAAATTAAAGTTTGTTTCTCAATTTATTAATTCACTAAATTAACATATTACTTCTTAATTTTTACAGTTCAGCGGTCATCAATTCGTGATTTTAATTTATTAGAACGGAAATGTTATGAACATTCCGTGAATCCAATAAATGCAAAACAGTGTGTGTAAATGCGTTTTGTTTCTTCCTTGTAAAACGATCTTGATAAAGCTATGCGGTTCTTTCTTACAAATGAACACTGCTATGGTTAATAATAATAATAATAATAATAATAATAATTATTATTATTATTATTAAAAACAGAGAATTAAAACAGGCTGTAAAACAGACCAAAACAAAACAAAAAACTTTAACTATCGTTGATGGACAGATTGTATGTGTGTTTAATTTTTCATATTTGTTCTTGGTTTCATCGAGACACAGGTTGGGATTTCTAAGGTCTAAAATTAGCATGGGGGTCTCATGAAAAGTGGTCATCCTTTCCACCTGCCTGACCCTGAGCGGCCCAGGGCTGTCTGACTGCAGCTAAAACACAATACTCAGTTTGTGCTTCACGGCTAATGGAGGCTTGCTGAAGAGGGACGACAATACGGGAATGACCTCTGTGACCTCAGGAGTTGAAGTATTAGCACTATGCATGGCAGGTACTTGTTTTCAGAGGCATTTATTGCCTTCTTGAATGACTACACCTTTTAAAAAGCACTTCTTAATATGTCAAAATAAAAACGCGACCAGTAATGATGTATATTGATGAAGACTATGCTCTTAAACAAAGACTGCTCATTGTTGCCGGCATGGGTGTGCCATTAAGAAAACACGTTTGATGCTTTTCTAATAATTTAAGATACAAAATATGCCACTTTGATAATTCCACCTCAACGACGTTTGATTGTTAGACGTTTAGTTGATTCCGTAACTCGACAATGACCATTGTTAAAAGCGCTATATGAACAAAACTGAATTATTTCTCAAGATGATAATATTAATATTAATAATAATAATAATAATAATAATAATACAATTATTATTCTTATTTCTAAGCAGAAGTTCTAAACCTTTACACTCAGGGACAATTTAAAGGTTCACAAAAATAATGATAACACGTTATATATTAATTTGATTCTGACCGAACTTGGGTGCGTAAAATGTTCATAAAATTGTAAGTTTAATTTGTCTTCATGTTTTTTCTTCATTAATTAAAATAACCTATAAGAAAAAAAAACTGTGCGACTTAAATAGATAATTTAAACCAATAGTTAATATTCAATTGGCTATAACAAAATAAAATAGTACATAACCGGTCATTCATGATAAATTTTTAGGAGAAAATAAATCCCATGTACATGCACTAGACATTTTAGTTAGTGCCTTGTTTTCATAGATTATTTTTGGACGAAACAAACAAAACCGTGCACTAAACAAGCAATTTTTACAGTTTCACAGGTGCGGCTACGCGCATGCGCATGAACACGATGTGATTTATTACAGATAGCGGAAGGCTTTGTTCGGTATATTCAAAGTCTACAGGAGACGGAGGGAGGAAACCATTATCATTTCGTGGGGGAGGTCGCGGGTAGAGGTCACGGCCAAAACTTCGAAAGGATATCCAGAGAACCCAAGGACCGACTTAATGAAGGTCCACAGTGAATTGAATTGGTTTGGGCTTCCTTTTTCCTCCAGCCGGCGACTCGCCCGCTGTTATTGTCCCCCTATAAGAAACCCCCTCTGTTCTTCCGCTACTGTCTGATGGGATGTTCCAAACGGTTTGATGTTTTCCCGCCACAGGCGCGTAAATCCCCACGTGACTGTGAAAAACCCTATCAAACTTGCACAATTATTAATTTTGTTGTAACTTTAACATTTAATAAGCAAATCATGACATTCAAATGAAAATAATCCCAGATTAAAAAACTCTGGGAAATTTTAATTGTGGTGGGAAAATCTACATAGTTGTAGGAAAAATGCTTTCTCTTCCCTGTAAATAAAAGTGCCGTTAATGATACATCCTTGCTCTTCACAATGAATCAAAAATATAACAGAATTCTGTGTTTAGTGTTAACTTGGCCAGCTTTCATTACTGGAGCTCTTCTAAAAATCTCTCATACAGGATGACACAATTTCACTAAAATCGCTGTACATTAAGATATTAAATAGCATGCTCTAATATGGTGTACACTGCATATGACTGTGACATTTAGTACAGGAGTGTGAAGTAGGTTCATAGCTTCTGTGGTAACAGGTGTCCAAAACATGGGTATTCAAGTCGCTGATAACAGGTGAGGCGTTGTGGCAGTTTAACAATTCATAGCAAACACACTCAAATACATATACTTCAATATGGAGTTGGTCCACCTTCTGTAGCTATAACAGCTTCCACTCTTCTTGGATGGCTGTCCACAAGATTTTGGTGTGTTTTTGCAGGAATTCATTCTGTAGAGCATTTATGAGGAAAGGCACTGATGTTGGACGAGAAGGCCTGGCTCGCAATCTCCATTCCAGTTCATCCCAAAGGTGCTCAATGGGGTTGAGGTCACAGGGCTCTGTCACAGTCATGTTGGAATAGAAAAGGACCTTCTCAAAACTGTTGCCACAAAGTTGGAAGCGTAGCATTGTCCAAAATGTCTTGGTACGCTGAAGCATTAAGATGACCCTTCACTGGATATAAGGAGCCTGATTGAAACCCCTGAATTCAATAATTAACAAGTTTGGTCGAATACTTTTGTCCATATAGTGTATGTAGAAAGTTCATAACTGTTTGGCACGAGTTTACCACAGATTGTATAGTAGTGATGGGAAGTTTGAATCATTTTATTGACTCGGTTCTTTTTATCTCGTTCATCAAAATGAACAAATCTTTTTTTTTTGTCATTTCATTCATTTCGTTCTTTTGATCAGAAATAAATTAAAATGTTGCATTTTCAATAAAAATACCCCCAATACGTCTACATAC
>JAQQZS010000014.1:21152554-21165086 GCA_030068045.1 Platyallabes tihoni | reverse complement strand
GGGATAGGCTCCAGGTCCCCCGCGACCCTGATCAAGGATAAAGCGGTATAGAAGATGAATGAATGAATGAATGAGTATTATAATAAATAAGAACATTAATATCCTCAAAAACTGACTAAATAAGTTAACTACATGATCAGAGAGGTCACAAATAATAAATATAAATTTTTATATTTAAAACACAGAACCTTTTGGATATCATCACAATAATAAAAACAATACAAGTTCACAAGTTTCTGACTTGCTAAATCTCTGTGTCTCAGTACACACATACACACAGCACATACACATTAATGCTTCTGAAAGTTCATTCTGAAGTCATTCAGCCAACCAAAGTCAGATGTGAAGGAGGACACCAGTGAGAACTGCGAGCCAGTGAGCCAAACATCCCAGCTCTCACTAGATCAGCCAAACATCCCAGCTCTCACTTGCACTTTTCACACTCTCCTCGAAAAGCCATAAATATTACAAGAAGACATTAATTAAGCATGAAACTGTACATCTTTGTATTTTTTTGTCAATGTGTAGGCCAAATACGAGCTCTCGGCTGCAAACCAGCTTTGACGGTTGATTTATACCAGAGAGTCACTACGATTCCAGCAACTGTAATTACTGGACTAAAGATGAGTCTAAAAAAGAAATTTGGTTCAGGACACTGTAAATCACTCACTGCTGATCCACCAGTCTACCGGATATTACTAATGATGTAGAGGAAAAACAGTGCAAGCCTTTTTTTTTCCTTTAAAAGCAAAAGTTCAGCCAGAATTTATATTTTTCACAATCCTTCATTAAATGTCATTGACATGTTTATTATCTGGAGCTTGTATCTCTAACTTTATTCATGTAGCTACAGTAAAAATGACTAATCCTAATAATAAGTAAGGAGAGTCTATAAACATACAGATCATATAACCGTGTGTTCTTACCTGCCACATTTTCATGCACATCAGCATGCCGTGTTTATCGTCAGGGATTAAGGAGCACGTCGGCGTCTGACTCGCCAACTCCATCACCTTTATCTGAAGACGTCAGGAGGAACATTTTGAACAGAAGAACTATTGTATAATATAAAGTATTTACACCGAAAACTATAATAGACGCCCTGTGAGTAAGGAATAACTGTTGAGTCGTTCTTGGTGACGTGATGAAGCATGGTTACTGTTAATACCACAGAGCTGTATTAGCACGGCCCGAATTGATCACAGCGATTTAACCAGATGAAGCGATCTGACATGGAATTAAAGCTATTAATATTAAAACCACCTAGGTTTTATGTCACCAGAGTGGCTGTGGTTCGGCAGGGCTGGTGGGGGTGTGCACCAGGACTTTGTCTGGCACCAGGACATTCCAGCAGATCCCTTTGGCCAGGTTGGCGGTCTTGGGGTCTTTGCCTGCGGAGTCTTTCCGTTATCACCCAAATGAGGATGGGTTCCCTGTTGAGTCTGGTTCCTCTTAAGGTTCCTTCCTATTACCATCTCAGGGAGTTTTTCCTTGACACTGTCGCCGTCACCCTCGGCTTCCTCATCGGGGACAGTCTTATCATTTCCACCGATTTGTGCCGTTTTGGCTTTTCTGTGGGAACGGAAGTGACAGGTTTGGGTGAGAGCCTCGAGTGCCCATGATCCTGCCACCAGTTTACTGGTGTATCATTGTTGTTCAGTGGTGGTGGTGTTGATGTTGATGTTACGGCTGATTGGTGTACATCACACTTTTGAGATACATAATGTTGTGGAACATCTGCTGCAATCTGAGAGGTCTTCAAACACTTATAAAGTTACATATTTAAGCTTAAAAAAGAATTTTTAAAATTTAAATCAACTTTAAATATGTTTACAGATCTCCACAACATTAAAAAAAAAAAAAAAAATCGGTGCTTTGTTTTCTCGAACCTGTGTTTAAGTTTAACCTTGCAAATTTGCAAAACATTATCAGTGCCCAATCGTTGTTGATTTTTGTTTTTTTGTTTTTGTCGCTACTAAGGCATTTCTACGCAGTCGCCGTGAAACAAACTCGTTCACCAAAAGCCTTTGTTGTTTTCTGCTTCATCAAGTCCTGACTTGATAGTTTGGCTCGAAACTGAAGCGAATGATTTGTAAGACACCTCCGTAGAAGAATAAGCCTTTTTTCTCCCTCCCTGTACAGCCATGTTACAACAACTGTTAGATTGTTGTGTGAAAGCCACAGGCAAAAATCTTATACCATTAGCTATACGAGTTATTATAATCAGCCCGAGATAACTCGAGATTACAGTCGGTGTGTACTTCTACACAAACACAAGTACAGCTTCAGGCACGCCGGCACTGACATACATTTCCCACCTACAGGTATGCGCGCACTGATTAAAACCACAAACCATAATGACGGGCGCGAGTGAGTGACGGGTCGAGACCGGCGCTCCGGGGGGGGAAGCCGTGATGGTCGCGATACATCCTCGTTAAGGGCTCGATTAAACGGCTCTTAGTTAAAGCCAATTCATATTTTAACAGGTTAGCACATCTGGAGCGGCGTTTAGCTCTGCTTTCTAAACAAAGAAAGCTTTTACACGAGAGCTCATCCCCTCAGGTGAGAGAGAGAGAGAGAGAGAGAAAGAGAGCGAGAGAGAGAGCGATTATAAGCCTCAGGTACTCAGTGCTTTACAAGGAGGAAGCCGGGTGCAAAGGTTTTCTCCTTTAAGCTGATTTTCTTTTTTTAATTTAAATAAGAATGTCATGACAACAAAAGTGCTTTGACTGGAAAATTATTGGTGTTTGAAGTTATCATAAACTTTTTAGTTTAAGGAAAATTACCTGCAAACTTGTTTTGATCAGGTCACACCAGTTTAAACTGTAATTTTCTATTTTATTATTATTCTATTAAATTTCTATAACTCAAGACACTTGTAAACAAATCTTATTCTTCTTCTTCTACCTTTTTTGGCTGTTCCCGTTAGAGGTCGCCACAGCAGACCATCTGTCTCCATCTAACAGGGCACAAACAACTCATATAACAACGTTATAGAGGGTCACTTTCCACGCTCACCTCCTCCATCCTTTCCGCCGGAAGTGCGAGCAGGGTTTTACGCCCATCAGCCTCCAGAAGACAGCACTGGCAGAACCCGACGCTTCCTGTGTGCACCGAATTTGTTACTGTGCTGCGACCCTCGTGCAAATCCCACACACACACTTGCATATCCCGTCCATGACTAAACAACAACAACAACAAAAAAAAAAAACGAACATCTGCATCTCAAAAGCACTATAATGTCTAAATAATAAGCCGAGTCAGGAAGAGTGGTCCTGTCCTACCTGAGGAAGGTGTTTGCTGATCGAACCGTGCTGACCCAGATAACCGAAGCTCCACCATGGCCGTCTAAAGCGTTCTCAGCCCGGCGGGTGTTCAGGTTCCACACGTGGACTAAACCTTTCCCTGATCTGTGGCACCCGAAAAAACAAACAATTTGGCAATAAACTTTATAAAAAAAAAATAATAATAAAAAAAAAAAAGGTACAGAAGCTGCTACAAATCAATTAAATGAAAACACCATCAAACATCTCACTCATTGCCTGGAGTTTGTGACTGATTGAATAATATGTCGTGTCCTTTGTCTTACTGTGCACTGAAACAAATTCCCCATATAAAGTGCAAGAAGGCTTTACTACTCTGTTTTTTTGTTTTTTTTTAAGAACATGTACATCCGTCTGGTCATGTCATGGCGGTCTGTGATTATCAGCCGCTCACCCTGAGTACAGCAGAGGGAGTCCCGCCTCAGTGCAGTGAAAGTGGAGCGTGTTAACAGAGGCTCCTGATCCCCTCAGAGTAAACACAGGGTCTGGCGGAGGACGAGGACGAGCCATCATCAGGTCCAAACCTTCCACGAACCCCAGCAGGCAGAGCTTGCAAACTATAATACAAAAAAACCCAAAACAAATACATTATAACATGCGTTAAGAAAATGGCCGAGTTACGGTTCAATCTCTGGATTGATAAGGAAATTAGAAGAAAACGGTCCTTTACAATTGGAAGCATTAGCACCAGAAATCATCTAACCCTCATTAATACAGCTTTAACGACTCGTTACATTTATCTTCATCTTCGCTTACACAAACAAACTACAGCGGTTACGCTTTTATTTTAAAATCGCCCTTTTTTTTCTCCTATGTATAAAACGTAGCTTGCTCTGATTGCTAATCATTTAAGCATTTTCAAACAGGCCTAGCTTAGAGCCAGAGGATTCAGACCAAACTGTAAATAAAAATAAAGTCAGCCAGGGTTTAATGAGGAAGAAGGCTATACAGGGATTTTTCTTTTTACACGATAACAGCTCTTACTCAACGTGTCATGAATCACAGCTCGAGACAACTTAATTACTGTAAACAGGCCGAGACTCTGCCTTTGTGACCAGCGGCAGGTTTCGCAGCCAATCACAACACTCACGCAGACGGAAAACGTGTGTCAAAAAAACAAAACAACCAACAGCACAGCAGCTTGAGAATTTTCTTTTAGCGACGACTTGTAAAGACATTAAGAGGACCTGGCATGCGGCACGAGTGGAAAAAAAAATGGAGAAAGAACAAAGACGGAGACAGAGAGGTAGCTTTCTTCTTGAGTGGCATCCAATATAGGCGAGATTTTTAGATACAGATCAGGAAAGTTAATGAAGATCCCTCTTTGTGGCGTCTGATTTTCGATCACCCTTGGCCCTGTCCCTGAAACCGGAGCCGTTGCTATTTCGCTGGCGCTCATTTCAGGAGGTTAGCGGTTAAATTCTGCGTGTTAACCTGTCGAGCGGAGCCTACTTTCTGCTCTACCTTCCTAATTAAGAGCCAAGCACTCCGGCTTTCCCCCAATCTTTTATATCCTACCTGCTACTACTACCTGGTACTGTACATCAGCAGGAGACATCTGTACATGCTTCACTATTATTTCCCTTATGGGCACCAGAATTTCTGTCCCCTAACACATATTTGGTTCTTATAAAGAAAGATATAAGAATTCATTCACACATACTTGCACTGTTTATGCTGACATGTTTCAACCCAGAAACGGTAAGTAAAGAGGTAGATATATAAATTAAAGCTCTGATTTTGTATTTTGGTATTTGTAGGGACCGCATGGTCTCAATCACAAATAGATTAAATAGAAATAAAACACAAATAGATTTGCCTTTGTACAAACACAAACACACAAACATTATACACTTTTAAATGACTCAATACATTTTTATATATTTTACTGACAAAGTCCAGAGTTTTTCTTTCACCAATATCTTTGGTTATTATATATAGATTTTTTTACAATCATTGACACACACATGCTGGTATGTAACACTTGTGGGTACCACATTATCTCAAGCAAAGTAACATGGCAAAAAAGCACACACAATTAAGTAAATAGTCTTCTCTTAACATAATATTTTTTGCTCATAGGGAGCAGCACAACCAGGTCCCCATAAAGAGGCTATGACAATGTGACACACCATCTGAGTCCTCAGTGTAACACAAAACCAAATATAAACCAAATGGCCTCATTAGTTTTGTAATATGACATAAATAATGTACATTACAAAATGATAGTGGTGTTACACATGTTAAAGAAGCTCATATTGGTTTAAATTTATATAAATTATAAGGCCCAGAATGTTTGTTCCAACAATGTCTAGGTTTACATTAAAAATAAATAAATAAATAAATAAAAGGATTAGAAACAAACACACACAAAGTTGTACCATAGTAGTTTTGGGGACCAATAAAGAAAATACTACAATCAGAGACTCACACTTGTCTTTAGTCTCCAAAATGAGCATTAGGGCAAAAAACACTACCATCTTAAGTCTCACACATACATAAAAAGAAAATATGTTAAAATGTAAATCATTGAAATTTGTAGACATTATTGTTATTATTATTGTTTATTACCCAACATTGTTAAGTATACACTAAAGTATAGTGCTCGCTATAAAGATTAATGCATTTCCTTATTAGGACTTAAATATTCCTTTAGTTGCAATAAGGACAGTATGTGAACTGGATGAAGATATAATTAAAGATATACAAGCACACAAAAACATGTACAAAAGGTACTTGTGGGGACCATGATGTAGCACCCTAAAATCTTTAGTTCCCGATGTGTTCACACCAATTTGTCTGAGGACCTAAAATGCTGTAAAGGCAAAAATCAGAAAACTGTTAGTTCAGCTTTGGGCCATTTGAAGTGTGTGACTGACCTCATGTATTACTTTATTTAGAAGAACACTGCGGTCTACAACTACTGCAATACAAAATGTGTGTGTGTATGTATGTGTGTGTGTGTGTGTGTGTGTGTGTGTGTGTGTGTGTGTGTGTGTGCGCGCGTGTGCGCAGTCTGAAATTAGAAGCCCTGATGATCGCAGTTCCACCTCTCTGGAGCCCGTTTAAGGATTTTGAGTGGGTTCAGAGACTCGGGGTGAAATTAAATCCCCCTTCCAGAGAGCACTTTTTTGGTTAACTGAACACAAGTCTGCGATATTCACATTCTGCACAGATCCATGCCTGCTGCCACTTTAAAAAAAAGGAAAAAAGAAAAAAAACTGTTCTGATGTTTTCTTTGGCTGTGCCCACGTTCAAGTCGTTTGAAGTGCCACTTCTCCTGTACTGAATCAAAAAAAAAAAAAAAAAAAAAAAATGTGGAGAGAAAAAAAAATCCTGGCAACAGTTGCCTCATCTTTTTTTTTTTTTTTCACCCTTTTAGCATCCATTTGCCAAAGAGCTGAGCTTTGTGTCGAGGCGGCGGAGTGTGTGTGTTGCGAGAGGTGGGAGTTTGTATGACAGGATGGATTTGGCCGGCTTTAAGGATGGATTAAGGCACCCTTATTGTGTGACGACTCCTGATACACCGAGGTGCTGGAAAAAAGCACGCACTCTATCAGGGAACATATCACTACTTTCATCCAGGAGGTTGTGTCTGTGGGGGGGTTCCAGTGAATGCTAAACTTAACATGAGAGAGGTTGGTTTAATTAATGATTTAAAAAAATAAAACAGTGCATTTTATTTTATTAATGCTTTCGTGTTAATATGTTATTGTTGCTATACTGTTGTAGCACCAAATACACATATAGTGGAGGCCCTTATAATTTAAACGTAAAAAAAACGATTTAGCACACTTCTTTTGAGTTTTTCCTGTGAGGAAGCATTTGTTTAACATTTGAGGAAGGAGTCTCCAGTATCAGCAGCTCGAAACAGTTAGTTTTCCACCAAGTTAGAGTCATCAGCTGTACTTATATCGTATTGGATTTAAAAGCGTGAATAAAAGAAAGAAAAACTGAACAAAGAAAGGGTTGAATCTTTTTACACAAGATTCAATGTAAAAGTTGAAGTTGTGCTGTACAATTAATTGCATAAAAATAAATCACAATATGGACCTGAACAATTACTTAATCGCAAAAGGCTGCAATTTATTACAAGTAGTAGGCAACTAGTCAATTTATATGGAGTTTGTCAATTGTATAAGTATTTTCTTAACAAATAAATATTTGCAAACATCTTCATAAATTCATTCAATTATTTGGTGTTTATTAAATAGCTATGTATCATAGTTTAAACCTCTATTGCAATATGTATTAAAATAGATGAAATATAATTTTTCTTTTTTTTTTTTTTTATAAAATCATGCAGCCCTAATGAAAACTAAACACTTTACAACATGCTGGTGTAAATAAATAATCTCTTTAGTGGTGGCGACATAATTACCGTTATGGCAGAATGAAGAATAAGGTGTTTCATTTTTTAGGATTAGTTCCATTTATCTAAATCATAAGCAAAATGTTAAGCAAAAAATTTTTTTTTTAAATTGTGATTCCTATTTCATACAGAAACATGCAGCCTTAATCTGTCGCTACAAAGTCAAATTCCTTACACATAAATAATTAACTATGAACATAGTTATGTTTGTTACTATCGAGTCGAGGTGACGAACCGATCGTCTTTAAAATCAGCGAGACTTCGACTCTATTTCTGGAACGTCCCGTTCGGTCACGTCGCTCTCCTCAATCTCAGTAAGCCAAAGTCAGCAGTTTAAGGCTGCTTGTTTGCACAATAGTGCACTCGTGGTTATCAACTCGAACGAAGGAACACACAGTGTGTACAAACCCCGAACTATCAAAACAAGCTCGTGACAAGCTGTCACTCAATCTCGTTTTGGCAAAACCCTCCAATTGTTCGCAAAAACGTGAAAAGGCCACAAAGCAAACAAACGTGTGGCTGTTTCGAGAAAGAACCACAAAACCCCCAAAAATGCCGCCTGCACAGGAGTCGATCAGAAATACTGATTTAGATTTAAAATATGTAAACCACAGTGCTCAACTCGCACGTCCGACAAATTAACGACTCCTGATAGCTGAATAACAGAAGTAATACAGGGAAATAAACTAAACAGGGAAATAAACAGAGAAATTACCTGTTTAGCTCGTTTAGAGCAATGCACATAATCACATGGATTACAATAAACAAATAAATAAATCTATTGCGTGTCTTTTTTTACAATTAAAACAATACTTAAATAACACTACTGTTAATACTCTGGAGTAACTCACAACCTGTTTAATTCCTTAACATTATAATTAGATTGCCTGGCTAAAACAAAGTCACTATTAAGGAGGAGTCAAACTATCGGGCTGCATCAAGCAAAGAAAACAACTAAGGGGATTTGAAATGATGGACAATAAAAACCCTTCAACATATCAAAACCTTGGAAACATTGTGCTGAACTGTTAACTTTGTAGAAGAAATGTGGTCGAAAAATTTTTATCATCATAAATGGAGATCACTTAAACACTTGTTGAGGTTTGTTCACTCATTCTTTCGTTTTCTATACAGCTTTTTGAATTTTGGAGCAATTGAAAAATGTCATGTGGTCTGATGAGTCCAGATTGACCCTATCAGGGTAACAAGGGAAGCGCATGAAGCGATGCACCTATCATACATAGTGTCCACTGTACAAGCCTCTGGAGACAGTGTTATGATCTGGAGTTGCTTCAGTTGTTCAGGTCTAGACTCAGTAACGTTATGTGGCAATAAAATGAAGTCAGTCCGAATTAAATCTTAGCGTACGCAACTTTTTTGTGTTTTTTTGGCCAGGCTGTGTGTAAGTATAAATAGTATCAGGTGCTGTTATTTATATCGCAAGGCAAAGTTATAATTTTGTTATGAGCCTAAAATTGTCTTAGACGTAACGTCACTACTATACACATTCAAGCATTCTTTAATAATTAAGAACAAGACTTGCTAAGACAAGGGTTAAATGAATAAATAAATCACCAAATCATATTTGGTTAAGTACAATATTCCATGTTTTAATGTTTAACCCTGATCTACGATTCGTTTTCTTTATTTTATCTGTGCGCTTTTAGAAAAGCACTTGCCGTGATAAAAACTGGCTAATATTTAGGACGTTTTTCAACTCTGCAGGACACACCCCTGAACTTAGACTGCTTGAAAGCAAAGAATAAAAACAGAGACATCACTTTATTCTACAATACATACACCTGAGGCATTTTTGTCTTACAAAACATCTCTGTTTTATGTACACAGCTTGTCCTGCTGAAGTCATCTAGCTTAGCTTTTTTTTTTTTTTGTCCCATTACATCTTCTTTAAATTTGAACCCCTGCAATGTTTCCTAGACTTCTGCAAGAGTCCTGACCTCATGACGGAATCGTACCATGAAGATAATTATAAGGTGCAATCTGTAGTACGATCATGCTCATTGTTTAGCATTTCATTTCGGCACTTGGGGCGGGACAAGCAACATTACTGCCAATGCAGCGATACTGTGGTTTGTTGCGCTGCTTTCATTTAAAATCAAAAGTGATAGCTTAAAATAAAGACAAAATGAGGAGAGCAGCTATCGATGCTGTCCAATTAAACAATGCTTATATATATATAAAATACCCTAAAAAAAGTATAAAGTACTGTATCTGCTGGAGTAGCAAAACTACAGTAATAACACTGAGCGACATCTATTATTAGCTTTTTCTAAGAATGTAGTCATGATTTAAGGACAATCTTTGAGGTCTTCTACCACTTCCAAATAAAATAAAATTAATAACAATAGCATGCTTATTATCAGAATGTCAGCAGATTTGAAAAACTGAACTCTCTACATCAATCTCAACCCTGAACCGCTGCCCTGAACATTTTAGTGCTCATTTGAGTGCCCTATCACACTTACTTCTATTCAGTAAAGGTGGTCAATCAGCTAATTAGTTAAATCTGGTACGCAGGAGCTGAGAAAACACTACAGTGTACAGAGTCGGGGGTCTCCCTGGACAGGGTTGGGAACTATTACCACTTGGAAATGTTCGTTCTTTCAGGTGCTCCAGTTAAATGGTTGCCAGAGTGGACCCTCTGATCCACTCATTGGATTTGGACATACTGTTTTTAAAATTGTTAAAAAAAATAATAAAAATAAAAAACAATTCCCCAAAGCACCCCAAAAGCAACAATATGGCAATATAATGCCAAAGGTACTGTATGCCGTAGTTCTTTCCCTAACAGTGCTTTAAATAGTAAAAAGTAAGATTTCTATATTATTTGCAAACGTTAGAAAAATAGAGCTAATCATTCAAACAGGACACGGAAAAGTCTCTCTATTAGCAGAATGTGACCCGTCCACTCCTTGTAAATGTGGTACAGTCCACTTCTCGCCAACGGTAACATGGTTTCTACATTTCCCGTTTGGACGAATGCCACCCTAAAATCTCGGGTTCTCGCCAAAGTAAAATTAGCATAACTCCTAATCTCAACAGAGGCCCCGATTTAATTCCTTGATTCCTGTAATTATTTTTTATGTAGTAATAAAATTAATAATACGAGTTCAATGCCGGTAGGCTTTTCACTGACAAATGGAGACACGCAGCATCGGCGAATTAAGATCTCGGCTCTTTCTGTCAATTTCGTAACACGTGCTAATCTAAAGTTACATAAGCGTTCAAGTAATATCAGGTGTGAAACATAACATAGGGGCATATGAACAATACATTTTTCTCGTCAGCTTATTTTTTTAAAACAAAAAAGATGAAATCAGAGATCTGGGGAAAAAAAACTGTTCGTATTAGCTTCATGATCAGATTTTTTTTTTTTATTAATCAGTGAAAATTAGAGATGGTTTATAATATTAAGTCCAGGTTATATTTAGTTTTCAAATAATTATAAAAGTACATTTTAATCTTTTTTTTTCAGATTATGTAATGACTTATTAAATGTTTTTACTTACTTTCATTAAAAAAAAAGAATTTTTTTTCAGTCTTTATATATGCAAAAGAAAATTAAACAAATATAATAATAATAATAATAAAAAGCTGCAACACTGTATTGCTGTAATGCCTTTGCGAACTTAGAATAAAAATCTTTAATTTAAATAATTTAACACAGAACTAAGGTTTCATTGGTTTCAGTGATTCCCAAACCTGCTCGATTACAATCTGCAAAAGCTTTATTAACAACATCAGTAGATTGCAAGTCTGTCAAAAAATCAGCAATTAAGCTTTCCATCATAAAGCAAGAAAAAAAAAAGACTAATAAAGCTCCACTCCTGCTGTTCCATCTGATGGTGGATGGAGGGATGGTGGATGGACCTAGCGGACGAAAAGAAAGCCAGCAAGGGAATATTGAGGTTCTCTCCGCTCTCGGTGGAACAGATAAGACAGCTCCAGTAATCTGACTCTAAGTCTGTGGATAAAGGCAGTTTGTCTCGTCTCGAGCCGTCTCTCAACACCTGCTGGGTAATTAGGCCCTAATTATGAGAGAGCCAGTTCCCTTCTTCCCTCTGCGCGTTATTAAATGAAGACGAGGTCTGCCAGCCAGATATCTCTCAACACTGGCGAGGGGCTGGCGACCTTCAGATCAAACGCACGCTACCATCGCCTGCTTACAGCGGATCCGAGGGGGGAGGGGCCGCTCGTTTTAACGTGGGTCTTCAAAGATCACGGACGCATTCCTTCCCTTGTTCAGAGTCAGGATGGAGGGATGAAGAAATAGAGGGCGGGAACGTCGGCCCCTTGCCTGTCATACGCCACCATTCATAAATAAGATGCCCAGATTCTGAGATTATAGAACTCCAAAATGTAGAGGAGGAAATTAATAAAATTGAAAAGGTTCACTGCTCACGTGATTAGTTTAGTGCTGCACTCCTGGCGTCTACCCGTTTAGTGCCGCATTCCTCGCATCTACCTTTTGAGTGTCGCACTCCTCTACCCGTTTAGCAGAGGTACGCATGCCTCACGTCTACCTTTAGAGAACCGTGCTCCACACATCTACCCATTTAGTGCTGCACTCCTTGCATCTACCCGTTTAGCAGTGCACGCCTCACCCGTTTAGCAGTGCACGCCTCACTGTCCGCGCGTCTACCTTTTGAGGGCCACGCTCCTCACGTCCACCTCTTGAGCTCATTGCAACTACCTTTTGAGCGTTGCGTTCCAAACGTCTACCTGTTAAGCGTTGCGCTCCAAATTCAAATTTTATTTGTCACATACACAGTCATACACAGTACGATATGCAGTGAAATGCTTACACGACCGCCAG
>JAQQZS010000014.1:21099372-21110778 GCA_030068045.1 Platyallabes tihoni | reverse complement strand
TCAATAGAAGAAGTTACCACGAGATGGCGCCAAAGAGCTGCCTCCCACATTTTACATAGCAGTAGGCGGAGCCACCAATGCAATGCGGAGCCCACAATCTGACCAATCATATGAAACGGTCAAGACATTCTCAAAAGATGATTGGCTGTTCCGTGAATCAATCTAACGTGAGACTAAGAACCACTAGAGGGCGACATAGAAAAGATTCGGGTCTTTGCTCAGGAGCTGGAAGGAGACTGTCTGCGCGAAGAATAATCGTTAAACAACCATGCCGGTGGATATCGAGCAGTGGACGGGTCCTCTGTCCCTCAGTGAGGTGGAGGAAAAGCCGAGCAAACCCCTGACTGTTAAATACGGCTCTGTGGAGATTGACGAGCTGGGGAAAGTGTTCACTCCCACTCAGGTTAGAATGCACGAACATGTTAGCTTTGCATAATACAGAGTCGGGCACTAAGATTGTAATCGGGGGCGGGAAAAAAGCAACTGCGTATATTTTAGAGTCATTACGTAATGTTGCTTTTGCTGCGCCGCCAAATTTTTTGAGCGCGTGCCTCAAAAATAGGCTAGTGACGTCACGCTGATGGTGATTAGGAGTTAAAACGACTATGCTGTTTTTAGAGACTATCGATCTGAAATCTTTCTATATCTGTATTTTTTAAACATTTTCCAGCAGTAATGAAGTTAAACTTCGCCGCTGTTTAACCGTTTAGTTCCAGTTTTGCCCAGCCTCGATACCCGGATGAGACCGCGAGCTCTGAGTGGTCCACGTGACCTCGACGCTGTAACCGTTGCTAACAGTGACGTAATGAAAACAAACCTGCATGTTTCTGTTGTATAATAAACTGGGGAAGTGAAACTGTTGTTCTTCTGGTTTTTTTTAATGATTCACTCCGGATAATGGTGAAGTCTGCGCCTCATTAACTCAGAGTTAAATATAACTTGTCCTGTTTTTATCTGGAGAATGTTGAGTCCCACATGGCAGAGTGTCACCTGAGGACATAGACCACACAGGCTTCTGGAAATAACCTTCTGCTCACTGTGGACATCTCACATGTACGGTCTCAGACAGGCCGCATGATGGGCCGATGCACAGACGAAAAGACAGTCGGACAGAAATGCACTTGGGCAGAATTACAGAAAGTCAGTCCGAGACATGCAGAAAGACGTACAATGCGACAGACAAACAGGCAGAAGAGAGAAAGAATTAAGTAGATGATCTAATGACAGGCAATAAGACCCACAGATAACCGAAAGAAAGGCAGATATGTGAAGGAAAGAGACCTGCAGCCAGACAGCAAAAAAAAAAAAAAAAAAAAGCAGACACAAGGAAGAAGAATAGCACAAACAAGTAGACAGTGAAAAGAACAAAAATAAAATACATTGTAGAAAGGGATGATGGATGTACAGGTAATGACAGGCGGATGGATGAAAGACGACTAATCAAAGGAAAGTTGATCGAGAGATGACAAACGGGTGATAAAATGACTTGTGTGTGTGTGTGTGTTCAGGTGCAGAATCGTCCCACAGTTATCGAGTGGGAAGGCTGTGACTCCAGCAAGCTGTACACGATAGCCCTGACTGATCCGGACGCTCCGAGCAGGAAAGACCCCAAATTCAGGTACTCATCCATGGAGCGCTGATGCGGAACCAGAACCAGCAAAAATTACCCTGAGCACCGGATTCTGTAGTGGACGTCAGTGGCGCGATGGTGTCATACTCACACAATACTTCAGTGTTATTTCTAGGATATCTATCGCTTCCAAATGGAGTTTGTTTAAAGAAATGTATAAAAGTAACAACGTGTTGTGATCCTTCAGAGATGATATTTAACAAAAGCGCGATCATTTATCACCGTATGTACGTTCTACGTTAAGATCACCCAACCACACGTTAAACAGTATTACTCCAAGCTTTCTAATAGTCATTTATTAAACGTCCTGTGTTTCCCCTGTAGAGAATGGCATCACTTTCTCGTTGTGAACGTGAAAGGGAATGACATCTCCACCGGGTGTGTGATGTCTGACTACGTCGGTTCTGGTCCTCCGAAAGGAACCGGTAAGATCTGTGTCCATCCTCGTTAATTAATGATTAATAAAGCGGGATTAATTCAGGTCAGTCGAGGAGTTGGTGGGTCCAGGTTCAAAGTCTGAGAGTGATTTGTTAATATTTGATTAAATCATAAAAAAGGTACTTTTTTTAACGATTGAAACTAAACAGACCACAGGGACAGAGTTCAGGGACAATTTCGCAAAACATTCTCTCAAAAGTAAAACGCTGAATTAAATGTCTATTTCTGCATGAAGATTGTGTTTAAGTTTCTCAGCAGCAGAGCACCGACACTGTCAGCTGTTTTGCTTCGAAACACAAATGATTCAATGCAAATAATGCACTTCAGACGATTTAATGCAAATAAATAAAAAATTACTCAAACTT
This sequence comes from Platyallabes tihoni, assembly GCA_030068045.1. Classification (NCBI taxonomy): domain Eukaryota; kingdom Metazoa; phylum Chordata; class Actinopteri; order Siluriformes; family Clariidae; genus Platyallabes; species Platyallabes tihoni. The sequence goes on along the minus strand of JAQQZS010000014.1, from coordinate 21,108,345 downwards.
CCTAGATGGGACACAGGGCGCATCTAATCGGTCAAATTCTACAACCAAAATTCATAGACGCAAACAAACAGTTCTAGAATCACAGCCTGTAGAATTGGAGCAGTTCTGTAGTTTTAAACTGACCTCAGAACGATCAGAAGTGTTACACTGAGGAAGTACAGATGCACGTCATACACGCTCATCATCAAGAGCTAGAATTAGTCATCAGTAAGTTCTTGGGAACAAAACAACACACCCATTATAGATGAAGATTAATGCATTTGTTTGTTTTACATTAACTGCTGCAAAACACAAAAAAACCAGAAACATCAAGATTAAGGTGTTAATAAAATTAAAAAAAGAACCTGCTGACAGCCCTCGGTTAAAATATTGAAACCGTAAATATTTTACAAACTATAGACGGGGGAAAAGACGGGGTGTGTCGTAATTCTTTCAATGTGGCAATTACCCACAGTGACTCCAAAATAATTTTTTTTGTTAAAGATAATTATTATTGTTCTTGTTTGAAAGTGAAGTGGTAATATGTTGCAGTTCCTCTATCAGCCTCTAAACTACTGTAGTCACTACAAATCGAATCTGCACCTAAGTATCATATAACATCGTATCAAGAGGCCTGTGGTGGTTCCCATCACTATATATTTCCATCAAGCACGATTTATGTCCAAGCAATATGATGTAATATTTATTTATTAGGTACCAATAGGGTCGTCATAGTGTGTGAAAGCACTCTTGTTCTTCTTGTTGATTTCTTTTCTTTTTGTGGGGTTTTAACATGCTTAAATATTCATGAAAATCATCAGACAGGTTGTGATCTGTTGCCATTAGGATGCCTAAGAGTCTCTCACAGAGATTTGGCTGCGAAGCTCATACACACCTGCAAAAACCGAAACCCGGTACACATTTAGAGCTCTTCAAGCTGAACAGCTTTCGCATTGCGTGTTATGTGCTCAACTAAACAGGAAGTACATTATTTTGGATCATTTGCAAAACACATCCAATGTATTATGATGTACTCCTCCTAGAGGATTTATACGATGGCGGACAAACCAGACCAGCGTGATCTAAAGACACTGAGGATCCAAAATTGCAACTGTATTTTATTTATGTATGTTACAGGCCTCCATCGTTACGTCTGGTTGGTGTACGAGCAGTCTGGGACGGTAAACTGTACCGAACCCGTCCTGACCAACCGCTCAGGAGACAACCGCGGAAAATTCAAAATCGAGAAGTTCCGCAAGAAGTACGGCCTGGGCGCTCCAGTGGCCGGAACCTGCTACCAGGCCGAGTGGGACAACTACGTCCCCAAACTGTACGAGCAACTATCAGGAAAATAAACAATGATTTATTGCACTGTTAGCATCCTGAATGCAGCTTTAGCACATGATTAGGATACCGTAGGTGGGAGATATGGCAAAAAATTAAAAGATGTTGTGATAGCTTTACGGTCGGCATGTTGAGCTTTGAATTGGATAACCGACATTTAAACAGGTTTTTATTTCAGCAGATTATTTAAAAAAAAAAAATCCATAACTAAGTGCGCTGGAATAGTGTTATTTTTTTTTGCTATGCAGATATGATTCGATAATGTGAGATCATCGGACATTATTGGCCTCTCTCATGTCATATCTCCCGCCTCAAAGCAGTCAGTAATTTGTTTTCTTGCCTTACTTGCCAAACATGTTGCACTTAACATGAGCATTTAAGTTTTTCTTTAATGTGAAAATGTACCAGTGTTTAATTTGTCCTGCCCCTTATACCTTGTTCCCCTGGGTACTGTTTTAATTTCCGTGTTAATATCGTGGCTCTCTTACGATCTACTTAAATGTGCCTGTTTACAAAACCAAAATAAAAATAATAAAATAAATGGATTCAGACATGTGTTGAGCATTTTATTTACAAATATAATTAAAATCATTTGGGACAGAAATCATGCTTCTCTCGGACCTGAAAACAAATTTAAAGTGCATGCAAACAGTAAAGCAAGGTTTCTATTCACAGGATTCTTGATTCTTATTTAAAAAATAAAATAAAATAAATGGCTCTAGAAAGCAAAAAAATAAAACGATGAAACAAAAATGTCAGAGGTCGTCCACGGTTATAGGTCTAAAGACGCTGGACGAAGTGGTCACCATTGTTTTTTAAAAAAAATAATAAAAACTAGAGGAATTAAGAAACTAGATAAAAGGTGATACACAAAAATTGGATGCCCACTTTTCACTTAGAGCCCTTTGTGCCAGCAGGATTCAGATCGACTGTGTGTGCGCGTGTATGTATGTATGTGTGTGTGTGTTCACATTGCTGACCTCTTGCTGAGGTTTGATCCTTGATAGCGCAGGTTCCTCAAGAAGAAACCCTGATTATAGTTGAAATTACGAATCGGAGGCAGCTGTTCGGTTTCTGTACAACGAGTTTGTAAGTAAATTTTCATATCAAATTTGTTCAAAAGGTGAGAATCATTTCAGTGTGATGAATAAATACCAAAACACCGGCGAGACTCAGCAGTGATACGCCTAAAATCTAAACATCTGGTGGAAAATATCACTAAAAACATTTGTGTGGACATGAAACAGTAGCAACACTATCCCGTCCGCCCCCCCACCCCCGTACCACGTGTCACACCAGGTGTGTGTATTGCTGTCCTTCCTCTCTGAACCTCTATTTCATCAATTACATCAAGTGTTATTTCATTGCACGAGAAAGATCACTGACATCAACACTGCAACTGTTTCATTATTTATGCATAATACTTATATATATAGATATTTATATTTATAGATATATAATATTAAACACCGATGACTGAGGGAGTTATCCAGCATGTCGTAATGTCATGACGCGAACACGGTTTTGTCAGTAGTAAAAACTGCACGTGTCTTATATTTCTGTTTTTTTTTTTTCTTTTTCTTTTTTTTTCTTTTTAAAAGAATGGAGGACTTCTTTTTTGTTTTTGTTTCTGTATAAAAAAGGCGGAGAGGGTCGCGGGTCTCATCTGTAGTCGTCTTTAGGGTAATCTAATGTGGCCAAGTTGCTGAAGCCCATGCGCAGGCTCTCCATGTCGAAGGCGTCTACTTCGCGCTCCTGACGCTCCAGCAGGTTTTTGATTCGGTCCGTGCGCTCCTTCTGAAGAGAAGCCAGCTCCTCTTCGATCTGAAAACGGCACAAGCGGTCACGTTAACCTGAACAATCCATCATTACACCATAACTAATGGAAACAAAGTAAAAATAATAATAATTTAGCATATGAACGAGCGGCGTTCGAGTCAAACACACTTTATTTCTCTATATAATCTCCTGCTACACTAATGCACTTATCCCAGTTATGTTCCTAGTGCTTGGACACCATCAAGGTAGAAAGTTTTCTCAGTACGCCAGAGCCGTGATCAGCCTGCCTGCATTATTCACGTCTGAAACACCGGCCTCCCAGGAACTCCCAAATGTGTGGAAATATCTTGATGCGAGGTCAGGACTGTAATGGACACGTGGCAATAACTACCAGCGGAGTTCCGAATGTTTTCGGGAGAACTTTATTAAAAACTAGATGTGCCCGTCACTTCGTTCGTGTGGAATTTAACTGCACACTCATGAAAAAACGCAGTCTGTTGAAGTTTGGAATGAACTAAAATTTTCATGTGTCCCAGTGAAGTGCACGGAATGAGGGTGTGAAATCGCGTTTCTTAAATAGCTTTCAAATGCACACTCATAAGCGCATATTAAAAAAATCTACAGCGCCATCTGTTGAATTTTGAGAAGAACTAATTAGATTTTTTTTAATGATAAAAGGACGTTTTCCATTTCAATTTCAAATTAGAATATCTTCTCGTCCCGTGGGCCGATTGCGATGAAACGAAGCCTATATGTTACTTCAGGCTCGGCCAAACACGCTTGTGAAAACCCCATTAAAATTCGTTTGTTTTTTTTTTTACGTGCAAACAGACAGACAAAAATTTCAAAAACTATCTTGATGTGTTCTATTACTCATCTTACGTCCCCAAAGATTATTTCTTCCCAAATATCTTCAATGTACAGACACGCCAACTTTACAATTTTATTATATGTATAGACTAGACATTTTTCAAGGATTCCACTCGGTGAATGTTCACAGGAACATACGGGATTCTTTAAAACATTTGCACCGCTTACTGTGGCTAAGAGTCTCATTAAGGTGCTGCGCTTGAAGTCTTCTGTAAACGTCAATCACTTTTACGCCTTCATTCACCAAACATTTCATCATAAGTCCCGGTTTGACTTGAACGCCGCTCAAATGAACTGATGCTGCTTAATAAAACTGACTGTTTAACTGTTCAATTCATATCATTTTCATTTAGTAACACATTATTAAGTCTCATAGGGTAAATAATTAACTTCGCTTGAGCCTTCAGATTTCGCACGCTCGTGTCGCCTCGAACGTTTTGCTGATGTAATTTCTGACGTCATATGACACACAGTGTTCTATAACCATGGCCAAAGGACGTCAGCGAGCTAAAAACAGTCCAAGATGAATCATTTCCTTCCTCAGTTCGTTAGCTGCTTTCTTGGAACTCGTTAGCTTCTGAACTTTCATTGTAGTTTCAGACACTTAACAGGAAATCTTGGATTCATTGGGTCAGGTTTTCCACTCACTCATCTCTCATCATTTTATTGTACGTTACCTTTTGTTCGAGGTGAGCTCTGCGCAGCGTCACTTTCTGCTCGAGTTTGTGCTGCTCGCGCTCGTGCTGTGCCTCTGTCTGCATTTTGATTTTGCTCTGGTAGGCGTTCAGGAGCTCCATCTCCTGCTGCAGCTGCTGCCTCAGAGCCTGACACTCTGCCTCCTGAGCCTCATCCAGACGCAGCTACACACACACAGGAAGAGGGGAAGAAAATAATTTTAAAAATCAGCCATGGAGACTTTATCATCATCCAAGCAAAACCGATCTCACATTCTTGTTGCGATCCACAAACCCTGCATTAACATGAGGTTTGTCATGCAGTTTTAATTCATAAGTCATACAAGCCTTCTGGTATATTTGTACTAATAGTATTACTATTATTAGTATCAGTAATATTAGACCCCATTTCAGTTCTGTATAAAATCTTCTTGCTGATTAACTCAGTGTAATCTCTTAAATAAACATACTGTAGATGTGAGACTTCCAAGAAAGACGCGTCACCTTCAAAATAATCAGCGTTATACATTTGCCACTCGCGGAGGAGCAAGGAGAATTTGGAAAGGTCGAGTACACTGTGAAAAGTATTATGGAAAAAAGTATTTGATGTTTTTTTTTTTTTTTTTTTTTTTAAGTGCGATGCGACTAAAAAACAGGATTTCAACTGAAAGGAAGATGAGGAAGATAAAGACCAGAAGGTGGCGGTAATGCAACATAGTGAATGCTCACCTGTGCTTCCTAATAAACAATAAATTTACATGAATGGTTTAGAGGAAAAGTGTGACGACGCAAGACGACAGATAGATATACTGCGCAGGCAGTCGACACAAAAAAAACAGCATCCTGATCGACTTGTATATCGATATTTATTATTAGAATTCAATATTCATAAATGGTGCTCAGTATTTATTTTTGTAAATTAGGTTGCAAATTATTTTGGTTTAAACCACGATTACTGGTTTCCTGTATTACCCACAATGCCACTGGCTGACAGGAGTGCAGCGGGATTTCATCCTTGCTTCATCTCTACCTACAGTAAAGTGTACTTAGTGCTTTAGTACTTTAGTCTGTCCTGGTCATCTGTGCACTCAGCTCAAACGGATCGGCGTCCAAATCATCCACAAGTACACTACTGACATCTCAGATCACTACCTAGCTGATCCCGAGCATCTTCTGTAACAGGCTAACAGGCTCACCCTCACGACCTTTACATATTTTTAAATTTTCTCCAAAAACATTACAGGTGTATGAATAAGATTTTCTAATGTTTTTAAGAATGTTATAGAAAACAAAAAGAAAATGGACCAAACATTGAACCTTGTGAGACACCCCAGTGGAGAATCTGCAGGAAGCATCTGCAGAAGTCTGTCCACATCGCCTGTAAAGACATGTCTCCTCAGGGAGGAAGTATTGGTGGTATAGCAAGGTTTTAACATTTATAATGATTTTTTTCTTCTTCCTGTGTATAAGGCTGCACCACCTTTATCACACTAATACTATTATGTTACGTCAAAGCACAGGGTCTCACCGCTTGCGATGCCATCATCTCGTTGATGCTCTGCTCGTATTGCTCAGCCAGGATGGCAAGTTTGCGTGTCTGCTCGTCCTTCAGGGCCTTGAGCACGGTTTTATGCTCGTTTTTCGGCGTCACCTCGAGCTGGTGGTGCCGAAGCGCTTTGTACTGCTTCGTCTGCACTTTACACGTGTCCTGAAACTGCTTCTTTATCTGCAGCTCCATCACCTGGGACAGAAAAAAAACGTATGTCAGATTTATTTAAAAAAAAAAAAATTCCTAATCCAAAATGAGTGCTGAAAAGCATGCTATTTAATCCAATGCCTTAATTTAACAACTAACTGATAATTATTTAATTAGATTACTTATTGTGTTGGAGCAAAAAGCTATTAAACACCAATTTTAAGCCAAAAGCAACACCAGAACCCCTGAAAAGTGTGCATGTAAACGTTTCTATCGGATAAATCTTAACTAAAAGTGGGGCAAGTGGTGGTGTTTTCTAGCCCAAGCACTTAAAACCTCATACGCAAGTGCACTTCAGGAGAGCAGAGCTTTCAAAGCGAGAAAATCAAGAGAAGACGAGAGACTAGTAATATGAGTTGGGAAGAAGTGGAGAGCAGAGGATCCGATTAATTTTAAGGAGTTCAAAACAATTTTGGATTCACATTTTAATCTGTTCATCTGCAAATACGGCAGGAAAACTTAATGTTGTGTTTTTAGAAATATTTTACAAACTGAATAAAAGTCAGCAATTCTGAAAATGTTCTGTTATTCAACAATGTACATAATGAGCCAGTGTTTTCCGTATTCATATCAGAGGTGTCCTAATAATGTCCTAATTCAAATTCAAATATGGACTTTCCAGAGGTCTCCGTGGATGGAAATCTAAAAGCAGTGACGTCAGAAACTAGTGACTCATAATCCAGTCATTCCGAAATATATTTGAATGAAACGTGAGAGATTGTGGAGGCACCTTGAGGTTTTTGGGCTGCTGCCGGAGCTCGAGGACGTGTTTGCGGTGTAGTTCTCTCTCTCTGCGGTTATTATACTCGATCTGGTTCTCCAGCTCGGTTTGGTGCTGCAGGCGGATCAGATCCATGCGCAGCTTCTGCAGCGTTTTCAGTTGCCGGTGCTCCAGCTCCTGTGTCGACTCGTCATGTCTGATCAGCATGGCGTGCTCCATCTCCTTCTGCGTCTTCTTCTTATTCAGCTCCTGAAATAACGGGAAACGGGAAACTTGTTGTAAAGGCTGTGTATGTATTTTGCAATTGTCGTTTGACTTTTTCGTCTTTTAAGCTTAATTTCTGACCACTTCCTTCCATTCCTAAATATCTCCTATGCTTTATTCAGTTTTTTGAAGTCATCATACATTTAATGATACAGTGAAAGTCATCAGGTATCTAGTTCCTCCCTTTTCATGCCATTCTTCTAAACGAAAAGCTATAATTTTTTTTTCTGAATGATTAATACTTTTTGGGACTGGTAACATGGTGGGTAAATCCCAAGACTGCTTGAATAAAATGTGTAACCCTCATTAACTATACTAAATAACCCCATCGTACCTCCCGTAACTGCTCCTGCTCGAACTCTTGTCTCTTGATCATGACTTTGCGTTTGAAGGCCCTGCAGTTGCGATCATAGTAGAGGCGCTGCTGGGCAAGAAGCTGCGCTTCCTCCTCTGCCTGTGAATGCTGCATGTTCTCCTTATGCTTTGACAGACGCTCCTGCTTCTCCTTCTTCGGGGTGCTGTGGTCCTCATTCATTTCCTAAAAAGAGAGAAATAAATAGAGGAACAAATTTCAGCATGCAGAGTACTTTAATCTTGGACAGCAGCAACTTCGAACTGGAATCGCATCTCTCCTTTATTCAAAACGCTCTTGAATCTCTGGTGTACCATCTCCTTGGTTATCGTTTTTTCCACGAATGACCTCTAAGTCCTAAGTCAGTCTGAATGTAACTAAGCTTCTCAGATATAAATAAATTAAATAAATAATTGCTGATCTACATCAGCTCGATGCAGATTCTCATCTGGTGTCCCACAAGGCTCAGTGCATGGCCCAATTTAAATTCTGTACCTTTCTATACAACCTATGCTTCCTCTCTGAAGAGACATGTCCTTACAGATGGTGTGGACAGACTTCACATCTGCTTCATGCTGATTCTTAACTCTTGTAGTGTCCCACAAGGCTCAGTGTTTGGTCCGTTTCTATTCTTTTCTACACCGTTCTTACTCTGATGTCACTCAACTTATTCTCTCTGTTTCTGCCTCACTGTGTTTCACAGCATGTTTGGTCCCAGTCCGAGATGCATTCCCACATCATGATCATTCACCCCAAGCTAATTATGCCCTTCCTGTCCCAACCCACCAATTTCTCCAGGCTTGGGACTGGCACTGAGAATGCCTTGCATCTCCAGTGGCTTGGTATTATATTGGGCATCTTAAGGTCCTTGCCTAAGAGCCTAACTGTGGAAACCCAGAAGTGTCAGGGTTCGAAGCCCTGACTCTCTGATCAGAGTCTCAACCTTGCTATAGTAACTTACTGTTGTTGGATTGAATAATTAAATCATGACTTGCATAAAGCCGAGCTTTCTCGCAAAAATCACTTGCAAATTTAACAAACTATTAAGTATAAATTCAATTATTCTAACAAGAAAATCAAACTAAATCAAAATTTCCAAATAATTTGCTAAAGAATCTGACCAATAATTTGTTTTTTGTTTTTTTCCGTTCTTTGCTGATATACAGTGGTGTGAAAAACTATTTGCCCCCCTCCTGATTTTTTATTCTTTTGCATGTTTGTCACACAAAATGTT